>SJYW01052119.1:262911-283448 GCA_006410735.1 Raphicerus campestris
TCTCTCCATAGGTAATTTTTAAAAAAATTATTGTGGCAACGGGTATAGTAGAAATGGTACTGGACTGAAAATCAAGAGATTTGGATTTGACTCTTTTGGTTGTGTCCTGAGAAAAATCACTCACATTTTTTTGGACTTGTTTCATCAAGGGTATAATGAGAGACCTGATGACTTGATCTTTAAATCCCATTTCAACAATAACAACATGTGATTGGTTTGTTAATAAGTCTTATTTCTCCATCCAGCTCAACAAATGCTGGCATTAGTAGAATTTGTATAGCTGCATGAAATTTATAAGAGATTGATTTTTCGCACATAGCAAGGGAAACAGACTTTGACTCCAGAACTGGCTCAGGTTCTTTTCCTCTTTTTGCTTTCCATCTTTAGCATTTTAAAGTTTTCTCTCTGTCACAAGATGGCTGCTGCACCTCCAAGCCATCATTCATGCTCTCTTGCTCGGAGGAAAGGGAGGGGAGGAAGAGAAAAGTGTGTCAACTGAATGTTTCCCTTTATCATCAAAACAATAGTATTCCTAGGAGCCCCATCTGTAAGACTTCCTTCCTCTATTCCCAAACAATGGTATGTGGTTACCCCTGGTTAAAAGAGAGTTAAGGAAATAAAATTTGTAGTTAGGCATCTCCATCAAAGTAAACTTAATCTCAATCTCTTTTCCCTATTTCTCTCTTATGCCCAGTCAATGAGGGAGAAATGGAGGATAAATTAATAAGATCATTAATAATGCTATTGCATAAGATGTGTATAAGAGACAGGGTTTGAATTATTTTGTATCTAATAAGAAGTAAATGAATTCAGCCATTACCATCCTACCTAACTATGAGCAAAGGTAAGAAATGGGGACCCAGTTCAGAAGTTCAGAGCAAACCTTCAGTGTGCAATGACGAAAAGTTTACAAGTGAGCATCTTTCCAGAACCCCCCAATACCACCACAGTAAAGCAGTCCTGGACTGACTCAGCCCAGAAGTACGCCTGGAAAATCAACATATGCCAATTTCCCTTGTCCCATGGATTAGCTCTAATGGGCCAATCAAAGTAAAACCAGTGGCTTTTTTTCTTTTTCTTTTTTCCTCAACAGGAGAGGACTAGACCAAGTTGGGCAGAGAAGTAAGGTCTAGAACTGCTGTAGCCAATAAACTGTCATTTTAGGAGTCAGTCTGATGGAAAAGTTGATGCACAGAAGTAGACAGACACACAGTAGGACAGCAAAATGGGGCCAGATCCCAGCTCAAACTACACAATAAATTCAGCCCATTTCTAGGCTTCTCGAAATGTGATTAATCAAATTACTTACACCATTTAAGCCAGTTAGAGTTAAGATTTCTATACAAGCAACCAAAATTGTTACATAGCAAACATGTTTGGGTCTGCCTGGAGTGGCAGTTTCAGGCAATTTATCCTGGTGTGGCTATTGCTGGTGTTCCCTTTTCATTGCTGAAATATCTGAATTGAGGTTACATAGCGAGTAAGATCTATAAAATTCTTCTGGTATTGAGGCATGGGAAACAAATGGCAGTGATTTGACAACATGGTATTTTAACCTCAAGGTAATGGTAAAAATAATCTCTTTTGGTTTGGGGGTATAACATTTTCAATGAAGGCTCAATTATGGAAGACAAACTTTCAATGATCTTCTTACTTACAATGATGCAGGATAAACTGCCTAGTATAGAAACATAGGAGATGGCAAGAGTGAACACCAACATTTTAGGAATCAATAAACTAAAATGGACAGGAGTGGGTAAATTTAATTCAGATGCCCATTATATCTACTACATGGGCAAGAATCCCTGAGAAGAAATAGAGTAGCCTCATAATCAACAAAAGAGTTCAAAATGCAGTACTTGGGTGCAGTCTCAAGAACAACAGAATGATCTTGGTTCATTTCCAAGGTAAACCATTCAAAACCACAGTAATCCAAACCTATGCCCCACCGAGTGATGCTGAAGAAGCTGAAAGGTTCTGTGAAGACCTACAAGACCTAATATGTGCTTGCATAGCCTCTCAGTCGTGTCCAACTCTTTGCGACCTCATAGACTGTAGCCTGCCAGGCCCCTCTGTCCATGGGGTTTCTCCAGGCAAGAATACTGAAGTGGGTTGCCATGCCCTCCTCCTGAAGATCTTCCCACCCCAGGGATCAAACCCAGGCCTTCCACATTACAAGCTGATTCTTTACCACCAGAGCCACCAGGGAAAGATCTTCTATAACAATTCCAAAAACCAAACAAACAAAAAACATGGCCTTTTCATCACAGGGGATTGGAATACAAATGTAGAAAGTCAAGAGATACCTGGAATAACAGGCAAGTTTGGCCTTGGAGTACAAAATGAAGCAGGGAAAAGTCTAACAGAGTTTTGTGAAGAGAACACACTGGTCAGAGCAAATACCCTTTTATCCAACAATACAAGAGATGACTCTACATATGGATATCACCAGATGGTCAACACTGAAATCAAATTGATTACATTCTCTGAAGCTGAATATGGAGAAGTTGGATACAGTCAGCAAAGACAAGACATGGACCCGACTGTGGCTACAATCATAAGCTCCTTATTGCAAAATTCAGGCTTAAACTGAAGAAAGGAGGGGAAATCATAAACTCATTCAGGTATGACCTAAATCAATTTTTTTAATGATTATACAGTAGAGGTGACAAAGAGATCAAGGGATTAGATATGATAGACAAAGTACCTGGGGAACTATGGATGGAGGTTCATAACACTGTACAGGAGGTGGTAACCAAAAGCATCGTCAAGAAATAGAAATTCAAGAAGGCAAAGTGGTTGCCTGAGGAGGTCTTACAAATACCTGAAAAAAAAGAAGAGAAGTGAAAGGCAAAGGAGAAAGGGAAAGATATGCTAAACTGAATGCAGAGTCCCAGAGTATAGCAAGGGGAGATAAGAAACATTCCTAAGTGAACAATGCAAAGAAACAGAAGAAAACAGTAGAAAAGGAAAGACTAGAGATTTCTTCAAGAAAATTGGTGGTAACAAGCGAACATTTCATGCAAAGATAGACACAATAAAGGACAGAAACAGCAAGGACCTAATACAAGCACAAGAGATTAACACGCGGTGGCAAGAATACACAGAAGAACTACACAAAAAAGTTCTAAATGATCTGGATAACCACAATGGTGTTGTCACTCATCTAGAGCCAAACATCGAGAGGTGTGAAGTCAAGTGGGCTTTAGAAAGCAATACTACAAATAAAGCTAGAGAAAGTGATGGAATTTCAGCTGAGCCATTTCAAACCCTAGAAAACAATGCTGTGAAAGTGTTGCACTCAATATATCAGCAAATTTGAAAAAACTCAGCAGTGGCCACAGGACTGGAAAGGGTTAGGTTTCATTCCAATCTGAAAGAAAGGCAATGTCGAAGAATGTTCAGACTACCATACAACTGCACTCATTTCACATGCTATCAAGTTAATGCTGAAAATCCTTCAAGATAGGTTTCAGCAGTAGGTGAACTGAGAAGCTGCAGATGTGCAAGCTGGATTTAGAAAGGCAGAGGAACCAGAGATCAAATTGCCATCATCTGCTGGATCATAGAAAAAGCAAGGGAATTCCAGAAAAACCTCTACTTCTGCTTTACTGACTATACCAAAGCCTTTGAATATGTGGATTACAATAAACTTGGAAAATTCTTAAAGAGATGGGGACTCTTAATTCTTAAGAGATGGGACCACCTTACCTTTCTCCTGAGAAACCTGTCCACATGTCAAGAAGTAACAGAAACAGATAAGGAATAATGGTCTAGTTAGAAAATGGGAAAGTTGTAGGGCAAGGCTATATATTGTCACCCTACTTATTTAACCTATATGCCAAGTACATCATGCAAAACATCAGGCTGGATGAATCACAAGCTGTAATCAAGATTGCCAGGAGAAATATAAAAAATCCCAGATATGCAGATGATACCACTCTAACGGCAGAAAGCCAAGAAACACTAAACAGCTTCTTCATGAGGGTGAAAGAGGAGAGTGAAAAAGTCAAAACTCAAAAGTCAAAAGTCTTAAAACTCAACTTTCAAGAAACCAGGATCATGGCATCTGACCCCTTCACTTCATGGCAAACAGTTGGGGAAAATATGGAAATAGTGACAAATTTTATTTTCTTGGGTTCCAAAACCACTTCAGACAGTGGCTGAAGCCACAAAATTAAAAGATGCTTGCTCCTTAGAAGAAAAGCTATGACAAATCTAGACAGGATATTAAAAAGCAGAGACATCACTTTCCTAACAAAGTTCTGTATAGTCAAAGCTATAGTCTTTCCGATAGTTATGTACAGATGTGAGAGCTGAGCTATAAAGAAGGCTGAGTGCTGAAGAACTAAAGTTTTTGAATTGTGGTACTGGAGAAGACTCCTGAGATTCCCTTGGACAACAAGGAAATCAAACCAACACCATGCAATCTTATACAAAATTATCCCTGAATATTTATCAAAAGGACTGATGCTGAAGCTGAAGTTCCAATACTTTGACCACCTGATGCGAAGAGCCAAATCATTGGAAAAGACCCTGATGCTGGAAAAGATTGAGGGCAGGAGGAGAAGGGGGCAACAGAGAATGAGACTGTTGGATGGCATCACTGATTCATTGGGCATGAGTTTGTGCAAACTCTAGGAGACTGTGAAGGACAGGGTAGCCTGGCATGTTGTAGTCCATGGGGTTGCAAAGAGTTGGAGAGTACTTAGAGACTGGAGANCATCTGCTGGATCATAGAAAAAGCAAGGGAATTCCAGAAAAACCTCTACTTCTGCTTTACTGACTATACCAAAGCCTTTGAATATGTGGATTACAATAAACTTGGAAAATTCTTAAAGAGATGGGGACTCTTAATTCTTAAGAGATGGGACCACCTTACCTTTCTCCTGAGAAACCTGTCCACATGTCAAGAAGTAACAGAAACAGATAAGGAATAATGGTCTAGTTAGAAAATGGGAAAGTTGTAGGGCAAGGCTATATATTGTCACCCTACTTATTTAACCTATATGCCAAGTACATCATGCAAAACATCAGGCTGGATGAATCACAAGCTGTAATCAAGATTGCCAGGAGAAATATAAAAAATCCCAGATATGCAGATGATACCACTCTAACGGCAGAAAGCCAAGAAACACTAAACAGCTTCTTCATGAGGGTGAAAGAGGAGAGTGAAAAAGTCAAAACTCAAAAGTCAAAAGTCTTAAAACTCAACTTTCAAGAAACCAGGATCATGGCATCTGACCCCTTCACTTCATGGCAAACAGTTGGGGAAAATATGGAAATAGTGACAAATTTTATTTTCTTGGGTTCCAAAACCACTTCAGACAGTGGCTGAAGCCACAAAATTAAAAGATGCTTGCTCCTTAGAAGAAAAGCTATGACAAATCTAGACAGGATATTAAAAAGCAGAGACATCACTTTCCTAACAAAGTTTTGTATAGTCAAAGCTATAGTCTTTCCGATAGTTATGTACAGATGTGAGAGCTGAGCTATAAAGAAGGCTGAGTGCTGAAGAACTAAAGTTTTTGAATTGTGGTACTGGAGAAGACTCCTGAGATTCCCTTGGACAACAAGGAAATCAAACCAACACCATGCAATCTTATACAAAATTATCCCTGAATATTTATCAAAAGGACTGATGCTGAAGCTGAAGTTCCAATACTTTGACCACCTGATGCGAAGAGCCAAATCATTGGAAAAGACCCTGATGCTGGAAAAGATTGAGGGCAGGAGGAGAAGGGGGCAACAGAGAATGAGACTGTTGGATGGCATCACTGATTCATTGGGCATGAGTTTGTGCAAACTCTAGGAGACTGTGAAGGACAGGGTAGCCTGGCATGTTGTAGTCCATGGGGTTGCAAAGAGTTGGAGAGTACTTAGAGACTGGAGAACAATAGAAACACAGAATCTCCTTAAATGCTTTACTGAACTCCAATTAGTAATGATTATAATTTTATACACACACATTACTACAGCAAAACATGTTTAGGCGATGATATTATATTTTATCCCGAGTTAAAGTGTACAGTATTATACATACCACAAGGAGGCTAAAACTAGAATGTAGGACAGAGATAAATGAGGAATAATTCACTTTAAAAAAGAAATATTCACTTTAAAGATTCACTATTGATTTCATTTTTTCAATATTAATCAACTCTCTTGTTGAATTAAAACTATTATTCAGTATTAGAGAATTTACATTAAGTGGTAGGAACTCTGAAATATTTTAAGTATTGAAATGCATTTATTTGAAATATTATCCCCCAAACCAGCTAACATTATTAAATACAAATTCATATTATTTAACCTCAGAACAATCAACTATGCTTAGTTAAGAAAAAATACATTAAAGAACTTCATCTGTTTGGAGACTCAGCATCTGTCAGTATATTGTATGTGTACTGGACACATAATTTACAACATTCAGATGGAATTGATGAGCAATTTCAAATGCTGAAAGCAGTGACCTATTTCTTTGCGAGCACACAACGTCTAGATACAGTAGTGACATTCTGATGGGTAGATGTTTAAAATGCATCAAGGACAATAACAATGAAAATGTAATCAATACAAACTCATGCAAAAATGCACATAAGGCTACTTGTTTATGAATTTAGTGAATATCTAAAATATGTTTAAATCTAAAATATGTTTAAAATTCTCTCTTACATTAAAGTCTGCATTAGGGGAAATAAATGATTGCTAAGAAACAATAAAAGAGGAATTCATTTCTGTCTTAATATATCCAGCAATCAACACTGAAAAATGAGACTTTACTGCTTCCTACTTATATTTAGCATTTCATGTTCAAAGATGACTGTATATAATTTACATGTAATGAGCCTATGAGGTTCTTATAAATAACATCCAAAGATAGTAGGAAAAATAGTAAATTTGGTTGCTTCTATACAAATTATGTCCTCCCACTTTGTTTTTAATATTATTAATTAAACACTGTCAATAAGTGACAAAAGATTTGCATTTCCACAGCAATATTTGAGATTTAGAAGTTACATCTGTAGGAGGATATTTGGTATCAGTAGGAATTCCACATCAAGCTAGCAGCAATAAATGAAGAGCAATCACACTGGACATGACTGCACCTCAGAGGCTATATTTAACAAACTTACACTCAAGGATATTCCAGTCATTCTGCTTGGCTGGAAAACATTACCTCCTACCCCACCCCCTACCCTCAACAACTGTCCTCAATCCTAAAGCGACATTAAAATGTGCATAAAATATAACTGTGAGGCTTTTCAAATAAGTGGAAGTCATAAAATAAAAATAAAACACTAACATCAATGGGTATATAGATTAAATTCTATTCCTCAATGACATTTTTAATAATGATCATGAGGTATCTCGGAGAAGGCAATGGCACCCCACTCCAGTACTCTTGCCTAGAAAATCCCATGGATGAAGGAGCCTCGTAGGCTGCAGTACATGGGATCGCAAAGAGTCAGGCGCGACTGAGCAACTTCACTTTCACTTTCACGCATTGGAGAAGGCAATGGCAACCCACTCCAATGTTCTTGCCTGGAGAATCCCAGGGATGGGGGAGCCTGGGATTGCAATCTATGGGATTGCACAGAGTCCAATACAATTGAAACGACTTAGCAGCAGCAGCAACAGCAGCAGCAGCAGCATGAGGTTTAAATTATGCATAGCTATTTCATTTTCAGGTTATATTATTTTATCATCTACTTGGTCTACTCTAAGAGAGTAAATAAAGAGATGTTGAATAATTGTCTTAACTATAACCACAAAACCATTAGCTGAATTCTCTAGCCTAGTTTTATGACAATAGTTTTAAAATCAAACCAAAGATCCAGAGAAAAGTGGTCTAAAAAGAGGAGCTGAAACACAGGGATGGGACAGAGTCAAGAAAATAACATATTTTGAATTTTGGACACAAATTAAAAGCAGGGACTGAACTGAAATCTTAGAGTCCACCGGAAGTTTCATTTCATTCATTTCATGGATGATTCTCTAACACTCCTTATTACTGCTTCCTGCAACATTGTCTAAAAATACCTACTCCCCTACATTCTGATCTCAGGGAAGACTCTGAGGATACATCTCTCAGATTGGATGCTGTCAGATGCCAGAAGGAGATTCAAGAATCCTTCTGTACAGTGTTCACACTGTTTACGTGACTGTAATCCCCAGTCAGCAAACGCACCAGCTGCATTCGTGACCTCCCAGAGAGTGAACAGACCTGTCTGAACAGAGCATTTCCTTGAAAATTCTTGCCCATAAAATCTGATTTTGATGTTGCAAACTTTCCGCCCATATCCCCTATAAAACCACCAGTCCTTCTTCTGAAAGAAATAGAACACCATCCAAAGAAATGGAAAAAAGATAGGGAAACACTTGCCTGGGGGTGGGGAGAGGCAGGAGAAACCTAACAGGAGAAAAAGTACAAAATGTACTTAATTTAATTACAGAAAGTGTAGTAATACTAATTATCTTGACATGTGGTTATTACTCTTATTTTCTAGTTGAGATCAGGCTTTTTAAAAAAAGATATGTATAATAAAAGCTTTAATAACACCTAATCATTTAAAACATGCAATTTAAATTCCTGCACAAGCACACAGACCATCAAAACATTTAGAGAAGTTATCATAATTCAAAATGTGATTGCAGTGTTGTAATCCTGTGAAAAGCCAACCAAAGCCGAAGATTCATGATAGGAAGGCAAAAAACAAAAAAAAAAAAAAAAAAGGCTGATATAAATATGTATAAAGACTTTAACTGATTAACAGGAACCTTTTATACAGCACTTTCTGCCAAATAAAATTAGTATCAATGAAGAATGGGGAAAAAAGTCTAAGAATAATCAATTACAGTTTGAGAAAAATTCTGCCACTCTCTCTACACCATAACGTCAAAATAATGTGCCAGAGGAAATTACTTTTAACACATCAAAGAATGCAAAAATGAGAACATTTTGGTAACCCCGCTGCAGTTTGCAAATTATTAGGAATATGGAAATAGGACTGAGCATTGGCACAACTGGATAGAAATGTAAAATTACGAGAACAGAAAAACTCCCACTGTGAAAAGAAGACAGTGAAGTCTGTAGTTGCTCATGTCATAGAATCAGATAAGAATACCATCCCACCTAAAAAGAGTCTCTTCTCTATATGGTTCATTGTATAAACCTTAATCATGTGAGATTATGTCAAGAATGTATAAGTAAAGTTTAAAAATGTAAAGTAAATAAAAATATACATTTTGCTTACCTTTTAAATGTTCTTTCTCCTCTTTTCTATGCCAGTCCAGATGCTTGGGTATAGTTCCTCCCTGCCAGTAGATGGAGATAGTAAAATTGAGTCTTGTGGTGACCTCAAATCCTAGTGTAGGGGGTTCAGAATCTTCAATTTCAGATTTTGGAGGTAAAAATGATTTTAATGATTGAAAAGACACATAAAGCTTGTGATCATTGTTATCTGAGTCAGTCAAATGAACTCATTCATGGCCATCTGTACCAATGTATAAGAGAGAGGGTCTTGGCTGGCATAGAAAAAAATAAAAGAAAGAGCATTATTTTTAGGATATATTCTCTTGATGCTTCATTCTTCCTAAATCTTTCTCATTTACTCAACTAATATTTGTTGACTAGCGACTCAAGATTGCAGAGTACTACCCCAATGTTTTCATATATATTATCTCTTTAGTGTTTTTTTAACAATCTTGTTAATCAGTAATAATTATCTCCTAATATCTTGTCCCAGAAACTATTTTTAAAAGTTGCAAATGGTGAGTTGGCTCTTACTTGCCAAGGTTCTGTGGTCCACACGATGTTTAGTTAATGGTTTCACAGATTTAGACTGATTTAGTTTCTTCTTCCTACTGATGAAGGGACCTTGACGTTGTGGGAAACTCATTTTCTGTTAATAAAAACTGATTTGGTTTTATTTCATTTCAAATGAACACAAGTCTTGTGCCAGCTTCTCGGGAAGAAATCTAAACAGCTATGGTGCAGGGCTTCCCTGGTGGCACAATGGATAAGAATCCACCTGCCAATGTAGGGGACACGGCTTCAATCCCTGGTCCGGGGAGATCCCACATGCCTCAGAGCAACTAAACCCGCGAGCCCCAGCTACTGAGCCTGAGTACTCCCTCCCCCCACAGAGCACACGCTCAGCAACAAGAGAAGCCCACACACCACACTAGAGAGAAGCCCCTGCTTGCAGCAACTAGAGAAAAACCTGTGCAGAACAAGAGAGATTGAGCACAGCACCCCCCCTGCAATAAAAAGAAAGAAAGAAAACCACACCATGGTTCAGCCAGTTTATAGAGATCACATGGATCATCCTGAATAGAATAGAAGTTAGGAGGAGAGTCCCATGACTATTTTTTTTCTTTTAGAAAATTGCTCACTTAAGATCAAATTCATTAACATCTGTGATGACTGGGACTAGCTTCTGAAAAAGAATAAAATCATCATTTTCCAAAGCTCTTGAAGATGATAAAGAGGCAAACTGGAAGAAAATTGAATTGAATATTGATGAAATTATGCAATAATTGGTGCCACTTTTCTCAGTTTAGTAAACCCATTAGAATTTTAATTAAGTGAAATCTATCTCTTATCCTCATCACCAGTAGATTCTAGGTTTATTATTCCTGTTGTCCTGGTCCTTGATACCAACACAACACANAAAAAAAAAAAAAAAAAGGCTGATATAAATATGTATAAAGACTTTAACTGATTAACAGGAACCTTTTATACAGCACTTTCTGCCAAATAAAATTAGTATCAATGAAGAATGGGGAAAAAAGTCTAAGAATAATCAATTACAGTTTGAGAAAAATTCTGCCACTCTCTCTACACCATAACGTCAAAATAATGTGCCAGAGGAAATTACTTTTAACACATCAAAGAATGCAAAAATGAGAACATTTTGGTAACCCCGCTGCAGTTTGCAAATTATTAGGAATATGGAAATAGGACTGAGCATTGGCACAACTGGATAGAAATGTAAAATTACGAGAACAGAAAAACTCCCACTGTGAAAAGAAGACAGTGAAGTCTGTAGTTGCTCATGTCATAGAATCAGATAAGAATACCATCCCACCTAAAAAGAGTCTCTTCTCTATATGGTTCATTGTATAAACCTTAATCATGTGAGATTATGTCAAGAATGTATAAGTAAAGTTTAAAAATGTAAAGTAAATAAAAATATACATTTTGCTTACCTTTTAAATGTTCTTTCTCCTCTTTTCTATGCCAGTCCAGATGCTTGGGTATAGTTCCTCCCTGCCAGTAGATGGAGATAGTAAAATTGAGTCTTGTGGTGACCTCAAATCCTAGTGTAGGGGGTTCAGAATCTTCAATTTCAGATTTTGGAGGTAAAAATGATTTTAATGATTGAAAAGACACATAAAGCTTGTGATCATTGTTATCTGAGTCAGTCAAATGAACTCATTCATGGCCATCTGTACCAATGTATAAGAGAGAGGGTCTTGGCTGGCATAGAAAAAAATAAAAGAAAGAGCATTATTTTTAGGATATATTCTCTTGATGCTTCATTCTTCCTAAATCTTTCTCATTTACTCAACTAATATTTGTTGACTAGCGACTCAAGATTGCAGAGTACTACCCCAATGTTTTCATATATATTATCTCTTTAGTGTTTTTTTAACAATCTTGTTAATCAGTAATAATTATCTCCTAATATCTTGTCCCAGAAACTATTTTTAAAAGTTGCAAATGGTGAGTTGGCTCTTACTTGCCAAGGTTCTGTGGTCCACACGATGTTTAGTTAATGGTTTCACAGATTTAGACTGATTTAGTTTCTTCTTCCTACTGATGAAGGGACCTTGACGTTGTGGGAAACTCATTTTCTGTTAATAAAAACTGATTTGGTTTTATTTCATTTCAAATGAACACAAGTCTTGTGCCAGCTTCTCGGGAAGAAATCTAAACAGCTATGGTGCAGGGCTTCCCTGGTGGCACAATGGATAAGAATCCACCTGCCAATGTAGGGGACACGGCTTCAATCCCTGGTCCGGGGAGATCCTACACGCTTCAGAGCAACTAAACCCGCGAGCCCCAGCTACTGAGCCTGAGTACTCCCTCCCCCCACAGAGCACACGCTCAGCAACAAGAGAAGCCCACACACCACACTAGAGAGAAGCCCCCGCTTGTAGCAACTAGAGAAAAACCTGTGCAGAACAACAGAGATTGAGCACAACACCCCCCTGCAAAAAAAAGAAAGAAAGAAAACCACACCATGGTTCAGTCAGTTTATAGAGATCACATGGATTATCCTGAATAAAATAGAAGTTAGGAGGAGAGTCCCATGACTATTTTTTTTTCTTTTAGAAAATTGCTCACTTAAGATCAAATTCATTAACATCTGTGATGACTGGGACTAGCTTCTGAAAAAGAATAAAATCATCATTTTCCAAAGCTCTTGAAGATGATAAAGAGGCAAACTGGAAGAAAATTGAATTGAATATTGATGAAATTATGCAATAATTGGTGCCACTTTTCCCAGTTTAGTAAACCCATTAGAATTTTAATTAAGTGAAATCTATCTCTTATCCTCATCACCAGTAAATTCTAGGTTTATTATTCCTGTTGTCCTGGTCCTTGATACCAACACAACACATTTTGGAAAACTAGGGCATTATACAACTTTTTAAAAAGTCTTTATCGAATTTGTTACAACATTGTGTTTGCTTTATGTTGTTGGTTTTTTGGGGGGTGGGGGGGCCCAAGGCTTCTGAGATCTTAGCTTACCCCACCAGAGATCAAACTTGCACCCCTGCATTGGAAGGAGAAGTCTTAACCACAGAGCCTCCAGGGGAAGTCTCTACCTAGCTTCTTAAACAAGAGTAATTTGTTTAATCTAAGTAATCTGTTCAATCTGTTCTGTTCCAGAGCAATTGACTAAAATAAATCTACCTTCTTTACACTAGCACTGTGGTGATTCTGTCCAAATGAATACACTAATATTTATACACGTCTTTCTAGTGCTTATAAATTACTTTCAGATTACGAATCATTTTCTAACACACGTTTCCTCTGCTCTTACAATCACTTGGAAGAGCCAATGTATCGTGCAAAATTTATTAATGCAAAAAGAGCTGGTTGTCACCTTAAATTGACCATAGAGTTTCTTGTCCAAACCAGCACATTTTTATGACTGAAATAAGGTGGTATTATTAATTGTGTCAAGACCACAGATATAAACCACGATGGTCCCCAGACAACCTGAGCTCATGGTTATCGTAATGACAAACAGCTTTACCCTTCAATCTAGCAGTTTTGAGTCTAAATCCTATTTCCACTACATCCCATGACTCCAGGAAATTTTTCACCTCAAACATCTGTATGAAAGAATTCTGAAGTGTCTGTTTTCTTGTTAGCATCCATAGTCATGTCAGTTCACCAAGTAGAATGAATGCTTTGTTTTCATACACTTAGTAACATCTAGTACTTTCACAGTATTTTATTCAAGGTAGGCTAAAATAAAAACAGCAACAAAATAACAATCCTAACTTTAAACATTTCCTGTTTAACTTCTCTTTACTGGATTATTTCTGAGGTCTTTCTAATACTACCAAGGAAGCAGGAGACATTTTTTACCAATAATTGCTCATTTTCTAGATTCTAACTCCATTCCATTGCTTGGAATAATAGGCCTGATGTTAACTCTGCTTCTAAGTGTAAACATTATTCCAGAATGTGGTACTCCATAACAAATGATAAATTCCATATACATTTGGAGAAGATAAGAGGTCATTTGAAAGGTGCCTTATCATTAGGGTTAAAAAGTATGAGAAAATGAAGCAATACTGTAAGTAAAAACTGTATACCTTTCACAATGAATATTGTCTCATGTATATATTCCCTTACTCACTTGATTATTCAGTTTTTAACTTATCTGCATGTAATTTCATTAACAAACTCCAAGAGATTATGGATTTTGCCTAGGCGTTCATTTTGCTTTGTTTTCATTGCTTGTCTTTCACTAATGTATCCCCGCCTTAATAACACTGTGCCTCACCTATAATAGAGTCTTAACAAGTAAGTGTTGACTGGTTGGGTTGCCCAGGTGTAAAAGCACATGTTTCAGCTGCAAACACACTTAGGAAGGAAATGTATTCAGTAAAAAGTATGATATGTGGGTAAGCTCCTGGCCTATTGCTGCTTTCTGAAGATTTCTGCCTTAAGAAGAAACAAAATCACTCATGTTATGAGGGGAGACATCAGCAATCTATTGCCACTCCCGCAAATCTGTTCCTATGGAGCTGAGTTATACTAAATTCATATTTGGAATTACATCACCACATCTCTGAGATCTCTAAAATAAAACTTCAAGCAACTATAAGATTTCACCCATAGAGCATCATATTCAGGGAAGAAACTCTTTTTACCTTTCTGAAATCCAAAATCAAATACTGTTTTAAAAAATAGAATCCCCATTCTCTTGGTCAGACTTTAAAACCACACATATCTTTGAAACACAGATAAATTTGAAAGATTCTCTTCACAATTTGCATATTTACTACAATTTACTAGAGGAGAGTTATAACAGGGGATGTTCAGAACGGATTGTGAGCATTATGGGATGGTAGGATAATACAATAGCACCATCATGGTGAAGATCATGCTTATGGGCTGGTCTGGACAGAATATAACAATGTTGGACGTTGTTGAGACAAAAACAAACTCTGACATAATTTGCTAAATAATGCCTATAATCCTCTGTTCCTTTATTATTGCTCCAAATATAAAACTAGGCTTCAGGATTTTCAACGATGTAAGAATTATTTTCATGCCATCTATGGGGTCCTCCAGGCAAGAAGGCTGGAGTGGGTTGCCATTTCCTTTTCCAGTGGGTCACATTTTGTCAAAACTCCTCATTGTGACCTGACTTGGGTGGCCCTACATGTCATGGCTCATAACTTCATTGAGTTACACAAGTCCCTTTGCCATGACAAAGGGCAATCCATGAAGGGGATATTAAAGGAAATCAACCCTGAATATTCACTTGAAGGACTATGCTTGAAGCTGAAGCTCCAACACTTTGGCCGTCTGATACAAGGAGCCGACTCACCATTAGCTGGAAAAGCCCCTAATGCTGGAAAAGACTGAAGGCAAAAGGAAAAGGAGGCAGCGGAGGATGAGATGGTTAGGTAACATCACAAACTCAATGGACATGAATTTGAGCAAACTCCGGGAGACAGTGGAGGACGGAGGAGTCTGGTGTGCTGCAGTCCATGGGGTCACAAAGAGTAGGACATGACTGAGCAACTGAAAAACAACAAAGAATTCTTTGCATTCATTTTTCAGTGATATTTTTCAAATATTATTTTTTTGGGAGAAAGCTTAAAGATTTGTTTTCAAGGAAACATATACAAAACCTGATGCTCCAATACTTTGGCCACCTGATTTGAACAGCTGACTCATTGGAAAATACTCTGATGCTGGAAAAGATTAAGGGCGGGAGGAGACAGAGGGGTGATAAAGGGGGTGACAGAGGATGAGATGGTTGGACGGCATCACTGACTCAATGGGCATGAGTTTGAATAAACTCCAGGACATAATGAAGGACAAGGGAGCCTGGTATGCTGCAGCCCATGGGGTCATAAAGAACTGGACATAACTTGGTGACTAAACAACAAAATGCAAAACCAGAAATAGATTTACAGAGAAAACAAACTTATGGTTATCAGGGGAGAGTGTGGGAGGGGAGAAGATAATTAGGAGACTGGGATAAACAGGTATACCCGACTATGTATAAAACAGATCAACAATAAAGTCCTACTGTATAGCACAGGGAACTATATTCAATATCTTCTAATAACCTATAATGGAAAAGAACATGTATACAATATGTATGTATGAGATGTATACATAAAAGGATGTAACATACACTTTAACTGCACTCCTATATTTCAACAAGAAGGATTATTTCCTATAATACCTTATAAATGCAAAGACAGAGAATTTACCATTTTTGAGCATTAACAGTGGACTAGTGACTGTCAGGCATTAGTGTGAACTATCCAACAGGAATGCTGTCAGAGAGACCCTGGCACCAATGCTCCACCAAGCAGAACACTTCTAAATGGATCAACACATCATGAGCACAGAGAACAAAAAGTGGTGACAAATGTGGGCACCCCCCCACCCCCAGCAACAACGCTCCCGCCTGCAGGCACAGATTGATTCAAAGCTGCTTCCTTCTGAGGCTGGCTGTAACTGCACNTCTGAAGTTATTGATATTTCTCCCAGCAATCTTGATTCCAGCTTGTGCTTCATCCAGCCCAGCATTTCACATGATGTACATAAGTTAAATAAGCAGGACAACAATATACAGCCTTGATGTACTCCTTTTCCAATTTGGAACTAGTCTATTGTTCCATGTCTGGCTTTAACTGTTGCTTCTTGACCTGCATACAGATTTCTCAGGAGTCAGGTCAGATGGTCTGGTATTCCCATCTCTGAAAGAAATTTCCATAGTTTGTCATGATCTACACAGGCTGGACGGCATCACCAAATCGATGCACATGAGTTTAGGTGAACTCTGGGAGTTAGTGATGGACAGGGAGGCCTGGTGTGCTGCGATTCATGGGGTCACAACTGAGCAACTGAACTGAACTGAACACACTCAAAGGCTTCTATTCAGTCAACAAAGCAGAAGTAGATATTTTTCTGAAACTCCCTTTTTCTATTATCAAATGGATGTTGGCAATTTCATCGCTGGTTCCTCTGCCTTTTCTAAATCCAGCCTNCAAAGGCTTCTATTCAGTCAACAAAGCAGAAGTAGATATTTTTCTGAAACTCCCTTTTTCTATTATCAAATGGATGTTGGCAATTTCATCGCTGGTTCCTCTGCCTTTTCTAAATCCAGCCTGAACATCTGAAAGTTCTCAGTTCACGTACTGTTGAGGCCTAGTTTGGAGAATTTTGAGCATTACTTTGATAGCCTGTGAGATAAGTGCAATTGTGTGGTAGTCAACATTCTTTGGCATTGCCTTTCTCTGGGATTGGAATGAAAACTAACCTTTTTCAGTCCTGTGGCCACTGCAGAGTTTTCCAAATTTGCTGACATATTGCGTGCAGCACTTTAACAGCATCATCTTTTAGGACATGAAATAGCTCAGCTGGAATTTCATCACCCCACTAGCTTTGTTTGTAATGATACTTCCTAAGGTCGACCTGACTTCCTACTCCAGGATGTCTGCCTCTAGGTGACTGATCACACCATGGTGGTTATCTGGTTCACGAAGATCATTTTTGCATATTTCTTCTGTATATTCTTGTCACCTCTTCTTAATATCTTCTGCTTCTGTTAGATCCATACCATTTCTACCCTTTATTGTGCCCATCTTTGCATGAAATGTTCCCTTGGTATCTCTAATTTTCTTGTAGAGATCTCTAGTCTTTCCCATTCTTTTGTTTTCCCCTATTTCTTTGCACTGATCCCTGAGGAAGGCTTTCTTATCTCTCCATGCTATTCTTTGGAACTCTGCATTCATATGGGCATATCTTCCTTTTTCTCCTTTGCCTTTAGCAAGATATGGTTTAGGACCCAGTTGGTGTCCAATAGGTAAAGTAAGTCTCCTACTTAGGAGCCTTCAATTTTTAAACTTTCAAATATGTGAACATGGAGCTCACTAAGACCTGATGGCACTGGAGGCCCAGAGAGAGGATGAAGAGAGACAAGAGGAAGAAGTAACTGAAGAATAAAAACAGAAATGGGGTTTTTATCTGAGGAGGCATTGTGCGTTTTTGAGAACAAGACCCAAACGCAGAACGTTACACGAAGGCTGCAGCAGCTGTTCAGAATGAATCCAGCGCTGTGGCATCACCTATGACAAGAAATAAAGAGCTACCACCCAGACATCACTGGATTGTTTTTTCAAGAGGGTAGACAGAATTGAATCTTTCAAGGAACCAGAACTTGTGCCTCAACATCAGGGATGAGGCAGCTTTCACTCTGTGTCCTATTGCTGACGACTCTACCATCTCCCATGTTCTCTCCCTCCTCCCCTCCAGGCAGCAGCTCTTCTTCTCTGTTCACTTGATGCCAGCCCCTGTATGCCAGTTGTTGCACTTTACTACTGTACTTTTCAAGGTACTGTGCTGCTGCTGCTGCTGCTGCTGCTAAGTCGCTTCAGTCGTGTCCGACTCTGTGCGACCCCATAGACAGCAGCCCACCAGGCTCCCCCATCCCTGGGATTCTCCAGGCAAGAACACTGGACTGTAAGATTAAAAATGTTTTATTTCTCGTTTCATTTTTATGTATTATTTGTGTGGAAAGTACATATAAACCTATTATTCTCTCTGTGTGTATGTGTGTGTGTGTGTATGCACGCTTGTACTTATTTGCTCAGTTGTGTCTGACTCTTTGCGACCCCACCAGGCTTCTCTGTCCATGGAATTCTCCAGGCCAAGAATATTGGAGTGGGTTGCCATTCCCTTCTCCATGGGATCTTCCTGATCCATGGATCAAACCCAGGTCTCCTGGTCTCCTGCCTTGCAGGTGGATTACTATAGAGTCTATTTTGTCAGTTGGGTACCTAAGCCAACTTTGTTGGACTTATGCACAAATTGGATTTAAGAAACAGGCTCTTAGAACAGAACTCCTTTTTATACAGGGAACTTACTGTATTGGTTACTATTGTGTCTACAACTGTCTTCAATATGGAACCCTCAATTTAATGAAATGGCAATCTTCCGCTTCATTATAAAGGCTGAGTTTCCCAGCCCTGTGACCCTACAGAGTTTGCCATCTTCAAGTAACAATATATTTGTGTACTACTTGGACATATCTATAAGTGAAACAAATCTGTATTAAAATGAACACTGACAATCCTTTAGCTCCTTAAGGAATAGACTTAGGAAAAAACATATTTTACCAATATGCCTATTTATGTCTGCTTTTATCACAGTGAATTTTTAAGTGAACACAATTAAGAGGAAAGTTGTTTCTGACATTTTAAAAAAGGTTGGCAAGGCTTTTTGTCACACACGTACCCACACAAAAGCTTAATTTTAGTAGGCAAATTGTGATTCTTTCAGGTCTTAAGTAACTATATCTTAACAGGTCAAAAAGATACTTTTAAAATATTTCACCCCGTGAGTGTTATTTAAATGTTATTGTGTATGTTTAATTTCATTTATTTTCCCATGAGGTGAAGTGAAGTGAAGTCGCTCAGTCATGTTCAACTCTTTGCAGCCCTGTGGACTGTAGCCCACCAGGTTCCTCTGTCCATGGGATTTTCCAGGCAAGAATACTGGAGTGGGTTGCCATTTCATTCTCCAGAGGATCTTCCCAACCCAGGGATCCAACCCAGGGATCCAACCCAGGTATCCCGCATTGCAGGCAGACACTTTAACCTCTGAGCCACCAGGGAATCCCATACAGATGGCCAATATTCTAAACATTTGTCCATCCTGTCTCACAAATTAGACTGCTATATGTGTATAAACCAAGGGACTTCCCTGGTGGCTCAGACAGTAAACAATCTACCCGTAATGCAGGGGACCCAGGTTCTATCCCTGGGTCAGGAAGATCCCCTGGAGAAGGGAATGGCAACCCACTCCAGCTAGCCTGGAGAATCCCATGGATAGAGAAGCCTGTTGGGCTATGATCCATGAGGTCACAGAGAATCAGACATAACTTGAGCGTTTTTTTTTTTAACGTTTTTTGTGTATGGTACAAGTCATATTTAATTACATTTATCCCATACGGATAGCCAATATTCTAAATACTTGTCCATTCTGTCTCACAAATTAAACTACTATATGTATATAAATCAATTTCTGTCTTTTAAAAATCTTTTTCAATGTACCATTTGGCTGTTCTTGAACAAAAACCATCATATAGTTATACCTTTATAATAAATTTTAATGCCTTGGTTACACATAGCCCATTATTTTCTACATTAGTTTTCAAGTTAGCTAACTGAGTTCCATGAAATTCTATAAGAATCTCATTGAAATAAAGCTTAATTTATAAAATTATTGGAGGACACTTTACATAACTGTAATATTAAATTCTCCCAGCAGTAAACATGGTATTCCTCTCATTTATTTACATTTTATGTTTTTTTTTATTTTTAAGACTATTTGAACCACTCCAAAGATAGCTACTGAAAATATAAGGAACATATATAAAACTGCTATTGAGTACACTCCTGTCAGCTAGAAAATGCCAGCATCAGATTTGTGATCTGATTATCAACATCCCAAAGCTGAATCCAGGGGTATGGAATAGAAACAGATGCACGGTGGAAAAAGTAACCACTGCTAGAGTTCTCAAAAATGTCAGCTGTTAAAATGTTCTAGCTCTTGGCTCCTCCCCCATCACCAAAAGAGACACTGGCTCACATAAGACACATGCACAGCTTTACTGCTTTCCAGCTATGGCACCCCACACCAGTACTCTTGCCTGGAAAATCCCATGGACAGAGGAGCCTGGTGGGCTGCAGTCTGTGGGGTCGCTGAGAGTTGGACATGACTGAGCGACTTCACTTTCACTTTTCACTTTCATGCA
>SJYW01052119.1:286067-314297 GCA_006410735.1 Raphicerus campestris
CCCTGTGGACTGTAGCCCACCAGGTTCCTCTGTCCATGGGATTTTCCAGGCAAGAATACTGGAGTGGGTTGCCATTTCATTCTCCAGAGGATCTTCCCAACCCAGGGATCCAACCCAGGGATCCAACCCAGGTATCCCGCATTGCAGGCAGACACTTTAACCTCTGAGCCACCAGGGAATCCCATACAGATGGCCAATATTCTAAACATTTGTCCATCCTGTCTCACAAATTAGACTGCTATATGTGTATAAACCAAGGGACTTCCCTGGTGGCTCAGACAGTAAACAATCTACCCGTAATGCAGGGGACCCAGGTTCTATCCCTGGGTCAGGAAGATCCCCTGGAGAAGGGAATGGCAACCCACTCCAGCTAGCCTGGAGAATCCCATGGATAGAGAAGCCTGTTGGGCTATGATCCATGAGGTCGCAGAGAATCAGACATAACTTGAGCGTTTTTTTTTTTTTAACGTTTTTTGTGTATGGTACAAGTCATATTTAATTACATTTATCCCATACGGATAGCCAATATTCTAAATACTTGTCCATTCTGTCTCACAAATTAAACTACTATATGTATATAAATAAATTTCTGTCTTTTAAAAATCTTTTTCAATGTACCATTTGGCTATTCTTGAACAAAAACCATCATATAGTTATACCTTTATAATAAATTTTAATGCCTTGGTTACACATAGCCCATTATTTTCTACATTAGTTTTCAAGTTAGCTAACTGAGTTCCATGAAATTCTATAAGAATCTCATTGAAATAATGCTTAATTTATAAAATTATTGGAGGACACTTTACATAACTGTAATATTAAATTCTCCCAGCAGTAAACATGGTATTCCTCTCATTTATTTACATTTTGTGTTTTTTTTTTCTTTTTAAGACTATTTGAACCACTCCAAAGATAGCTACTGAAAATATAAGGAACATATATAAAACTGCTATTGAGTACACTCCTGTCAGCTAGAAAATGCCAGCATCAGATTTGTGATCTGATTATCAACATCCCAAAGCTGAATCCAGGGGTATGGAATAGAAACAGATGCACGGTGGAAAAAGTAACCACTGCTAGAGTTCTCAAAAATGTCAGCTGTTAAAATGGTCTAGCTCTTGGCTCCTCCCCCATCACCAAAAGAGACACTGGCTCACATAAGACACATGCACAGCTTTACTGCTTTCCAGCTATGGCACCCCACACCAGTACTCTTGCCTGGAAAATCCCATGGACAGAGGAGCCTGGTGGGCTGCAGTCCGTGGGGTCGCTGAGAGTTGGACATGACTGAGCGACTTCACTTTCACTTTTCACTTTCATGCACTGGAGAAGGGAATGGCAACCCACTCCAGTGTTCTTGCCTGGAGAATCCCAGAGATGGCAGAGCCTAGTGGGCTGCCATCTATGGGGTCGCACAGAGTCGGACACGACTGAAGCGACTTAGCAGCAGCAGCTACTATTTCAGTAAAGTTCTAATTATCTTTACAAAGATCTCGCACATCTGTTTTTAGTTGAACTGAAAGGTAGCAATTGTGTAGTTGTCATGAGTAGGGTAATTTTTCACACCTTTCACCATGGGTTCTTCATCACACAACTTTCAGTCTTTCCTCAGTACTTACAACGCTGAAATCATCCTGTGTAACATGCATTAGCGCCCCTCTCTGCTTTCCAGAAGAGGGATTCCTGGAAAGCTAACAAGGGTCTGTTCTGTTGCCACATCCCCAGCATCAATAATAACATGGTCCACAGAAGGTGCATCATGTGTCTGTTGAACTAATAAATTTATATGTATCTAGCAATATGCCTTATATGTAACTATAGAAGAGTCAGACTGGCTTAATAGCCTCATGATATTTTGAAAATTCACTAGCGATCTAGCGGTTAGGACTCTGAGCTTCCACTGCCCAGGTTCAATCCTGGTTGGAGAACTAAGATCTTGCACACCACGTAGCATAGCCAGGAAAAAAAAAAAAAAAAGGTTTATGATTTTGCAAGGACACCAAAAGGACTGGCATCCTAGCCAAACCATGAGCATCTATTCAATAAAAATGACTGACTTGACTTACTTAACTGTCTCATGGCTCCTCCCACTGCTTCCTTTCAATTCTTTTTACCCATTTATTACACTTTAATGTGTCTCTTTTTTATCCCCTCTCATTTAAAAGGACTTTCTTTTTCCTCTTTCCATTTATCTCACCCAAAGGAATTTCATTAGGACAAAAGCTTAGAACGTTTCAGACAAATTTCATGGGGCTATATAGTCACAAGGCTGAAGTGAACTTAAATGTTTTTGTTTTAACTCTTGAATGAAAAGATGAGCACAGCACATAACTATCTTCTGCTTCTAAGAAATTTCCTCTTTTGTATACTGTCTCTGTGAAGCTCTATTCTCCATAATCTTCTCAAAGATGCTATCCCTACCATATTCACCAATAAATGGCTTTTATCTTGTTTACCTATAAATAAATTGATATTGCATAATTGTTTCCACCAGGTTTATAACACTTTTTTTGAAAAAGAAGAAATATGGAATGAGTGCTTCAAAAGAATGCTCAGTTATGATATCACTGATACATTAACACCATGAAGTTTAAGAAATCCTTTAAATACAAAGCTGTTTCCTATGGGGAAATAAATGGTTTTCTCACTCTTTCATGTTCACTACGGTGTCCCAAAGTTTAACCCAATTTTACTGCCATTTATTTGTATATCTTACTATAGTTACATGACAACAAAAGCTATGCTTTATAAAACCACTGCAACGTTTCTTTAAAGAAACTGTTCAAAGGAAATGGTAAAGGGGGGAAGATCACAGAAAACACTGAACATTGAGTGATTCAAAACACGAAAAGTCAACATGGAGGGAAAATCCTATAGGTCAACAGAATAAAGGTTCACAAGCAGGAGCTTTTTTGTGTTGAGCGTATGGTATAAGGAAAATCAACATGGGACATAAAGGCCATAATCCTTGGTATCCCTTCCTGTGAACAGCTCAGTCTGCAGTAGCAGCTGCAACGTGTCTTAAGGAGATGCCAACACGGGGGTTTAATCAGCTTAGGGTGGGAAGTGTGTAAGAAATTCTTTGCAAATATGAGCACTAAAAAAGAGACAAATGGAAAGAAGTGGAACAAATCTAGGCAATTTATAGAGGAACAGGCCTAAAACGGATTAGGTTTAAAAATATTATCCTGGCAAAGACCGGAAATCAAGAAACAAATAAGCAAGGGCAAGGATCCAGTGAGTCTAATGAAAAAGTGACTGTATTGTCCAGAGTTTGGGGTACAGTTTTGATGGAATATATGAAGTGGTGCAGGGATAATAATAAAAACAAATGAATGAATAAACTGACTCTTGTAATGGGCCTTGCATAAGAGAAGTCATCTTTTGTGACTGTCATCTATTTCAAAGCATCCAATCATTTTTACTCAATACCTATATATTTAGGTTTTTATTTATAGATTAATATAAAGTGTGCTTAGGTAATTAATTCAAGTGAAAATGAGTTAGGAAAGACTCCAGGAAAGTTTGTTAAAGAGAATATACTTCTTAGACTATACTGCTTAAATACTGTAGCCACGGGCTTTAAAAGATATATATTTTTTATGTTATTGGCTAGTCTGTAATACTTTGCTATTACTGTAAATGGACACTGGGATCCTGACCATGTGTTATCCATAGAAAGATAAAGGTGTCACCAAGGATGTGTCAATTTCAGGCTTTTAACTTTATATTACTGCCTGTTATAGACCTCTAGAGACTAGTTCTCAAATGCCTTTTTTTTTCTTTTGATAAATCTATACCTTTTCTGGTCCTAAATAATTAAATAGGATATTTTAAAGGAATAAAACTAATAAAATAATAAATAACAAAAAACCCTTAAGATTATAAAAATAAGCCTCTTTAAAAAATATACATAAGATCACTAAACCTCTATTTACCACTTAAATTAAAAGTAATACTTTTACTCACTCTCGTTATACCTGGACTCCTTTAACCAATAGTCACAGCTCTGTCCTTTGCCACACTTGTCATAAATATAATAATATACTGAAATTTATTTGTACATATACAATATGTACACATACATCCCTAAACCCAAATATAAACAATGAGTCACAGGTGTGGATTTCTGGGAAATCAAAAAATGAGTCTATGGTCTGAAACAAACACAACAAGTCTAGGACTTCAAATCCCAACGTGATTAAGGATTTGTTTATTCTAACACACATTAGCAGACATTTCTGGTGGCATTGCTTTGATTAGCTTCAACTGAAATACGCTGTTGACTCAGAGCTTCAAAGGGTAGGCGGTCAGACGGGGACCAGCACACAGCCACGGACCAAACGCATACACTAACCTCATCCCATGTGAGCATCCAGGCACATCGGCCAGGCGTTCGCAGCTTAGAGGCCTTTGCTATTCTTTAATTAAAGAATGTGTTTATCTCCTTAACCAGGCTGGAGATTACTTGAGGCCACAAAACATACTTTGGTATGTTTCCCTTTTCAAACATTCCAAATCAATACAACTGAATATAGAATTTCAAATGATTCCATCTTTGACAGGAAACATTCTGCACCCAATATGCATTTAAGTGCCCGTGAATCTTAAGATTTCGGTGAATGATAACATTCAGACTGTTAGTCATTTGTTTAAAAAAAAAAAAAAGAATTCTTACACTGAAAGATACTAACTATATAACATGAAATCTAGAAAACTCAGCAGTGACCACAGGACTGGAAAAGGTCAGTTTTCATTCCAATCCCAGAGGAAGGCAATGCCAAAGAACATTCAGACTGCCACACAATTGCACTCATCTCACAAGCTAGCAAAGTAATGCTCAAAATTCTACAAGCCAGGCTTCAACAATATATGACCCGTGAGCTTCCAGATGTTCAAAGCTGGATTTATAAAAGGCAGAAGAACCAGAGATCAAACTGCCAACATGCACTGGGTCATACAAAAAGCAAGAGAATTCCAGAAAAAAACACCTACTTCTGCTTTATTGACTACACCAAAGCCTTTGACTGTGTGGATCACAACAAACTGGAAAATTCTTCAAGAGATGGGAAAACCAGACCACCTGACCTAACTCCTGAGAAATCTGTACGCAGGTCAAGAAGCAACAGTTAGAACTGAACATGGAACACAGATTGGTTCCAAATCGGTAAAGGAGTACATCAAGGCTCTATAAGATCACCCTGGCTGTTTAACTTATATGAGGAGTACACCATGTGAAATGCCAAGCTGGAGCACAAGTTAGAATCAAGATTGTTGGGAGAAATATCAATAACCTCAGATATGCAGATGACACTATCCTTAAGCAGAAAGTGAAAAAGAACTAAAGAGACCTTTGATTAAAGTGAAAGAGGAGAGTGAAAAAGTTGGCTTAAAACTCAACTTTCAGAAAACTAAGATCATAGCACCTGGTCCTATCATTTCATGACAAATAGATGGGGAAACAATGGAAACAGTGACAGATTTTACTTTTGGGGGCTCCAGAATCACTGCAGATGGTGACTGCAGCCATGAAATTAAAAGACATTTACTCCTTGGAATAAAAGTTATGACCAATTTAGACAGCATATTAAAAAGCAGAAACATTACTTTACCAACAAAGGTCCGTCTAGTCAAATCTATGGTTTCTCCAGTAGTCATGTATGGATGTGAGAGTTAAAGAAAGCTGAGTACCAAAGAATTGATGCTTTTGAAATGTGGTGTTAGAAGAGACTCTTCTTGAGAGTCCCTTGAACTGCAAGGAGATCCGACCAGTCCATCCTAAAGGAAATCAGTCCTGAATGTTCATTGGAAGGACTGATGCTGAAGTTGAAACTCTAATACTTTGGCCACCTGATGCAAAGAGCTGACTCACTGGAAAAGACCCTGACACTGGTAAAGACTGAACACGGGAGAAGAAGGGGATGATAGAGGATCAGATGGTTGGATGATATCACTGATGCGATAGACATGAGTTTGAGTAATCTCCAGAATTTGGTGATGGACAGGGAAGTCTGGCATCCTGCAGTCCATGAGGTCGCAAAGAGTCAGACACAACTGAGAAACTGAACTGATAAAACATTAAATGCATCATGAGATTTTCAAAATAAATACAGCATCTACTATTTATTATAACTGACCCCTACCAAGATTAGGATTATGCAACTACTTTTCACCCATCTAGATCAGCAGCTCACAGAATAAGTTAAGAAAAATAGTTTGACCACAGCTCTCATCTCCTCACCCCTGAATCCAAAGTAAGCATGAACCTGTACTAGATTCATTTCTTATATGATATTATACATGTTTCAATGCCATTCTCCCAAATCATCCCACACTCTTCCCCTCCCAGAGGGATGGTATGGGGAGGGAGGTGGGAGGGGGGTTCAGGATGGAGAACACGTGTACACCTATGGCAGATTCATGCTGATGTATGGCAAAACCAATACAAGATTGTAAAGTAATTAGCCTCTAATTAAAATAAATAAATTTAAATTAAAAAAAAAAAAGAAAACAAAGTAAGCATGACTGCCAACCTTCTTCCTGGGGATCCAGTTCAGAACCGTGCTCTGGATCACTGTTTCTGAAAGTGTAGTAAATGAACCACTAACAGTTCTTAATGTTATTTTGGTTAGTACATTGAAAGGGCATGTTCTTTAACAGTTGATAATTCACTTTAATAGATATTATATATACATAAATTATATTTTTTTCCCATGGATATTTCCTACTGCTTTCTTAAAAAAAAAAACTATTCATTTAAGTGAAGAGTTGTTCGATGTAAGGGAAAATTTTTAGGGATATTTGAATGAATAATTTAGTGACTAACAGGTGAGTATAATTTTCATAAAAACTGTGAACAAGTATAAAGCAGTGTCATATCTTGAATAACAGCAAGAAGTTCATGAGGATGGAATCAAGGCTGACATGCTCACTGTTTTATACCAAGGCTCCATCCAGCACGTTCTTTGGATTTATTATGCTCTTAAAAAACATTTGTGGGAAGTATAAAATTTGCCTTGTCACTTAATTTAAAAAAAATTAAGGACACAAAATGAGTAGAAGAAATCATAAAATCATAGCAGAAACAGATGAAATAGGAACAGAGAAAACAATATCAAACAAAAAGAACCAACAAAAAGTTGGTTCTTTGAAAAGAAACAAAATTGATAAACCTTTAGCCAGGCTCATCAAGAAAAAAAGGGATAGGACTCAAATCAATAGAATTACAAGTGAAAAGGAAGAAGTTACAACAGACATTAAGGAAATAAAAGATCATAAGAGATTACTACAAGCAATTACATGCCAATTAAATGAACAACCTGGAAGAAATAGACAAATTCCTAGAAAGGTACAGCAGCCGAAATGAACCAGGAAGAAATAGAAAATATGACCAGACTAATCACAAGTAATGAAATTGAAACTGTGATGAAAAATCTTCCAACAAGCAAAAGTCCAGGACCAGACTGCTTCACAGGTGATTTGTGTCAAACATTTAGAGAAGAACTAACATCTCAAACTCTTCCATAAAAACTGAAGAGGGAGGAACACTCCCAAGCTCATCCTATGAGGCTACCATTACGTTGATACCAAAACCAGACAAAGATATCATAAAAAAAAAAAAAAAGATTAGAGGTCAATAACACTGACGAACATAGATGCAATAAACCTCAATACTAGCAAACAGAATCCACAAAACATTAAAAGGATCACACACCATGATGAAGTGGGATTTACCCCAGGGATGCAAGGATTCTTTAATATGTACAAATCAATCAATGTGATACACTATATTAACAAACAGAATAATAACAACTACATGATCATTTCAATAGATGCAGGAAAAGCTTTTGACAAAATTCAGCACGTGTTTATGATAAAAACTCTACAGAACGTGGGCATAGAGGGAACCTACCTCAACATAATGAATGCCACATACACAACAAAACCCACAGCAAACATCATTCTCAGTGGTGAAAAACTGAAAGCATTTCTTCTAAGATCATGAACAAGATAAGGGTGCCCACTCTCTCCACTATTATTCAACATACTTTGGAAGTCCTAGCCACAGCAATCAGAGAATAACAAGAAATAAAAGAATCTAGATAGGAAAAGAAGAAGTAAAAAAAAATAAGCATCAGCTTTGAGCAAAAAAAAAAAAAAAAAAAACAAAACACCAGCAAAATTACATACGTAAAGTGATTGAATGAATACTGAAATCCAGTATTGCAAAGATCTTTCGTTGCTTTTACTGAAACTACCACAAGTCATTCCTGGTCAAAACCCTGAAAGCTGGCTCCTGGATTATAACGGTATAACAAATTTGGTGTTTACTGTTACATATGCACATATCAACATTTGCAGAAGTAATGATGAGATTTGTAGGACTGAAGACAGTGTGACATGGCCAAATAGCAGATATGAAGTCCCTTCTATACTAAAATCAAAACCAAAACCTTAACAACCCTTTGGACATTAGCTCTGAGACATTAAACTACAAAATGCTCAAAAAATGTGATAACAATTGTATAATAATTGTTCAATTGTATAATTGTAAACATGTACAGCTGTGTATTATATGGTTAATACGTTGACTTAACTACAACAAATATGGAAAGAAAAAAATAATGTATACCATAAAATAACCATTTTCAAGGAATTAGAAAAGTAAAACTATAGCTCATAAGCTGTATATCAATATTTATTTAAATATTTAAAATATTTATTAAATATCCAGCTTGAAGACTCAAACGCAAGAACAACTTTAGTATAAGGTGGTTTCCAGACAGACCTTGGAGAACAATGGTGACTCAGATACAACAAAACCTGTGACTAGCGAAACAGATCTTACCCAATCTGGGGACAATTTACACATGATAAAGTCAAGGCAGCTGAAATAAACAACAACAATAAAAAATCAGTAGTTTCCCTATGACTCAGCTTAAGAAATTAAACAAGCCAATCCACCTGAAAAAAAAAAAAAGACAATACTGCATTTCCCTCCAGCTGCCTCTTGGTCAAAAACATTGGGAAAGTATCAGACAGAATAAAATTTCTCTATTTGATAACTTATTTTTGAAATGGCTAAGGTGATTTTAGGTATATGCACCACCCTGATCATGTAGATATTGAAATTATCAGGAAACAAAGCAAAAATAATTGATGAGTACAAAAAGAATTATTCTCCTCTCCCCCCAATCTCATCACATTCACTAATGTACTCTCTATGGACTTTCCTATTCGGGGTATTTCATATAAACAAGATCATATAATAAATGGCCTTTTATGAATAGCTTCTTTTACTTTGTTTCCTTATTGATTACCTGTGTGGATGATGAATTCACTGTTAGAAGTGTAGTATCAACAACCCTACTCTTATTGAATTGTCTGTTTCTCCTTTCTTATCTGTTAGTATTTGCTTAGTATATCAGGGTACTCCCATGAAGTAGGATATAACCAGGAAGTTTTTAATAGATGTCTTTTATCAAGTTGAGGAAATTTCCTCTACTCCTAGTTTGCTGAGGTTCTATTAGTAAAGCTTTTTAGATTATTTGTCCCATATCATCTGCATATCAAATGATCACATATTTTTCCTGCTTTATTTTGCTGGTATGGTCAATTTCACTGATTTTTGTTTTTGGGTTTTGTCATTGTTTTTGCTGTTGTTTCTTTTCTTTTATTTATTTTAACCATTTAATTTTATCCCAAACTTTATCATTATTCATTTGTTTATGTTTAAATTGGAGGATAACTGCTTTAAATACTGTATTAGCTTCTGCTTTTCAACAATATGAATCAGCTACATTAAACTTTTAATTTTGTGTTGGAGTATAGTTGGTTAACAATGTTAGTTTCAGGAGTCCAGCAAACTGCTTCAGTTATACACATAACACGTACCTATTCTTTTTCAAATTCTTTTCCCATTTAGATTGTTATGTAACACTGAACAGACTTCCCTGTGCTACACAGTAGGCGTTTGTTCATTACCTATTTTAAATAAAGCAGTGTGTATACATCCATCTCCCCAAACTCCCTAACTTCCTACCCTTTCTTCCCATCCTTCCCCCGGCCCTATATACATATATATACAGACTCATTCTCTAAGTCTATGAGTCTGTCTATACTTTGTAAATAAGCATTATAGACTTCAGTTCCTTGCTCCCTCTTCTAAGTTGTTTACTTTCTTAAAGCCCTACTCTTGGAAAACAGCCCAATTTTGACNATACATATATATACAGACTCATTCTCTAAGTCTATGAGTCTGTCTATACTTTGTAAATAAGCGTTATAGACTTCAGTTCCTTGCTCCCTCTTCTAAGTTGTTTACTTTCTTAAAACCCTACTCTTGGAAAACAGCCCAATTTTGACACAGATAACAGGAAAATGAATTCTCCAAAGGCACAAGAAAGCCAAACAAGTAAGTGTCACTAGCCAATATAGCACATTAATAATAAAGAATAAAGCTGCTGATCAGTCGTTAAGCCTTTACATAAACAATGGGGCATTTACTCCAAATTCCTGTATTCTAAAACATGATTTATGGACATTTTCGAGCTACTGTATAGAACATGCAGACTTTCACTGTTTTGACTTTAAATAATAACACGTTATTTTCCTCTCCTGAAATAAACTACAGTTCTTTAAGACCATATATTACCAGGCAGACTTTCTAAGCTACAATTTATATCTCACGTAGTAATAAGTCTTCCGAGACTTATATATCTTATATCTGACCTTTTCATTATAGTACAACTGAAAAACTTTTTTTTTTTTTAATTTTAAAATTTAAGTCTTCAACCCTTGGCATTTACTGTCTATCTTTTAATTCCTTTGCAAATTGTATCAAGGAATTTTCTGACAAAAATATTTTAGGGAAAACAAACTGCCTCAAGATTCAAAAACCTTAAAAGAATTCTCTCCCCTATTTCCAAGATATAATAATACAAAAATACAACATGGTGTAATTCATTTAATGTGAAGAAGTATTAAGGAAGTTTCCTTTAAATGTGCATGAAATGCCCCAGACATAAGACAATCCAAAAAATACTCAAAAAACATAAGATAGTTAAATTATCTCTTTAAATAAACAAAGACACGGGGTTCAGAAAGCTAAACTATGCCACACATAAAGCTTATAATTACAGAAAGCTGTGTTGATAAAGATTTTTCTTCTTCTTAAAAAAGTAAAATTTGGCACAATAGAGATATTTTCACTAAAATCGATCAGCAGTGGATTCTGAAATGGGGTTTCCCCAGTGGCGCAGTGGTAAAGAACTGCCTGCCAATGCAGGTGATCTGGGTTCAATCCCTGGGTCAGGAAGATCCCCTGGAGAAGGAAATGACAACCCTCTCAGCATTTCTGCCTGGAGCATTCCACGGACAGAGGAGCCTGATGGGCTACACACAGTCCATGGGATTCGCAAAAGAGTGGGACACAACCGAGCGACTTAACAATAGCAACAGATTCGGAAAGACTTACCTAAACCATTTTAAGCACAAATGTAAGTGAAATACAAACTGCCTTGTTAAGATACCTGCAGCCTTCAAGTCCCCAGTGTTACAGAAAATGTCACTTGGCCACTCTGGCTTGATGTCATCACTGGTCTAGCCTTAACATCATTCTTATGCACTTCTCATGTGTCTCTATCAAACAAGACTCCATTCTTCTGTGTACTGCATTCTTCTACCGCATTTTCCTATTATTTCAGAATAGAGTACAGTTGGAAAAGACCTAAGAGGTCATCAGGTCCAACTCTTAATTTACAGATGAGGAGTAAGACCAAAGTCACTGGATGAAAGCCATTTGGGTTTTTCAGACTCTGAAACTGAAAACACACCAAGGAGATCTTTAGATCCCTGGTTTTCCTCTCATTCTAGCCCACAATACTACCCTCTCTTTCACATGCTTACAGTTAGCCTACCTTGAGAATGATCAATTTCAGGGGCAGGGGCTATATTAACTCCTTTTTTGAAATGCCTTAAAAATGCAAATATTTAAATATTCTTGTCTTGATCGATAACACTGGCAATTTACCTTAGGCAAGAGAAAACAAATTAGCCAGAATAATTTCAGAGACCATTCGCTGTTGCATGTCACTGAATTAGAGTAGTCCTATGCGTTTTCTGAACTATCTTCTTGATAAGGGTAAGGATATCTTTAAGGATCTGAGACTTGCTTTTTCCCTCTCAGTACCTTAAAGAAAAGTCAAGTAGTTGTTTATCCAAACTGCTATTTTCTAAATTGTGATTTTTTTCCACTGAAAACTTAACAATATCATCATAGCTTATGGGGACCCTTTAGGGTTTTACTTTTACCAATGTGGTGTGAAAGACGCTCAGTCATGTCCGACTCTTTGTGATCCCACTGGACTATATAGTCCATGGAATTCTCCAGGCCAGAATATTAAAGTGGGTAGCCTTTCCCTTCTTCAGGGGATCTTACCAACCCAGGGATCAAACTGAGGTCTCCCACATTGCAGGCAGATTCCGAGCATCTACCTAAACCCAGGCACACCCATAAAAAGCTTTGGATCTCTTGACAAATACCACTCACACATCATTTTTGAAAGGACGTTAAGGATGCTCACCTCTTACAGGCCATTTAGAATTTATTCACTTTGACTCTTAGCAGATGAATTAAGCATGTGTATTCTTTTGTAGGTCTGTAAGGACCTATTTCCCTCTATTTAAGGCAAGCCCTGTTTGGACCCTGCCTCTAAGAAAAAAGCTAAGCAAGATATGAGGAAACCCATGCAAAGGCAAACCCAACGATTAGTTTTGACCTTCAAATATATTTAGATTCCACAATAATGTCTCATTTGTGTTGTTGTTGTTCAGTCATAAGTCCTACACTTTGCGACCCCCGTCGCAAGATTCCTCTGTCCTCTACCATTTCCCACAGTCTGGTCAAATTCATGCCAATTGAGTCAGTGATTCTAACCATCTCGGCTTCTGCTGACCCCTTCTCCTTTGATTTTCAATCTTTCTCAGCATCAGGGTCTTTTCCAATGAGTTGCCTCTTCATATCAGGTGCCTAAAGTATTAGAGCTTCAATATCAGTCCTTCCAATGAATATTCAGGGTTAATTTCCTTTAGGATTGACTGGTTTGATCTCCTTATAGTCCAAGGGACTCTCAAGAGTCTTCTCCAACACCACAATTTGAAAGCATCAATTCTTCAGTGCTCAGCCTTTTTTATGGATCAACTCTCACATCCATACATGACTGCAGAAAAACCATAGGTTTGACTGTATGGACCTTTGTCACATTTATTTGCTGTATATTAATTAAGTGAAATCAACTGAAATCATGTATATGTAACATTTGTGAAATTTGACAGATTCTTCATTTTTATTTTTTTCCCTTTTCCTTGTAATAGAAATAGGTCATGAAACCAAAGACTGTCATAATTATTAAAAATGCATACACTTTAGGAAAATATAAATACTATGCTCTATTTTTACTGAGCTTCAGTATTGCTTTATGTAGCTGATTGAAACACATACATATATATTTTTGGATGCAATTGTTAATCTAAGAAGTCTGTCATCTACAGAAATAAAGTTTATATTTGTATTCAGAAACTATTTCAAACAGCTTTGTTCTGTCTTGTACAAGCTCAACTACACAATGTCTACCTCGGATCAGTTGAAAAGTTCCAGTTTTCTCAGAAAATGAGAGAAACCACCCACTAAGCTGACTCTAAATGATTACGCTGAGGTTGACTAATATGGTAGTGGAGCTGTTAGAAGGTAAAGAGACACTTGTATGTGTGTTTTTGCTCAGCCACACAGTTGTGTCTGACTCTTTACAACCCCATGACTATAGTCCACCAGGCTCCTCTGTCCATGAGATTTTCCAGGCAAGAATACTGGAGTGGGTTGCCATTTCCTTCTCTCTCTAAGGCACATTCCCAACCCATGAATCGAGCCTGTGAAAGAGACACTTATCGGACCCAAACATCAAATGTGCAGAAGTCAAGGCTTAGCAGACAGGTACCCCAGATTCCCTGCATCAAATGTTTCATGTGAAGGTGATTTTACACTTATTCAAAATGATTGTCTGTCTACTATGAGTCAAACTAGATTACCTAATGAATTCTACTAACATGGAAGTTTATCTGTGTTTTCTTAGAAAAGAATGATGAAATCCATAGGCTTCATGTTGCTGAGAGTTCAGACTTGGCTTAGGCAAGCCTTTCCTAAAAAGAACTTTTCCAGTGCCTATGTGTATATCATAAACCTTTAGATAAAAGATATTTTCAGAGTATTCCTGGCACTGTTGCTTCAGGTGCTGCATATTTGGAGAGACCATAATAACAGTATTCCTTATGTTAGCCATTTGCAAACAAACATCCTAACCTAAGCAGAAATAGCATATGAGGAAAAAAAGGACTCAAGCCTACATCTGTGTACATGTACATGTCTCTGTGTGTGTGTTCACACATCCAACCATCCATCCTTACACAAACATTTAATATCTAAATATGTTACCAGCAGTTATACTCCACAAACAGAAGATTTATGTCAGTTGATTTTATAATCTCTTCCATGTAAATAGCATTCAACAAAATCTTGCATTACATATATGTCCTAATATAAATGATGAACATCACCTTTAATAGACAGGTCAATGAAAATGTAAGTTTCAAAAATGTAGGGGCTATAAAAATTAATAAAAATGCATTTAATAAAGATTATAATATTTATGAATACTTTCACACTGCATGTATGATTTAACACTAGACATTTCTAAAGTTTAAATATGAATGGCATAGAAAAATAAAAATATCAACTGGTAATTTGAAGGAAGCACTCATTAACTGTCAAATTGCTGTCATTTCATTTCCTAAGACGTAGCCATCTATTTGCCTTATTTTCAGTTTCTAGTATACCAAAATAATTTTGGCAATTCTTCTAGCATCCTAACACACTTAGAGAAAGATTTAATAGTACACTACATTTTATCTCCTAGGTTGATCATTATCACCTAGAATTCCCATTCAATTATTAAAATGTTGCACTGCAAAACCCAACCTACAGCCGATTTAGCAGGAAACAATACTTGGTGGGGTAGGTAGAAATGAAATAAGAACTCAGATGCAGATAAGAACTGGGGAAGGTTATTTTAGAGCAAGAGAAACTTGCAGCAAGGTCTCTTACATAAAATTCATAACTACTGATGTAAATATATTGGGGGGTACATCTTATAGAGACTTCACTTATCTGTCAGTAAAATGCCAAAGTACCAGGAACTATTTATAGATGACCAAAAGATTAAATGCTACTTCATCCTTGATGATTATTCCTACAAGACTTGTTGTTTCAGTTGAGACTTTATTTAAAAAAAAAATCTCTGTACAAAGATAGCAGTTTCTATCATTCAGCAGGTTTTATGAAATATGGCAAATTAGTATTTGGTAGACACAATTTTGTTAATACTCCAACTGTCATCCCACTCTAACTATATGCTGTTAACAGAATCTTGGGGTTTTTCCTTCAGAAAAATAGATTCAGAAATGATTTAATAAAATGAATGGCAGTGTCTTTGCCCATGTGGCCACTGACTGTTCCAGACAGAAGCCTGAGATCCATTTCTGGCCAATGACGGAAAAACTGCACTTTAAAAAGCTGTGTTGAAGCTTCTTTTTCCTGTGTCTGGACCCAGCTCCGTCAGGAGGTTATACTGGGATGAGTCCAAGGTCTGAAGTCTACGGGCCAAGGATGATAGAGGTAAACAAATAAAAAGCATGGTGACCACGGCACGGAGCCCTGAAACTAAGTCATCCTGAACCTGCCTGAACTCCGACTGTCTTGTTATAAGAGACAATAAATGTAATAGGTAAGGCCAGGACTTGAGTGTTTTGTAACCTGCAGCTATTAATATCCTACATAATGACCCTGTATTAGAAACTGTGTGTGTATATATATGGGTTTCTCTGTGGCTCAGATGGTAAAGATAATGGTCTTCCCTAATAGCTCAGTTATGGCACAAAGTGAAGAAGAACTAAAGAGCCTCTTGATGAAAATGCAAGAGGAGAGTGAAAAAGTTGGCTTAAAGCTCAACATTCAAAAAACTAAGATCATGACATCTGNACCCATAAAAAGCTTTGGATCTCTTGACAAATACCACTCACACATCATTTTTGAAAGGACGTTAAGGATGCTCACCTCTTACAGGCCATTTAGAATTTATTCACTTTGACTCTTAGCAGATGAATTAAGCATGTGTATTCTTTTGTAGGTCTGTAAGGACCTATTTCCCTCTATTTAAGGCAAGCCCTGTTTGGACCCTGCCTCTAAGAAAAAAGCTAAGCAAGATATGAGGAAACCCATGCAAAGGCAAACCCAACGATTAGTTTTGACCTTCAAATATATTTAGATTCCACAATAATGTCTCATTTGTGTTGTTGTTGTTCAGTCATAAGTCCTACACTTTGCGACCCCCGTCGCAAGATTCCTCTGTCCTCTACCATTTCCCACAGTCTGGTCAAATTCATGCCAATTGAGTCAGTGATTCTAACCATCTCGGCTTCTGCTGACCCCTTCTCCTTTGATTTTCAATCTTTCTCAGCATCAGGGTCTTTTCCAATGAGTTGCCTCTTCATATCAGGTGCCTAAAGTATTAGAGCTTCAATATCAGTCCTTCCAATGAATATTCAGGGTTAATTTCCTTTAGGATTGACTGGTTTGATCTCCTTATAGTCCAAGGGACTCTCAAGAGTCTTCTCCAACACCACAATTTGAAAGCATCAATTCTTCAGTGCTCAGCCTTTTTTATGGATCAACTCTCACATCCATACATGACTGCAGAAAAACCATAGCTTTGACTGTATGGACCTTTGTCACATTTATTTGCTGTATATTAATTAAGTGAAATCAACTGAAATCATGTATATGTAACATTTGTGAAATTTGACACATTCTTCATTTTTATTTTTTTCCCTTTTCCTTGTAATAGAAATAGGTCATGAAACCAAAGACTGTCATAATTATTAAAAATGCATACACTTTAGGAAAATATAAATACTATGCTCTATTTTTACTGAGCTTCAGTATTGCTTTATGTAGCTGATTGAAACACATACATATATATTTTTGGATGCAATTGTTAATCTAAGAAGTCTGTCATCTACAGAAATAAAGTTTATATTTGTATTCAGAAACTATTTCAAACAGCTTTGTTCTGTCTTGTACAAGCTCAACTACACAATGTCTACCTCGGATCAGTTGAAAAGTTCCAGTTTTCTCAGAAAATGAGAGAAACCACCCACTAAGCTGACTCTAAATGATTACGCTGAGGTTGACTAATATGGTAGTGGAGCTGTTAGAAGGTAAAGAGACACTTGTATGTGTGTTTTTGCTCAGCCACACAGTTGTGTCTGACTCTTTACAACCCCATGACTATAGTCCACCAGGCTCCTCTGTCCATGAGATTTTCCAGGCAAGAATACTGGAGTGGGTTGCCATTTCCTTCTCTCTCTAAGGCACATTCCCAACCCATGAATCGAGCCTGTGAAAGAGACACTTATCGGACCCAAACATCAAATGTGCAGAAGTCAAGGCTTAGCAGACAGGTACCCCAGATTCCCTGCATCAAATGTTTCATGTGAAGGTGATTTTACACTTATTCAAAATGATTGTCTGTCTACTATGAGTCAAACTAGATTACCTAATGAATTCTACTAACATGGAAGTTTATCTGTGTTTTCTTAGAAAAGAATGATGAAATCCATAGGCTTCATGTTGCTGAGAGTTCAGACTTGGCTTAGGCAAGCCTTTCCTAAAAAGAACTTTTCCAGTGCCTATGTGTATATCATAAACCTTTAGATAAAAGATATTTTCAGAGTATTCCTGGCACTGTTGCTTCAGGTGCTGCATATTTGGAGAGACCATAATAACAGTATTCCTTATGTTAGCCATTTGCAAACAAACATCCTAACCTAAGCAGAAATAGCATATGAGGAAAAAAAGGACTCAAGCCTACATCTGTGTACATGTACATGTCTCTGTGTGTGTGTTCACACATCCAACCATCCATCCTTACACAAACATTTAATATCTAAATATGTTACCAGCAGTTATACTCCACAAACAGAAGATTTATGTCAGTTGATTTTATAATCTCTTCCATGTAAATAGCATTCAACAAAATCTTGCATTACATATATGTCCTAATATAAATGATGAACATCACCTTTAATAGACAGGTCAATGAAAATGTAAGTTTCAAAAATGTAGGGGCTATAAAAATTAATAAAAATGCATTTAATAAAGATTATAATATTTATGAATACTTTCACACTGCATGTATGATTTAACACTAGACATTTCTAAAGTTTAAATATGAATGGCATAGAAAAATAAAAATATCAACTGGTAATTTGAAGGAAGCACTCATTAACTGTCAAATTGCTGTCATTTCATTTCCTAAGACGTAGCCATCTATTTGCCTTATTTTCAGTTTCTAGTATACCAAAATAATTTTGGCAATTCTTCTAGCATCCTAACACACTTAGAGAAAGATTTAATAGTACACTACATTTTATCTCCTAGGTTGATCATTATCACCTAGAATTCCCATTCAATTATTAAAATGTTGCACTGCAAAACCCAACCTACAGCCGATTTAGCAGGAAACAATACTTGGTGGGGTAGGTAGAAATGAAATAAGAACTCAGATGCAGATAAGAACTGGGGAAGGTTATTTTAGAGCAAGAGAAACTTGCAGCAAGGTCTCTTACATAAAATTCATAACTACTGATGTAAATATATTGGGGGGTACATCTTATAGAGACTTCACTTATCTGTCAGTAAAATGCCAAAGTACCAGGAACTATTTATAGATGACCAAAAGATTAAATGCTACTTCATCCTTGATGATTATTCCTACAAGACTTGTTGTTTCAGTTGAGACTTTATTTAAAAAAAAAATCTCTGTACAAAGATAGCAGTTTCTATCATTCAGCAGGTTTTATGAAATATGGCAAATTAGTATTTGGTAGACACAATTTTGTTAATACTCCAACTGTCATCCCACTCTAACTATATGCTGTTAACAGAATCTTGGGGTTTTTCCTTCAGAAAAATAGATTCAGAAATGATTTAATAAAATGAATGGCAGTGTCTTTGCCCATGTGGCCACTGACTGTTCCAGACAGAAGCCTGAGATCCATTTCTGGCCAATGACGGAAAAACTGCACTTTAAAAAGCTGTGTTGAAGCTTCTTTTTCCTGTGTCTGGACCCAGCTCCGTCAGGAGGTTATACTGGGATGAGTCCAAGGTCTGAAGTCTACGGGCCAAGGATGATAGAGGTAAACAAATAAAAAGCCTGGTGACCACGGCACGGAGCCCTGAAACTAAGTCATCCTGAACCTGCCTGAACTCCGACTGTCTTGTTATAAGAGACAATAAATGTAATAGGTAAGGCCAGGACTTGAGTGTTTTGTAACCTGCAGCTATTAATATCCTACATAATGACCCTGTATTAGAAACTGTGTGTGTATATATATGGGTTTCTCTGTGGCTCAGATGGTAAAGATAATGGTCTTCCCTAATAGCTCAGTTATGGCACAAAGTGAAGAAGAACTAAAGAGCCTCTTGATGAAAATGCAAGAGGAGAGTGAAAAAGTTGGCTTAAAGCTCAACATTCAAAAAACTAAGATCATGACATCTGGTCCCTTCACTTCATGGCAAATAGATAGGGAAACAGTGGAAACAGTGAGAGACTTTATTGTTTTGGGCTCCAAAATCACTGCAGATGGTGATTGCAGCCATGAAATTAAAAGACACTTACTCCTTGGAAGGAAAGTTATGGCCAACCTAGACAGCATATTAAAAAGCAGAGATATTACTTTGCCAACAAATATCCGTCTATTCAAGGCTATGGTTTTTCCAGTAGTCATGTATGGATGTGAGAGCTGGACTATAAAGAAAGCTGAGCTGCCGAAGAATTGATGCTTTTGAACTGTGGTGTTGGAGAAGACTCGAGAGTCCCTTGGACTGCAAGGAGATCCAACCAGTCCATCCTAAAGGAGATCAGTTCTGAGTGTTCATTGGAAAGACTGATGTTGAGGCTGAAACTCCAATACTTTGGCCACCTGATGTGAAGAGCGGACTCATTTGAAAAGACCCTGATGCTGGGAAAGATTGAAGGCAGGAGGAGAAGGGGACAAAGGATAAGATGGTTGGATGGTCTCACAGACTTAATGGAGATGAGTTTGAGTAAACTCTGGGAGTTGGTGATGAACGGAAAGGCCTGGCGTGCTGTGGTCCATGGGATCACAAAGAATCAGACATGACTGAGCAACTGAACTGAATTGAACTGAATAGCTCAATAGGTAAAGAATCCGCCTGTAGTGGATGAGGTAGGGGTTCAATCCCTGGGTCGGGAAGATCCCCTGGAGAAGGAAATGGCAAACAAGGTGGTATTCTTGCCTGGAGAATCCCATGGACAGAGGAGGCCTGGTGGGCTACCCATGGGGTCGCAAGAGTCAAATATGACCTAGTAACTAAACCACAACCACATACACATAATATATATTCAGAAACAAAGCCACATAACCTACTATTAAGAAGCTTATTTCTGCATTCAAACGTTCTTTAGATCATGTACTTATTAGAATGTGAGGAAGAGGATCACCATGAAGTTTCACAGCATCACAGTTGAGTGTATGTGTGAAAAACCAATTTAAGAATGCATTTATACCAATTGTTTCCAATTGTTTATTTAAAAGTCTAACGTCAATTTGTTGGAAAGACTTTCTCTAGCTCTGCTGTCTAGTAACAAGTCAGGGAGGGAATGCAAGGAACCCATTTCAGCTCACTGTCCATTCTCCACTGGTGGTCCTCACACTTCTCTTTTGGGAATAAGGACAGATTACATGTGTTATCACCAAATAGCATTACTATTCTGCCAGAGGTTGCATAGGTTACATTTTAAATAAATGCTTCATTAATAATAGGCTGACAATCACAGAAGGCATAAATCTTTTTTTAAAAAAGGAATCCATTTTTAAAGGAAATGTAAGAGTCCATGTTTGTCTCAGGACAAGAAGCAAGTTGAAATTCAAGACTTGGAGGGAACAGAAGATAAGCAGAAACTGACACCCTAATTTCCATAACAGTTCAAAAAACTTTCTACTAGGAATCTCTTTAAAATAATACTCTTAATCTCTGCTTGATAAATACCAACAGGAAATTAAACCATGGCTACCATGTGAGTCCCGAGGTCAAACAGACCTAAGATGCTACTCATCCTGGTATTTAAATAACATAAAGAAGAAAGCCCCTCACCACTGTGACACACCATTTAAAGTTGCAATCAGTCACCTAGTCACCTCAGGAACACTGTTTTAGAATTCAACTTTGTGCATATTTATACCACCTACATATTTATAACTTAATTCAGTTCAACAGATCCTTTAAAGACACAAGATCTTTACTGATCATAAATTCAGATATAAAGTTAGGTTTTAGATCAAAATGTTCTCCACAGAGCACCCTCACCGTCATCACATGCTGCTACTTCTTCCTGGTCCACCACCCAGAAATCCACCCTCAGGAGGCTCTTTCCTCTATAGTCTGCCTTGCTTTTTATATTGATTTATTACTTGCTGCTCTTTCTTCTCACATGACTCACTCTTGCTCTATGTTTCGTTTACTTNCAAAGCCACATAACCTACTATTAAGAAGCTTATTTCTGCATTCAAACGTTCTTTAGATCATGTACTTATTAGAATGTGAGGAAGAGGATCACCATGAAGTTTCACAGCATCACAGTTGAGTGTATGTGTGAAAAACCAATTTAAGAATGCATTTATACCAATTGTTTCCAATTGTTTATTTAAAAGTCTAACGTCAATTTGTTGGAAAGACTTTCTCTAGCTCTGCTGTCTAGTAACAAGTCAGGGAGGGAATGCAAGGAATCCATTTCAGCTCACTGTCCATTCTCCACTGGTGGTCCTCACACTTCTCTTTTGGGAATAAGGACAGATTACATGTGTTATCACCAAATAGCATTACTATTCTGCCAGAGGTTGCATAGGTTACATTTTAAATAAATGCTTCATTAATAATAGGCTGACAATCACAGAAGGCATAAATCTTTTTTTAAAAAAGGAATCCATTTTTAAAGGAAATGTAAGAGTCCATGTTTGTCTCAGGACAAGAAGCAAGTTGAAATTCAAGACTTGGAGGGAACAGAAGATAAGCAGAAACTGACACCCTAATTTCCATAACAGTTCAAAAAACTTTCTACTAGGAATCTCTTTAAAATAATACTCTTAATCTCTGCTTGATAAATACCAACAGGAAATTAAACCATGGCTACCATGTGAGTCCCGAGGTCAAACAGACCTAAGATGCTACTCATCCTGGTATTTAAATAACATAAAGAAGAAAGCCCCTCACCACTGTGACACACCATTTAAAGTTGCAATCAGTCACCTAGTCACCTCAGGAACACTGTTTTAGAATTCAACTTTGTGCATATTTATACCACCTACATATTCATAACTTAATTCAGTTCAACAGATCCTTTAAAGACACAAGATCTTTACTGATCATAAATTCAGATATAAAGTTAGGTTTTAGATCAAAATGTTCTCCACAGAGCACCCTCACCGTCATCACATGCTGCTACTTCTTCCTGGTCCACCACCCAGAAATCCACCCTCAGGAGGCTCTTTCCTCTATAGTCTGCCTTGCTTTTTATATTGATTTATTACTTGCTGCTCTTTCTTCTCACATGACTCACTCTTGCTCTATGTTTCGTTTACTTGCAATTCACATCATTCTTTCTTAGGGTCTCATCCCTTTTTCCTCCAAAGCTCCCTCCCCACAAAAGTGGATATTTATCGTTTGTCAATTTTGCAAATTTGTGTCTGAGGCTTCAGCAGGTACCTGCATGAAGCAGTCACAACAGGCTGGAAGAAAAGGGCACACACAACTTTCACATAATTAGAGACAGGAACTGCTCATCCAAGAACTACAGGGTTGAGAAAAAAAAAAGTTTTTTTTCAAACTCAGTCTGCTTAATGCCTTGAGTCACTCTTTAGGGCTAAAGTACTGTTGAACTGTGTGGCATGTAATGATTTCTTTGTGAACCACCCAGAACTCCAAGAGAATGAACACACTGTGTGTCTACCGCTGGGATGAAGAATACAAATGATCATTATTCTGCATGATTACAAGCCTCCCATTTTTCATTCAAAGCTATTATCTTCAGAAATCTACTTTTCATGAGCAGACACAAACCAATCTTGCCCTCAGTCATGATTCCTTAACTCTGTTCATGGTTATCCCTCTTTTCCTCCTCTTTTCATTTACTCAAATACCCAGATGTGTCTGCAGACTCTCACATACAGATCTGGAAGCTTCTCTAAATATCACACCTACTATATACATTAGGCCTAGTGAGGATCACATTTTATACTTTCCCTAACACATCTGCACAGTCTGCCCTTGGTATCCACGAGGCATTGATTCTAGGACCGCGCGACCCCTACCACAAAATCTGCAGAAGCTCAAGACCCCTACATAAAATGATATTACCTACACAAAATGATTTATGGAGAAGGAACATACATTACTGCCACAGTCCACGAAAGTGTCCTCGGGCTGAATAGATCCAAGTCACCTGCCCAAGTATTAGAACTGGGATTTCAACATGTATAACTTTCAAGGCCTGTGTTATTAATTGTCATACTCCCTGTATGATTCCTCATCCCTGTCCAGCTATCTACGACAATCCTGTAACCTGGAGTTCAACGTGTAAAACCGGGGGCTTCATTCACTGACTAGAGCTTGTGGGTCAAGCTCTATATCTCCCTCCAACCAACCCACATGGACCAGCTAAACACAGCCAACTTCAAAACCAAAAGAAGACCTGAAGCACACAGAAACTGTCTTGCTTTTGTTTAAATAATCTTGACTTTTGCCTAATTCTCAACAGCAGTTAATTGCCATTCTCTGTGAAACAAAGAATTCAATTCATGTATATATATAAACAGTAGCCACGCAAGCTTCTGGAGAAGGAAATGACAACCCTCTCCAGTATTCTTGCCTGGAGAATTCCAGGGATGGAGGAGTCTGGCTGGCTGCTGTCTATGGGGTCAGAGTCGGTCACGACTGAAGTGACTTAGCAGCAGCAGCAGCAGCATGCAAACTTTACTTATAGAGGTTTATTTAGTGAGTTAGTTCAGTCGCTCAGTCGTGTTTAGTAAGCTGCATACAAACAGCATTTTTTTTTTTTTTAGCGTTGAAGGGTCCAAGTATTGGTCTATCAGGGGAAAATGGATATGATACCTAGAAGTAGGTGTAGGGATTTTCTTAGCTATTTGTTCAGTTCATTCCTTAATTTTATGTATGTGTTTAATTCCACCTCAGCAAGTAGTCTGAGTTAATGCACACTGGTGGTCTGCATTTTGTGAGCTCCAAGGTTTACAAAGAGGTTGGGATCTGGCTGGAAGCCACATGAGTCGAAGGAAGGGAAAACACACAGGAAGGGGAGTCAATTGGAAGCACTGACTCTTGGACCAGAGCAGGGCATCCATCCAGAGAGTGGGGAGGACCAGGAACATAGGGGATGACCAAGGCAAAATCCAGATGTTCCTGCTGGAGGCTGTGGTTCTGCTAGCCTGAGAGCGATGTACCTCCCGCCCCCTGATTCCCTCTGGTCGTTGAATCCCAGGCTTCCCTGCTTCAGCATCCTGCATGGCCGCTGCCTCACCTAGGACACACTCCTCTGCCCACACCCTCCCTCCTCACCTTCCAGACCCTGGAAATAAAGTCTTGGCTTCTTGGAAGAGTCTCCCCTGCACCACCCTCATTACAGTATTGCATGCATTCTTTTTTGTGTCTTTAATTCAAGGACAACTGAATTACAATATTATGTTAGATTCAGGTATACAACACAGCGATTCAGATCTTTACAGATTATACTCCATCAAAAGTTATTACAAGATAAAGGCTGTAATCCCTGAGCTGTACAATATATCCTTGTCACTTATTTATTTTGTATTTTGATCAAGAGAAGTATGCCTTTCTTAGTCCCCTACCCCTCTCTTGCTTCTCCCCATTCTCTCTCCCCTCAGGGAACCACTAGTTTGTTTTCTGTATCTGTGAGTCTGCTTCATTCATTAGTTTTTGGTTTTAGATTCCATATATGAGATATCATATGATATTCGTCTTTCTCTGTCTGACTTATTCTTTCATTACTACAACAATCTCTAGGCCCACCCACATTGCTGCCTATATACGTATCTGTGTATGTATCACATCCTCATCCATTCATCTACTGAGGCACATGTAGGTTTGTTTCTTTGTCTTGGCTATTGGAAACAGTGCTGCTGTGAACACTGGGGTGCATGTCCCTTTACAAATTAGTGTTCTCACTTTTTCCATATATCTTATTGATAATACCATGTTGATAAATGTAAGGTAATGGAAAAGACTCTGATGCTGGGAGGGATTGGGGGCAGGAGGAGAAGGGGACGACAGAGGATGAGATGGCTGGATGGCATCACTGACTCGATGAACATGAGTCTGAGTGAACTCCGAGAGATGGCGATGAACAGGGAGGCCTGGCGTGCTGCGATTCAAGGGGTCGCAAAGAGTCAGACACGACTGAGCGACTGAACTGAACTGAATTGAAGGTAATATCTCATTTTGTTTTTTTAAATCAATAATTTATTTTTTAATATAAATTTATTTATTTTAATTGGAGGTTAATTGGTTTTGATTTGCACACCCCTGATGATTAGCGATGTTGAGCACTGTTTCACTTACTTGTTCGCCATCTATCTGTCTTTTTTGGGAAAATATTTATTCAGGCCCTCTCCTCCTTTTTCATTGGGTTTTGGGGGTGTTTTCTGTTGCTGTAAGTTAAAGCTTCCCCTTCCCCAGTGCAGCCAAAGCACATGCAGCCCTCTTCTTTAACTGCCTTCATCACTAAATTGAGATCTCCTTGAAGTAGGAGCAAAGATCTATGTAATTTCTTTACTTGGTTTATAACATAGAGTAAATAGATGCTCAATTCATGTGTTGAATGAAAGGCTAAAGTAAAAAACACACAAACAAAAAAATCCCCTTAATGAACTAGACAATGTTTCATGTAAATCGTGCTATGGCAATATAGTAATAAATATAATAGCTTTTATAATAGAATAGCTTTTATAAACCAAATACTCCCTATATCATTTCAATGTTTAAATTTTTCTGTTCCCCATCATATACACTCATTTGGTAACACACATGCACGTATATTGCATTTTCACTGTGGATATTACCCTCAAAGTCTTATGACCTCCACCCTCAGAGAAGAATAGTGATTTCCACCTGGCCAGTGGCCAGAGACAAATTGAACTGACCTCAGATTAACCTTTCAGCAAACTTTTCAAGTGCTCAGTTAAATAAGTTAAGTGCAGACTCAGGCAAACAACATGAACCTTTCCCCTCCCTTAGCTTGCGTGCTAAGACACAGCAGTGAGTAGCTGGCCTTATGGCTGAATAATTCACTGATCATTTCCACCAAAGCAAGAGCTTTCATTAAAAGTCTGATTATTTCCTGGAAAAATAAATTTTCAGCATCAAAGCACAGTAAAGATTTTTACAACTGAAAAATCTGGACACAAGCACAAACTAACCCTGTAAGTCCAAATGCCACTATTGTGATGAGTAGGGTGTTTTATTTTGCCTAGACGTGGGACCTGCTGGCTATCATCCAGTTGGCATATTCTGAATCCTGTGGTCCTGATTTAGTCTGGCATAAACTCTGAACATGGCCAAGACTAGGCTCAATGCTAGCCCTACCAACTATATAGCCTGGAACAGGTAAGATCCCTGACCATGTAAGTCCTTATCATTGAAACGGGGGAAAATAATATCTACGTTTTAAGACAGATGACACACACACACAAAAATTGGTAAAGCACCAGTGAAGCCAGAAACCACTGAGGCATCAGTAGGGTCAGATACTCTCCAGTAACGACAGTCACTCTGCCTATGTAGATTACACTCCAGTGGAGGCATAATTAACAAAAGTGACATTTCTCAATCTAGCTCTGAGGTCCACCTATAAAAATGCAACACATTTAAAACAGAATTAATAGTCTTGCTCCAGAATCAATTCTTGATATAATGTACTATTTTACTTTTGTTGTTGAGATTATTTTAATTACTTTTTCATTTTCTCCAATGTTGGCATTTTTCTTATCACAAATCAGAAATGAAAATGAAACATAATCATAACAGAATACTGCCCTAATCTTTGATGAATGGTCAACAGGGAGTCTAAGAGAGGATATAAAATCCCGAGGGATTATTATGAAGAGAGTCAGAGAACAGTATAAATATATAATACATTAAAATATGGATGGAAACTCCAACATGCTCTTGTTACAGGAATTCCATAAATGAACTATGCAGCCAAAGGATTTCAGCTGAACTTATGATTTCTCAGCAAATGACACTGATGATGTAAACAGACCTGCACAAGCATACTGGACCACGATATTGTTTGCTCAGGCAGGCACACATAATGGGTTCTCACTTACTGTGCTGGTCCCCTAAGGCAAGGCTCTGGACTAGCAAGGCTGGGTACTGCCCATGTTTGGAGGACTTGACCTTCCTACTAAGTGCTCTGGAGTCAACTATACAGATATCTGGCACATGGCTGGCTAAGTCCTCACCACCCTATACACCACACAGATATTTTAAAATGTTATTTTACATTGGAGCATAGTTGTATAACAATGCTATGTTAGTTGCAGATGTACAACAAAGTAACATCAGGTGAGTCTTAAAAGCACCTGATGTTTTATATATATGTATATACACATATATATAGCATACATATTATATATATATATATACACATATTTTATATATATATATATATTTTGAACAACTGACTGGTTCAAAATTGGGCAACGAGTGTGACAAGGCTGTATATTGTCAACCTGCTTATTAAACATATAGACAGAGTACACCATGCAAAATGTTGGGCTGGATGAAACACAAGTTAGAATCAAGATTGCCAGAAGAAATATCAACAACCTCAGATATGCAGATGATATTACTCTAACGGTAGAGGGAAGGGGAAGAGGAACTAAAGAATCTCTTGATGAGGGTGAAAGTTAAGTGTTAGTCGCTCACTAGTGTCTGACTCTCATTGACCCCATGGACTGTGTGGATGTAGCCCACCAGGCTCCTCTGTCCATGGAATTCTCCAAGCA
>SJYW01052119.1:314755-329766 GCA_006410735.1 Raphicerus campestris
CCTGTGGTCCTGATTTAGTCTGGCATAAACTCTGAACATGGCCAAGACTAGGCTCAATGCTAGCCCTACCAACTATATAGCCTGGAACAGGTAAGATCCCTGACCATGTAAGTCCTTATCATTGAAACGGGGGAAAATAATATCTACGTTTTAAGACAGATGACACACACACACAAAAATTGGTAAAGCACCAGTGAAGCCAGAAACCACTGAGGCATCAGTAGGGTCAGATACTCTCCAGTAACGACAGTCACTCTGCCTATGTAGATTACACTCCAGTGGAGGCATAATTAACAAAAGTGACATTTCTCAATCTAGCTCTGAGGTCCACCTATAAAAATGCAACACATTTAAAACAGAATTAATGGTCTTGCTCCAGAATCAATTCTTGATATAATGTACTATTTTACTTTTGTTGTTGAGATTATTTTTATTACCTTTTCATTTTCTCCAATGTTGGCATTTTTCTTATCACAAATCAGAAATGAAAATGAAACATAATCATAACAGAATACTGCCCTAATCTTTGATGAATGGTCAACAGGGAGTCTAAGAGAGGATATAAAATCCCGAGGGATTATTATGAAGAGAGTCAGAGATCAGTATAAATATATAATACATTAAAATATGGATGGAAACTCCAACATGCTCTTGTTACAGGAATTCCATAAATGAACTATGCAGCCAAAGGATTTCAGCTGAACTTATGATTTCTCAGCAAATGACACTGATGATGTAAACAGACCTGCACAAGCATACTGGACCACGATATTGTTTGCTCAGGCAGGCACACATAATGGGTTCTCACTTACTGTGCTGGTCCCCTAAGGCAAGGCTCTGGACTAGCAAGGCTGGGTACTGCCCATGTTTGGAGGACTTGACCTTCCTACTAAGTGCTCTGGAGTCAACTATACAGATATCTGGCACATGGCTGGCTAAGTCCTCACCACCCTATACACCACACAGATATTTTAAAATGTTATTTTACATTGGAGCATAGTTGTATAACAATGCTATGTTAGTTGCAGATGTACAACAAAGTAACATCAGGTGAGTCTTAAAAGCACCTGATGTTTTATATATATGTATATACACATATATATAGCATACATATTATATATATATATATACACATATTTTATATATATATATATATTTTGAACAACTGACTGGTTCAAAATTGGGCAACGAGTGTGACAAGGCTGTATATTGTCAACCTGCTTATTAAACATATAGACAGAGTACACCATGCAAAATGTTGGGCTGGATGAAACACAAGTTAGAATCAAGATTGCCAGAAGAAATATCAACAACCTCAGATATGCAGATGATATTACTCTAACGGTAGAGGGAAGGGGAAGAGGAACTAAAGAATCTCTTGATGAGGGTGAAAGTTAAGTGTTAGTCGCTCACTAGTGTCTGACACTCATTGACCCCATGGACTGTGTGGATGTAGCCCACCAGGCTCCTCTGTCCATGGAATTCTCCAAGCAAGAATGCTGGAATGGGTTGCCATTTCCTTTTCCAGTGATTATAAAGAAGTCAGCTATTGAATCATGAAGACATGGAGGAAACTTAAATGCATTTTACTAAGTGAAAGATCTGACGATTGGCATCATGTATGATTTCATCTATGACATTCAACAAAAAGCAAAATTATGGAGACAGTAAAATTTTCAGTGGCTGTCAGATGTCAGGGGTCAGAGGAGGTAAGGAGGGTCAGATAGGCAGTTGCACAGAGTATTGGGGGGCCGTGAAAATTCTATTTATACCATAAAGATGGATACACATCATTATACTTTTGTCAAAACCCATAGAAAGTGTGACACCAAGAGTGAATCATAATGTTAACTTGGACTTTGAGTGGTAATCACGTGCCAAACCATGCTCATCAGTCGTAACCAATGTACCAGTCTGGTGGGGATGCCGATAGTGGTGGAGGCTAGGTATGTGTGGAGGGAAACAGCATTTGGGAATTTGTAACTTCCCTTCAATTTTCCTATGAACCTGAAACTGCACTAAAATATCTTAAATTTAAAATTTATATATATAGTTTTTCATTTTCATTTTATATTTCTCTTAAAGGCATTATCTGTCATGTTTATGCACTTTTTTGGTTCTCCTACTTTAGTCTTCATTTCTGCCATAATTTTTTCTTTATGAAAGAGGAGAGTGAGTAAGCTGGCTTGAAACTCAACATTAGAAAAACTAAGATCTTAGCACCTAGCCAGATCACTTCACAGCAAATCAAAGGGGAAGAAGTGGAAGCCATGTCAGATTTTATTTTCTTGGGCTCCAAAATCACTGTAGCCAGTGACTGTAGCCATGAAACTAAGACACTTGCTCCTTGGAAGCAAAGCTATGGCAAACCTAGATAGTGTATTAAAAAGCAGAGACATCATTTTGCCAACAAAGGTCCATATATCAAAGCTATGGTTTTCCAGTAGTCATGTGTGGATGTGAGAGTTGGACTCTCACCAACACTGAAGCCCAATAAAATTATAGCATAGTATTTTTATTTTTCTAAAGTTTTATGCATTGTAATAATTATGACCATGTTTGGTTTCATGACCTATTTCTATTACAAGGAAAATGGGGGAAATATTATGAGAGAGAAGAATCCTTCAAATTTCACAAATGTTAAATTTATATGACTTCAGCTGATTTCATCTGATTAATATACAGCAAGTAAATGTGACAAAGTTCTGTACAGTCAAGGCTATGGTTTTTCCAGTAGTCATGTATGGATGTGAGAGTTGATTCATAAAGAAGGGTGAGCACCGAAGAATTGATGTTTTCGAATTGCAGTGCTGGAGAAGACTCCTGAGAGTCCCTTGGACTGTAAGGAGATCAAACCAGTCAATCCTAAAGGAAATCAACCCTGAAAATTCATTAGAAGGACTGATGCTGAAGCTGAAGGTCTAAGACTTTGGCCACCTAATGCAAAGAGTTAACTCACTGGAAAAGACCCTAATGCTGGGAAATATTGAGGGCAAAAGGAGAAGCAACAGCAAAGATGAGATGGTTAGATGGCATCACCAACTCAATAACAGGTATTTGAGCCCTCTGGCAGATAGTGGAAGACAGAGGCACCTGGCCTGCTACAGTCCATGGAGTCACACGGTCGAGCATGACTTAGCAACTGAACATTTTTTTTCAGATTCTTTTTCATTATAGGTTATTACCAGATATTGAATAGAGCTCCCTGTGCTAAACAGTAGGTTCTTTTTGGTCATCCTTTATATATATATGTTAATCTCAAACTCCTAACTTATCTCTCCCCCTTCCCCTTTAGCAACCAGAAGTTTGTTTTCTATGTCTGTGAGTCTATTTTTTTATTAATGAGTTTATTTGTATACACATATGTGTGTGTGTGTGTGATATCATATTTGCCTGAGAATCTAGTTTTCTTAATGTGAAAAGAACTATTCTGTTCATTATATACAACAGTAGCAATACATGTTTTCAACTTCAGTCTTATCATTTAGGGAGAGAAAGTGCCCAGCGACATGAGAAGTAAAAAGAGTTCTGCTGGATCTACTTATGAACTCGTTCATCATCCATTAAAAAAATCTTCATGATGAAGCAATAGTGAACACAATTACTCCTCACACTGGTCTGCTGATTTCCATGCTTGGTTAACCAGCAGTGAGGTACACTAACTAGCTCAAAGGACAATCAAAAAAAATATAATTTAGAAACTCAGAATGTTTGGACATCTTAAGATGGGAAATACATGTAAATATGATATTTCAAAGTCCTCCATTAAAATTATAGCAGAGGTTTGATTTTTTTTCTCTTTAGTAATGTTTTTCTCTCAGATTAGACCTTGAGGTCTCCCTTTAAATTATGTATTTCCTGAAGGTGATACACAATTAACTAAAATTCACCTTTTATTCCTAACATCTTCCAAGGTACCAGATATATACCAGGTACTCAAAAATAATTGCTCAACTAATTAAGCATTCACATCTTTTAATTCATGAGTAAAAGAATGTCCATGACCCAATGTATTACTCTATCATCACAAATATATTAGCAAAAATTCTGGTGTATTAACTCCCCCTTTAAATCTTGACTGTTTTATTAGAGGCTGTTTTAAAATCTTTTGAGAAATAAGAAGCCTAATTATAGTTTAAACATACAATGTAAAATTTCAAAACTTAGATTATCAATCTAACTTTCTAACTCGGCTACTTATTTATCCAGTTCTCCCCCAACATTCATGCTAAAGCCAAGGATTTAAGTCCCTCCATAAAGGACTGACAGATCTTTTTACAGTATGTGACATTTCTGCCTTTTATGAAAAATCTGTCCCAGCAGGGTCGGTCTCATCATTATTGTAAGGTACACAATAGGTATTTAAACATACATTAAAAACATTCAGCAACTAATTAATTAATTTGAGTAAATGCATGGCAATAATTCAATCTATATTCAAAACAATTTCATTCTCTTGTTCAGAGGCAGGTCATAAACAGGAAATCTATCACAGGGAGGATAAAATTACAGCATAACAAGAACATGCAGAATAGCACGGGGAACTTTACTCAATACTCTGTAATAACCTGTAAGGGAAAAGAATCTGAAAAAGAATAAGATACATGTAAACGTAGAACTGAATCACCTTGCTGTACACACAAAACTAACATAACACTGTTAATCAACTATACTCCAATATAAAATTAAAAAAATTTTTACATTAATGATACCTTCGAGAAGTGAGAGCCTGATGTTGCAGAATAATTGGGATTCCACCAAATAGAAAATTAAAGGACTGATTGGTTAATAAGCAAGAAGACAGAGATCCTGTCTGAGAAGTTAACAGAAAAAATGAACAAAAACCAGTCCATAAGTTCTTCACTCATTTTAGTCCTCTTTATGGATTTTGACCCACTCTTGAATTCTCCAGTTCACTGTCTCTTATTACCGATACCCTTGATGATCTGGACAGACTGGTCATGCAAATCAGCAAAGCTGCATGCAACTCAGTGTACAATTATATCCAATTATGAACTGTACACCTTCCATGTGTTCTTCTTGCCCCTTCAAGTAAAGCAGAGTCCTGGGAGTTCAGATGATGTGTTATATCTGTCTGTTCCCTCACAGAACACACCACGAAGAGAGCTCTATATAAGGGCCACTCCTCGGGAGGACCACAGAAGTGACTGTCTAAACACAGACCTTCTGTTAGTGAACAGGGTCCCTACTATTGACAAGGTGAGACTAGAGACCAACCGGCATGAGGTTCCACTTAGTACTCTAGACCTTCTATTTCTATAAAAACAAGGTTTACACAAAAGTGCTATTGTTGCTGTTGTTCAGTGGCTAAATCATGTCCAATTTTTTGCGACCCCATGGACTGCAGGATGCCAGGCTTCCCTGTCCATCACCAACTCCTGGAGCTCGCTGAAACNCCCTTCCCCTTTAGCAACCAGAAGTTTGTTTTCTATGTCTGTGAGTCTATTTTTTTATTAATGAGTTTATTTGTATACACATATGTGTGTGTGTGTGTGATATCATATTTGCCTGAGAATCTAGTTTTCTTAATGTGAAAAGAACTATTCTGTTCATTATATACAACAGTAGCAATACATGTTTTCAACTTCAGTCTTATCATTTAGGGAGAGAAAGTGCCCAGCGACATGAGAAGTAAAAAGAGTTCTGCTGGATCTACTTATGAACTCGTTCATCATCCATTAAAAAAATCTTCATGATGAAGCAATAGTGAACACAATTACTCCTCACACTGGTCTGCTGATTTCCATGCTTGGTTAACCAGCAGTGAGGTACACTAACTAGCTCAAAGGACAATCAAAAAAAATATAATTTAGAAACTCAGAATGTTTGGACATCTTAAGATGGGAAATACATGTAAATATGATATTTCAAAGTCCTCCATTAAAATTATAGCAGAGGTTTGATTTTTTTTCTCTTTAGTAATGTTTTTCTCTCAGATTAGACCTTGAGGTCTCCCTTTAAATTATGTATTTCCTGAAGGTGATACACAATTAACTAAAATTCACCTTTTATTCCTAACATCTTCCAAGGTACCAGATATATACCAGGTACTCAAAAATAATTGCTCAACTAATTAAGCATTCACATCTTTTAATTCATGAGTAAAAGAATGTCCATGACCCAATGTATTACTCTATCATCACAAATATATTAGCAAAAATTCTGGTGTATTAACTCCCCCTTTAAATCTTGACTGTTTTATTAGAGGCTGTTTTAAAATCTTTTGAGAAATAAGAAGCCTAATTATAGTTTAAACATACAATGTAAAATTTCAAAACTTAGATTATCAATCTAACTTTCTAACTCGGCTACTTATTTATCCAGTTCTCCCCCAACATTCATGCTAAAGCCAAGGATTTAAGTCCCTCCATAAAGGACTGACAGATCTTTTTACAGTATGTGACATTTCTGCCTTTTATGAAAAATCTGTCCCAGCAGGGTCGGTCTCATCATTATTGTAATGTACACAATAGGTATTTAAACATACATTAAAAATATTCAGCAACTAATTAATTAATTTGAGTAAATGCATGGCAATAATTCAATCTATATTCAAAACAATTTCATTCTCTTGTTCACAGGCAGGTCATAAACAGGAAATCTATCACAGGGAGGATAAAATTACAGCATAACAAGAACATGCAGAATAGCACGGGGAACTTTACTCAATACTCTGTAATAACCTGTAAGGGAAAAGAATCTGAAAAAGAATAAGATACATGTAAACGTAGAACTGAATCACCTTGCTGTACACACAAAACTAACATAACACTGTTAATCAACTATACTCCAATATAAAATTAAAAAAATTTTTACATTAATGATACCTTCGAGAAATGAGAGCCTGATGTTGCAGAATAATTGGGATTCCACCAAATAGAAAATTAAAGGACTGATTGGTTAATAAGCAAGAAGACAGAGATCCTGTCTGAGAAGTTAACAGAAAAAATGAACAAAAACCAGTCCATAAGTTCTTCACTCATTTTAGTCCTCTTTATGGATTTTGACCCACTCTTGAATTCTCCAGTTCATTGTCTCTTATTACCGATACCCTTGATGATCTGGACAGACTGGTCATGCAAATCAGCAAAGCTGCATGCAACTCAGTGTACAATTATATCCAATTATGAACTGTACACCTTCCATGTGTTCTTCTTGCCCCTTCAAGTAAAGCAGAGTCCTGGGAGTTCAGATGATGTGTTATATCTGTCTGTTCCCTCACAGAACACACCACGAAGAGAGCTCTAGGTAAGGGCCACTCCTCGGGAGGACCATAGAAGTGACTGTCTAAACACAGACCTTCTGTTAGTGAACAGGGTCCCTACTATTGACAAGGTGAGACTAGAGACCAACCAGCATGAGGTTCCACTTAGTACTCTAGACCTTCTATTTCTATAAAAACAAGGTTTACACAAAAGTGCTATTGTTGCTGTTGTTCAGTGGCGAAATCATGTCCAATTTTTTGCGATCCCATGGACTGCAGGATGCCAGGCTTCCCTGTCCATCACCAACTCCTGGAGCTCGCTGAAACTCATGTCCATCGAGTCAGTGATGCCATCCAACCTTCTCATCCTCTGTTGCCCCCTTCTCCTCTTGCCCTCAATTTTAATTCAAATGCTTTTATACCGAGTTGGGGATAACAATCAACAGAAGAAACACGTGGCATAAAAGTGCTGAATCTTATCTTAATTCCTCAGAGATATAAACTCTATGTATATATCTGTCTGTGTATTCATAGTATAATATATGCACAAAACATTTGCATTTTTTATTTTTAATTGGAGGATAACTGCTTTACAATGTTCTATCGGTTTCCGCTGTACAACAATGTGAAGCAGCTACAAGTATACATATATATATATATATCCCTTCCCTCTTGAGCCTCCCTCCCACCCATCTTCATATCCCACCCCTCTACGTCTACAGAGAGAGCCAGGCTGGGCTCCCTGTATTACACAGCAACTTACCACTAGCTCTCTATTTTACACAAGCCAAAACAGAATAATAAGACCAAAATAAGTTGCACAGAAAGGGAAAAGCAAATAAATAAACAGGGAAGGATGGAATTCAAACAGAAAGGTTAGTAAAGTAACAGAATAACTGAAAATGTTGATTTACTCGAAAAACAAATGTGACTCATACATTAAGCATTAACACTGATACAATAATAATTAATCCACTTTCATTGAATGAATCAAAAGAAGGTGATTTAGTCAAATCTAGATAAAAACGAAGTTAAGGTTAGAAATAATTGTACCATTTCAACCACAGATTACAAAGAAAATGAATAATAATGGACATCTGATACCAGGATTAAGGAATTCTGATTAATCAAATATTAAGGCAATTAATGAATCAAATATGACAAAACTTATCAAATAAATAATTCCAAATATATACAGGGCATAATCTGCAGCAACATGAATGGATTAGTGATGATCACCACTCCAGTGTTCTTGCCTGGAGAATCCCAGGGATGGCGGAGCCTGGTGGGCTGCCATCTATGGGGTCGCACAGAGTCGGACACGACTGAAGTGACTTAGCAGCAGCAGCAGCAGCATACTAAGTGAAGTCAGCCAGATAAAGGCAAATATCAAAAATAATATAAATGGACTTATTTACAAAATGGAAACAGACACACAGACACAGAAAAAACATCTAAGGTTATCTAAGTGGAAAGGGTAGGAGGGATAAAATAGAAGTTTGAGATTAATAGATACACACTATTCTATATAAAATACATAAATGACAAGGACCTACTGTACAGTACAGGGAATTATACTCACTATCTTGTGATAACCTACAAGGAAAAAGAATGTGACAATATATTTGTATGTATACATACTGATTCTTATAACTGAATCACTATGCTGTTTACCTGAAACTAACACAACATTGTAAATCAACTATACTTCAATAAAATATTAAAGAAAATAGGAGCAATAATTTTAAATAAAGTAAATATATAGAGAATAATTCAATCTTTCTTCTCATAATTCAAAAATACTTCATAACCTTACAGTATCTAAAGACAAACTATAAATACCATTATTGCTTTAAAGAAGTTTTTAAGGTTCAACAATACTCTACCAGTGACTAAGGTTATGTGATCTATGACTGGGAAAATGCTGGATGCTCTAATACTCTCATTCACTCCCCCAAACGACCCTGACAGGTAAGTGGTATCCTCATTCAACAGCTTAGAAACCTTAAGATCAAGAAGTTTATTACATGCCCCTAGACATACAGGGCTCCAGGTTGGACAGTCAAGAGAAATACCTTCAGCTGTGAATTCCTCCTGCCCTTCAGCATAGCTACCACTTTCAAACTTTCATTACAATTTTAGACTCATATGTTTGAATGAATAGACTGATACAACACAATACTAACAAATCAAAATTTCAGTTATGCGTTTGGAAAAGTCATATGTTTAACACATTAAATGTGCATTAAGAGTTGAGAATACAGAGAAAACTATGCAGATCCCACTGTGCAATCTGAACAGCAAGTTACTAATAGCAACCCAGGTAGTCAGAGGGTAGAAAGTTCCTCAGTCATCCAGGCACAGGAAGCTCAGAAACAAGGGCAGCCACTGACAAAGACGATTTATGAGGAAACTATAATCTTTAAGGACCACCAGCTACCATGTCTGGAAATAGATTTTTTTAAGAAGAAAAAGAAGGGTATTCTATTAAGATTTGAAATGAAGTCAAGAAGAGACTATGTGTCTATGGACCATCTGCTAAAATAATGGCATCACTTTGGGCAGAAACTATCTCAATCACTTTTTAAAGATAACTACATATGTAAAATAAAGAAGCCCAGTCAATGCCTCTCTACAGTAACAAAGAAACCTTTAGATTATACAGGCCTCTACATGAAGGCCTGTGATATGTAGGATGACAGAAACTTATTTGGGTATTTAAACCAGTGAGATAAATTCATTTGGTTTTATTGAGGAAAACAGACATTTGACTAAAAGATAAAGACAGAAGTTCTCATTTTTTTTGATGATTCAACAAAGGAAATTGTTCACATTAACAGTATTATTATTATTAGCCAAAGTCATTATTTCAAACTCAACACATTTTAGGTCAGCCTTCTTTTCCTTTTCTTTTGGATCTCTCTGCTCCCATCTCTGCACATTCACACATTTTCTGGTCCCCAAATTATGAGACTTTCCTGCCAGTCAGAAATTGACTGAATGAGCTTTACCTGGCCTGTGAGGAGAGAGATGACTTGCCAAGACAAAGAATGACTTCTTGTTCTATATTAAATGTATGTTGAAAATATCAGAAAAAATATGAGCCAATTTCAGCTTCATGGTCTACACTGATTTCCAGAAATCTCACTATTAACATTCACACTCATAAATTATCTATTTGGGTAGATATGCATTGCTTTCCTGGTGGCTCAGTGGTAAAGTTTTACCTGCTAATGAAGGAGACTCAAGTTTGATCTCTGGGTCGGGAAGATCCCCTGGAGAAGGAAATGACAACCCACTCTAGTATTCTTGCCTGGAGAATCCCATCGATCAAGGAGTCTGGCTGGCTGTAGTCCATGGGTAAAGAGTCGGACGCCACTCAGCCACTGAGCACGCATGCAGTCATCAAGCATCGTCAAGGACTTTCAGCTCCTCTTCAAGGGCTACAGATAATATTCTGAGCCATGTCCTGTGAACTGTCTTGTGGATACTAAACCCACACCAGGTGAAAAAAGTTGACTGCATGATAACTGATTGTAGCTATGATATAAGCTGCCACAATTCCGAGAACTGGTCTCAAGGAATGGGAACAAACAACCCTGGAAGAGAAGATTAACTGTACTTAAAACAATCAAGATGACACTGGTCAGACCACTGATGACCAATTTCAAGACGACTACCAGAGCTGACTGCACTGTTTCTGCATGGAGCCCCCTCTCTCGTCTGTAAAACCTCTTGCCTCCGATTGTTGGATGCAGGGAGGTGGGGGAATTGGGCTTTGGACAGGTGTTGGCCCTTCCCCCACCCTCAGCTCCCTGCATCCAAAGTAAAGCACACTTTGCACTCACCTGACTTCTTTATTGGCTTCTGAGCAGCGAGCAGCTGGATCCCACTTTTGGTCACTGTTCTACCCAAGCTAGAGTTCCTCTGTTTCTGCTTAGGATAACTCACCCTCTTCATAGCAATGGTTTCCCATCTTTCTTGGGCCCTAAGGCACTTTTCTTTTTCTAGGAATTTGATCTCTTGGGCAATTACACATACTCAAGTTACACTCCTCACAACTAAAGCCAACAAAACAATACCACTCAAATGCATGACTGCCTCGCTGTCTAAAACTTCTTGAACACAAGTTTGATTCTCATTGTCAATATATCTTCACCAACCATTCTTTCACTAATCCAACAGCTCCCACTCCCACCACCTCATTCAAAGCCCCATTAAAATGGCTTATGGTTCTTATCGATATCCCAATTGCAAATTCCAAAAGATAACTCTCAATCTGCAATTCACTGGATCTTTTTGTATCATTTGTCACAGTTGACCACTCCTGCTCTTCACAAAGTCCCCACTCTTCTGCTAAAACAACCGTATGGTCATTCCTTCTCTGAAGCCCTTATCCTCAGTTTCTCTTTAGTACTGGTTTTCTCTACAATTTATATCCTAAACTTTCTATTCCTTCCTGTAAGTGATAATTTAAGCACATCACTTCAACTGCCCCTACTTGGCTGAAACCTTCCAAATAGTTCATTTCTAGACTTATGATCATGACTCTATCTCTAAATAAATACTGGTCACATTTATTAAATAACTGAGTAGAAAACATAATATGTATAAAACGTAAACCCTCATCCTCTCATCTGGCTATAGCCCAGAGATGTCTATCATTTCTATGTTTATCTAATGAAAATCTCCAATCTTGATCTCTTAAACATCCAACCACTAGAATTCAATATGGCCAGCTCTGATTTTCTCTTTTTCACAGATTTTTTGAATGACCTACCTGAAATACAGGCTCAAAACTCATGATCAGTGAGTTTTGATCAGTGACAGACCCTCCCTGTCAACTCCAAAGCAGTGCCATTAGTTGAAGAATCCTTTTAGAAGGTCACCCTTACATCTGATCCCTTGCTGTGTGTTACAGAAACAATTGTCCCGGCCTCAGGACCATCACCACTTAAAGGAAGGGAACTTTTGAGAAACTATATGGAGTTGGAGACAGAAACTTGTGGAACTGGGGGCAGGGGGAACAGGTAAGACTTCGAGATGAGATGCTAGTGTTTTTAGTCTAAAGGATGAACAAGAGTGAAAAAAATAACAGGGCAGGAAAGTGAGTGTGGAAGGCAGAGATGAAGTATCAATAGATAAGGCTGACTAGTGAAGAATGTGCTTCCCACACCCAGCTCCAGAGCTGGTGTTTTATCTAACAGATTGATGATTCTCAAAATTATGATGCATATAAATAATCTGGGCTATCCTTATAAATCCTCATCTGGGACCCAACCCTAGAGATTATGTCATCAGGTCTGAGCCTGAGCCAGAGAACTTGCCTTATTTATTTACTTACTTATTTTCGGCTGTGCTGGGTCCTCACTGCTGTGTGTACTCTCTAGCTGAGAGTGAAGGGGCTTCTCCCTTGGTGGTTTCTCTTGTTGTGGAGCATGGGTTCTAAAGCATGGGTTCAGTAGTTGTGACACACGCTTGCCTACCCTGCAGCATGTGGAATTTTCCCAGACCAGGAATGGAATCCATGACTCCTGCATTGGCAGGAGGATTCTTAACCACTGGACCACCAAGGAAGCCCAGGAACTTGCATTTCTAACAAGGACCATAGATGGCTTTGGTACTGGGCCTTCCATGGAACATACAAATATTCTTATAGAGAGTGTTGCGTCCTGAAAGAGTTCTCTTCAAGCATGCGTAATGGTCAGACTTGCTTTGAGTGTGTCTCTCTAGAAAGTAGGTGAAAGATTAATATGCAGAGTGCATCCAAGGGACCACTAGCAAGGACACTTCAGTAGGCCAGGACAGAGGGACAGGGGTCCTGACTCAGACAACATTGGAATAGTCGAAACAGAATTTAAGAGAAATTTAAGACAAATTCATGGCAGATGAAACAGGTGAGAGCAGGTGGACAATTATACCTTGGTGGTGAGAGAGAGATGAGAATAATGGCCAGGTCACATCCGTACGTGACTACTGGAAAAACCACAGCTTTGACTATTCAGATCTTTGTTGGCAAAATGATGGCCCTGCTTTTTAAAACCTAGGTAGCATATTAAAAAGCAGAGACATTACTTTTCTGACAAAGGTCCCTCTAGTCAAAACTATGGTTTTCCCAGTAGTCATGTATGGATGTGATAGATGGATTATAAAGAAAGCTGAGTGCTGAAAAATTGATGCTTTTGAACTGCAGTGTTGGAGACCACTCTTGAGAGTCCCTTGGACTGCAAGGAGATCAAACCAGTCAATCCTAAAGGAAATCAATTCTGAATNAAAAAAATAGTGGCAAAGTTTAATGGAGGTCTTGTAATTATAGTCTGGAAAACTGGAATCCGGATGCTGGCAAAACACTCTCTGTCTTCAAGTACCCTTTCTGCTCTAGTTATGAAGTTGTAACCTCTATGGAGTTAGATTGTCTAAGGTTCCCTTATAATGGTGAAAGTTATTTGTGATTTCTGGCCCCCGAATTTGTGAATCAAGAACTTTCTTCTGCTCTCCTTTGAGTGGGAACTAATCCTGGCTGTTGGCTTTAGAAACATTTCACCTCACTGAAGGGGTAAATTGTAGTCTTCTAATAGGATGTTCCCATACTGAAATTAGTTGCTTCTAACCAGAAGTACATAGTAAAACTGTGAGAATAGTTATTCATGAAAGGGAAATGTCACATCCAATCAATGGACAAATTTAACTTCTGAGGAAAAAAGAAAAGCAACACGCTGAAAACCTGAGCAGCAATTCAGCTACTGCGTATAGAGCTGATTCCACCGGACATTTTACAAAAACACTATTCCAATGGGGATTGTTATCCACAAGTTTGATTTTACACATAAAAGAGCATGATTCTGTGATGGAACTTAAAAGATGGGCAAATTCAAAAGGCTGTAGCAGCAATTCACTGTAATTACAGCAAACTGTTGACAGCACATGGTATTATATATTCAATGTAACTGATTAAGCTCAAGTTCTTTGCCAGAGAATATGCCATTCTGAGATCCACTGAAATATACCTCTCTTGTGATCTGAGTGCTAATGTTAATAACTCATAGATAGAACCCTTGACTCCTCAAGGACTGGATTATTCAAAGGATATCCATCAGTTCAGTTCAGTTCATGTAACAGTGTCTGAGGTAAAAGTCAGAGGTTGGTGAATGGCTCAACATGATAAATACACAGGATAAATATATTATTCTTTTTGGTTGTTGTCTGAATTTTTTTTTCTTTTTTTTTTAAATTTATTCTCTACCTAATACTAATAAATCCCTAGCATCTCAAATTCACTTATTGTGGAAGAGCTTTGAGATTTCTTGTTTCAGATCTTCAAATGAATAAATGAGAAAAACCTCTCCTGACAGCAAGAGTAAGCATGTTAAACTGTAAACTCTAACAAGTACATTCATGTTTTTCTATTCACTTGATATAAAATTCTAGCTTCAATATTTTAACACCATCAGAATCCATTATTAATATTTATTTACTTATTGTTATTTTTAACATGCAGCATTCAAAACGTGTTTTGGAAATGTTTTAGAATATTTAACATGATATACAGGATAAATATACACATATATATTATTTTTAACATATGTATATATATATACACACACATATACATGGCTTTCCTGGTGGCTCAGACGGTAAAAACTCTGCCTGAAGTGCAGGAGATCCAGGTTCAATCCCTGGGTCAGTAAGATCCTTGGTAAGATACCCACCTTAGCATTCTTGCATGGAGAATTCCATGGACAGAGGAGCCTTGGCAGTCTACTGTCCATGGTGTTGCAAAGAGTCA
>SJYW01052119.1:332228-343184 GCA_006410735.1 Raphicerus campestris
TACAGTAGGACCTTGTTCTTTATCCATTCCATATATAAAAGCTACATATGCTAACCCCAACCTCTTCCTCCATCCCTAGACCAACACCTTCCCTCTTAGCATCCACAAGACTGTTCTCTATGTATGTGATTCTGTTACTGTTTCATAGATATGTTCATCTGTGTTGTATTTTAGATTGCACGTATAAGTGATATCATGTGGTATTTGTCTTTCTTTTTGAATTACTTCACTTAGAATGATAATCCTTAGTTATATCCATGTTGTTGAAAATGGCATTATTTCACTCTTTATATGGCTAAGTATTATAGTATTCCATTATGTATTTGTACTATAGTCTGCTACAGAGTATACTGAAATATGTTTAATTACATGAGTTATATTACTCGCAAGACAAAAGTTTGTGAGTTCAGCCTAGTAAGATATGCTTTCCTTAGTGAAGTCTGCCCCATGGTCAGTGGGGAAGAAGCTGTCTCTACAGGGGAATGGGAATTAGGGAGAACTGGGACATTCAGTTGATTCCACTAAAATTCCACATTTGCTCCTTTCTCAATTCTCAGGTCACTGATCTTTTCCTAAGAAATACCTTAGCTTCATTATGAAGAGTTGACAGATCTCCACAAATTTTCTGTAAGTCTGAAATAATTTCAAAATAAAAAGTAAAGAAGAAAATTAAAAACTGACAAATCTAAGTATTAAAATGATATAATTTGACAATTGAAAATTTTGACAATTTGGGTGCTTAAATTTTGAATTCCAGATAAACTCAGCCATTTGGAAGTTAGGATAAAGCTTTCACATCAAGTCAGAGAAAGTTACTGGTTATCGGACCATACTTCAAATGAACTTATTTATTTAAACTCCCTAATTTAATAAAACATAACACATACCGGATCTTCATATTCTCCACATCCCACACACTGTTCTTTGGTAGAACCTACTGATTTCTCTTAAGACCTTATATTTAATAGGCAAACACAAACAGGCTTTGTTCTAAAACATGCATTTGCCCCTTTTATGCCAAAGCCTATCAGATTCTCATCTTTTCCTGGCTGAATTTAAAGCCCTTCAGACTCACAAAAACATAAGAAATATCAGAATCTCATTTCATAAAAGTCTGTAACCTACAGTAATCCATCTCAGGAGCCAAATTCTATATCCATCAGAGTTGGTACTTAACCAACTATAGTTTCAGTGAGTTCAGTTCAGTTCAGTTCAGTTCAGTCCAATCAATCAGTCATGTCCGACTCTGTGCAACCCCATGGACTGCAGGACCCTAGGCCTCCCTGTCCATAACCAACTCCCAGAGTTTACTCAAACTCATGTCCACTGAGTCAGTGATGCCATCCAAATATCTCATCCACTGTCATTCCCTTCTCCTCCCACCTTCAATCTTTCCCAGCATCAGGGTCTTTTCAAATGAGTCAGTTTCTTCACATCAGGTGGCCAAAATATTGGAGTTTCAGCTTCAGCATTAGCATTTCCAATGAATATTCAGGACTGATTTCCTTTAGGATGGACTGGTTGGATCTCCTTGCAATCCAAGGGACTCTTAAGTCTTCTCCAATACCACAGTTCAAAAGCATCAGTTCTTCAGCACTCAGCTTTCTTTATAGTCCAGCTCTCACATCCATATAGGACTACTGGAAAAACCATAGCTTTGACTAGATGGACCTTTGTTGACAAAGTAATGTCTCTGTTTTTAATATGCTATCTAGTTTGGTCATAACTTTTCTTTCAAGGAGCAAGCATCTTTTAATTTCATGTCTGCAGTCACCATGCAGTGATTTTGGAGCCCCCCAAAATAAAGTCTGACACTGTTTCCAGTTACCCCATCTATTTTCCATGAGGTGATGGGACCAGATGCCATGATCTTTATTTTCTGAATGTTGAATTGTAAGCCAATTTTTCACTCTCCTCTTTCACTTTCATCAAGAGGCTTTTTAGTTCCTCTTCACTTTCTGCCATAATGATGGTGTCATCTGCATATCTGAGGTTATTGATATTTCTCCCGGCAATCTTGATTCTAGCTTGTGCTTCATCCAGCCCAGCATTTCTCATGATGTACTCTGCATAAAAGTTAAATAAGCAGGGTGACAACATACAGCCTTGACGTACTCCTTTTCCTATTTGGAACCAGTCTGTTGTTCCCTGTCCAGTTCTAACCATTGCTTCCTGACCTGCATACAGATTTTTCAAAAGGCCAGTAAGGTGGNCTGAGTCAGTGATGCCATCCAAATATCTCATCCACTGTCATTCCCTTCTCCTCCCACCTTCAATCTTTCCCAGCATCAGGGTCTTTTCAAATGAGTCAGTTTCTTCACATCAAGTGGCCACAATATTGGAGTTTCAGCTTCAGCATTAGCACTTCCAATGAATATTCAGGACTGATTTCCTTTAGGAAATCCAAGGAACTCTTAAGTCTTCTCCAATACCACAGTTCAAAAGCATCAGTTCTTCAGCACTCAGCTTTCTTTATAGTCCAGCTCTCACATCCATATAGGACTACTGGAAAAACCATAGCTTTGACTAGATGGACCTTTGTTGACAAAGTAATGTCTCTGTTTTTAATATGCTATCTAGTTTGGTCATAACTTTTCTTTCAAGGAGCAAGCATCTTTTAATTTCATGTCTGCAGTCACCATGCAGTGATTTTGGAGCCCCCCAAAATAAAGTCTGACACTGTTTCCAGTTACCCCATCTATTTTCCATGAGGTGATGGGACCAGATGCCAGATGCCATGATCTTTATTTTCTGAATGTTGAATTGTAAGCCAATTTTTCACTCTCCTCTTTCACTTTCATCAAGAGGCTTTTTAGTTCCTCTTCACTTTCTGCCATAATGATGGTGTCATCTGCATATCTGAGGTTATTGATATTTCTCCCGGCAATCTTGATTCTAGCTTGTGCTTCATCCAGCCCAGCATTTCTCATGATGTACTCTGCATAAAAGTTAAATAAGCAGGGTGACAACATACAGCCTTGACGTACTCCTTTTCCTATTTGGAACCAGTCTGTTGTTCCCTGTCCAGTTCTAACCATTGCTTCCTGACCTGCATACAGATTTTTCAAAAGGCCAGTAAGGTGGTCTGGTATTCCCATCTCTTGAAGAATTTTCCACAGTTTGTGGTGATCCACACAGTCAAAGGCTTTGGCATAGTCAATAAAGCAGAAATAGATGTTTTTCTGGAACACTCTTGCTTTTTTGATAATCCAACAGATGTTGGTAATTTGATCTCTGGTTCCTCTGCCTTTTCTAATCTGGATCAACATTAGTTACATGATATAATTTCATAGAATTATTTAAAGTATAAAAGTTTGGAGTTCTAGTCACATAATAACACTAATGTTGCTATCAACCATGACCCATAGATGCTGTCCCAGGACACGCATAGTACAGTTCACCTAACTGAGGTTGTCCATTATACACTGCCATGTTCATTGCAATACACTGGGCCCTTTCCTGAAGACAGATTATGAGAAGTACCTGCTTCTTCAGGCTGTTTTTTTTTAAGCTTGATTATGTCATGTGACTATACTCTTATTGTCATAGAGCTTGGGGATGTAAATATTTATCTTCCAAGATAAATATTTCAAAGATTTCAAATGTTTCAAAGATTAAGTGATAAAAATGTGGGAAACATTTTTCTCACTCTAAATTAAAATTTCATTATAGAACAGGTATTTTATTGAAATACTTGAATATTCAAAAAAATTGGAGAGACCCAAGTTTTCTTAGAAATTAAACAATTGATATTTGTAATAAATGTTTCTTCAAATAAAGAATAACATGGTCAACAATACTATAACTAGAGACTAGGAAAGAATGTCAATAGAAAAAGAAATTTAAGTTCAATTTCTCTTTCTTGTATGAAAAACTGTCAGTTTGATCAAAGTAAGAGAAATGAAAGCTAAAACTACACCAACAATATGACTTATTTAGCAAATAACAAAATTTTTCTAATTTTGCTACAGCTACATGAATACAAACACTCATATGTTGTAGGTGTGTACTGCAAAAATAATACAACCTCTACATAAGATTTATAACTCTGGAACTAAAAGCCTATCCTAAAGATACACTAATAAAATTATGAAAAGTGATACTTTTCATGACTGTTATTTTCAGCACTGTTTCTAACATCTATGATTCTATGACCAGCACAGTTGTTCATTATTAGGGTATGGGTTGACTGCATTATACTGAATTTATAATAGGTTACTATTTGAAATTATAATAATATCATAATTATAAAGGTCACCTTAAAAAAGAAATATAAAAATAGGAAATGATCTCTGGAATTTCATATCAAGTTAAAAAGTAGAGTGTTTGAATTCTTTGTTCCTCATAGCTCAGTTGGTAAAGAATCTGCCTGCAATGCAGGAGACCAGAGTTTGATACCTGGGTTGGGAAGATCCTCTAAAGAAGGAAATGGCAATCCACTACAATATTCTCACCTGGAGAATCCCATGGACAGAGGAACCTGGCAGGCTACAGTCCATGGAATTTCAAGAGTCAGACACAACTTAGCAACTAAACCAATGCCATTCTTCCATTAAATAAAATCTTCAGTCTTTACTTGCAAGACTGCAGAAGAAAACAAAGACTGGACAAGGAACTGCTTTACTCCATTTTGGGATGCTGGGAATTATATATGGTATTAATATATATGGTTATGATTGATCAAAGCATAGTTGTATGAAGTTTCACATGTTTAGCAGGTCAGTGAATTTGTGTCATTATTTAATGTTAATTGCTAATGTCCAAATATGGGCAAGAACAACAAAAAAGATAATTCTGATACTAGATAGAAGCAGGATATAGGGCTAGAGAGAGTAAGCTTTCAGTTATGTGAATGGCAAATCACTGGGGAAGAAGATTAGGGCCTTGACAATTAATATATATGTATGTGTTACAGTTTTAATATATAAATATATGCATGCATGCTAAGTCGCTGCAGTCATGTCCAATTCTTTGCAAACCTGTGGACTGTAGCCCAGCAAGCTCTTCTGTCCAAAGGACTCTCCAGATAAGAATGCTATAGTGGGTTGTCGTGCCCTCCTCATATAAATATATACTGATATATATGTATAAATTCACACTTCTAGCCATATGCATGTATTCATATATCTACTCACATTAAAGAAAAAATGGAAGAAAAAAGTATAAATTTGAAAAACTATAAAAGTAAATAAATAAATTTGAGAGGACAAGAATAAAATAGAATACAGATTTCTGGGAACATACTGTTGTTGAATTTATAACCTGAATCATATTGCATAACTGTAATAAAAATTTAATTTTAAAAAGTCATGAAAATTAAATAAAAATGAAGTAGAAAATATCTGCCTTTAAAATGCTTAAAACAATTTTTGACTATGCTGTTATATAATTTAAGTATTAAACAACTAAAACATTTCTCAGCAGAATTTTCTATGTAGCAATATCTTTTGTGTTAGTTCTTGATTTTTCTTGGAGTGTTATCAATTTGTCAATGTACCATAAGATAATACAGGACTTCCCAGGTGGCAGTAGTGGTAAAGAACCCACCTGCCAATACAGGTAGACCTAAGAGATGTGGGTTTGATCCCTGGGTCTGGAGAATTCCCTGGAGAAGGGCACAGCAACACGTGCTAGTATTTTTGCCCAGAGTATCCACTGGACAGAGGAGTCTGGTGGGCTATGTATGGTACACAGGGTTGCAGAGTCAGACGTAACTAAAGGAACTTAGCACGCACATGCATTAGATAAAACAGATGAGTAATTCTGAGAGTTCATCAAGAACATGTATAGATTTTTAAAGTTATATAAAAATTCTGGCCTTGAATTGAAAAATTTTCAAGGTTTCAGATATCTTATCCTTAAAATNGCATTAGATAAAACAGATGAGTAATTCTGAGAGTTCATCAAGAACAGAGACTTTTCTCCCCAATCTGGAGTAGCACAAACGTATAGATTTTTAAAGTTATATAAAAATTCTGGCCTTGAATTGAAACATTTTCAAGGTTTCAGGTATCTTATCCTTAAAATATCTATTTACTAGTTCCATCCATTGAAACTTGTTTGAAACCCGAATCAAACCAGAACACCAAGCATCCCTAGTACAAAAATGGGGATCAGCATTTACTATTTCCCGCTGTAAGTAGCCAACCCATCTTAGAAAAATTGCTGATTCTGGATATAGGGTACATGGTGATTCCAGAATATCTTGACATTAAAGAAAATAAGTTGATTTTCAAAGACTGCTGATCATGGATACTTGTCATGGATATGGATCATGACTACATGTAAAGAAACCTCTCAAAGCTTAAAAAGCCACTCACTGACCAAACTGGAACATTTTAAACATCAACAAGAATAATCACTGCTATAGATTATATATATATAAGTGTTTTTAAATCCACAAGTTCAGGGCTACCCTGTTGGCTCAGTGATCGAGTCCTCCTGCCAGTGCGATACAGTTTTGATCCCTGATCTAGGAGGATCTCAAATAACTTTGAGCAACTGGGCCCATGCAGCACAACTATTGAGCTTGTGGCTTAGAGCCTGGGAGCCACAATTACTGAGCGTGCATGTCCTGAAGGCCATGCTCCACAGCAAGAGACGCCACAGCAACGAGAAGACTGGGAACAGCAATTAGAGGGTAGCCCCCGCTTGCCTGCAGCAACGAAGACCCAGCAGAGCCAGAAATAAATAAATAAAATTATTTTTAAAAAGTCCACAAGTTCTTAATACCTGTGAAAAGATCCTACTTGGCTTCNAACGAGAAGACTGGGAACAGCAATTAGAGGGTAGCCCCCGCTTGCCTGCAGCAACGAAGACCCAGCAGAGCCAGAAATAAATAAATAAAATTATTTTTAAAAAATCCACAAGTTCTTAATACCTGTGAAAAGATCCTACTTTGCTTCCTAATCTTTGGAAAATTTTTAAAAAAATCAGAACATGGTACAAGATTTAAAAAAATGAAGCAATCATTTACCTTGCCTTTTATTAAATATCTTATCTTTATTAAATACCTTAATCCTTTAGCGAAGTAGTTAATAACTGTTGTGTTAGTCGCTCAGTTGTGTCTGACTCTGTGACCAATGAACTATAGCTCGCCAGGTTCCTCTGTCCATGGGATTCTCCAGGCAAAAATACTGGAGTGGGTTGCCATTCCTTTCTCCAACCCAGGGATGGAAGCCTGGTCTCCATCATTGCAGGAATATTCTTTACTGTCTGAGTCACCAGGGATGATCCAAAATAGTTAATAAATTGAAGTTAATTTAGAAACATATTATTGATAATATAATAAAATAAAGGAAAGAATTAGAATATATATATATTTTCAACTCCTCATGAGTTAATGGATCCAGACAATGATCCTCACTGGTTGGTACACCAAAAAGAGTGATATTCAAACTTGCAATCCTAATGGAAATATATAATATCATCCCTCTTATATGACATTGAAATGGAATCTGATTAAGCCTCTTGATCAAACTTCTAATTTATTTTCAGGTACAAAAAGGGGCAGAAAAATATGTGAAAAAGCATCACAAGATTATAATCAGCAAAATTCAGACCATGGCAAACTAAACATGATAAAAAATCCATTTACTTCAATACAATATTGTAAATTTTAAAAAAAGAAAGAAAGAAAGAAAGAAAAAAGAATAACAAACATTGCAAGAAAAAAAGAACAGAGAAAGGTAGAATCTAAAGATTGAAAGAATTAAGATGCTTGTTAAAGGCTTGTATTATCTGGACCTTATTTGGATCCTAGTTCAAGCAAATGGCAAAATCAACCAACCAAATTAAAAAAAATATTTATGAGACAACTGGCTAAATGCAAATATTGGCTGGGTATTTTATAAGATAAAGATTTTAATTCATTTTGATATGATGATGGCATTCATGCTTTTGAAAAGCCCTTATCTTTTAGAAAAGCATAATGAAATATTTATAAAAGGAATATGTTGTCTTGGGTTGATTTTAAATAATACAATAGTAAGGGAGTATACTGAAACACTATTGGCAATGTGATTAAGATAGTTAAAGCTGAGTGATAGGTCACTTTTCCTTCTAGTTTTATACACAGATCTTCTTTGACTTACAGTGGGATTATGTCCTGATAAACTCAATGAAAGTTGAAAACAGTATATGTTAAAAATGCACTTAATCTGGGCTTCCCTGGTGGCTCAGAGGTTAAAGCATCTGCCTCCAATGCGGGAGACCCGGGTTTGATCCCTGGGTCGGGAAGATCCCCTGGAGAAGAAAATGGCAATCTACTCCAGTATTCTTGCCTGGAGAATCCCACGGATGGAGAAGCCTAGTAGGTTACAGTCCATGGGGTCGCAAAGAGTCGGACACGACTGAGCAACTTCACCTTCCAGAACATCATAGCTTAGCCTAGCCTACCTTAAGTACAATCAGAATACTTACACGCTTACAGTAGACTGTAATTTGGCAAAAGTCTCTAACACAAAATCTATTTTCTAATAAAGTGCTGAATATCTCATGTAATTTATTGAATACAGTACGAAAGTGAAAAACAGAATGGCTGCCTGGGTACAGAATGGTTGTATATGTATTATTTGTTTACCTTTGTGATCACGTGGTTACTGTAGTTGCAGCTCCTTGCTGTTGCTCAACATCATGAGAGTGTATCTTACCACATATCATTAGTCCAGGAAAAAAGTCAAAATTCAAAATCTGAAGTATAGTTTCTAATGAAGGTGGATCACTTCTACACTATTGTAAGTTGAATCATCATAAGTTGGGACCATCTGTACATTGAAATACTTCTGTAATATTAATTTTCAATATGCAAAATGTTAGAAACTTAAATGTTTTTTTTTTTTTTAATGAAGCACCTGAACTTGAAGACTTGATGTTGGATTGGGAGAAAAGAAATAAGAAACTTCTGACACTTGTGCACATCTTTAGTGACTGAATATTTAGATTATTTATTCAGTGACCACAGGATAGAGTGAGATGAGTTTCTGCTTCTCTTTTCTTTTCTCATCCCATACCAACAACTTGGAATTGCCTAGTAGAATTGAAGTGTTTTCCTTTCCTTTCCTCTTTTCTCATGTCTTCTCCTTTCCTTTCCTCTTTCTTTGTTCCCCCTCCCTCCTTCCCTTCCTTCTCCCCCTCCCTCCCTTTCTTCTCCCCCTCCCCATCTTCTCTNTCTTCTCTGGCTCTTATACACATCTTTCCTCTTTTCTCATGTCTTCTCCTTTCCTTTCCTCTTTCTTTGTTCCCCCCTCCCTCCTTCCCTTCCTTCTCCCCCTCCCTCCCTTTCTTCTCCCCCTCCCCATCTTCTCTCCTTCTTTCTTTCTTCTTTTATAGTATGTCAGTAGTTACACATCTTTGTCATCCACACAGTACTAGCTCTAGAATATTCTTTATAAAGGGAAGTTACAGCTATCTGCTTAGAAGTGTGATTAAGTGTCTTGGGGTTGTTAGAACACATAGTTTCATCATAAGTGTTTTGCAAACTTTGGGCAAGACCTGTCCACCAACCACATTCACCATCCCTTGCCCCAACTATTGCACTTGCATTTGTTTTATGAATACCAAATTTAAGAGTAACCTTTGCCAAAGGGAAACAGATTCTGCTTTATTTTCCTCCACACTATTACTTATATAAATATGTTTTTCCTTAAGAGCTGAGGTGCTATGACTGTCTGGTTTGGCTTACCTACATTATATAGGTCATAGAATGTGAGAAAATTATTAATACTTTATTCTAGCACTTCTGGCTTATAAAAGGAAAGAAATAGAGGTAAACTAGATCCCAGTGGTTTACTTTCATAAACTAGTTCCCCTCACTGGCTCTGTGACTATAGAAAATTTAGTTAACATTTTTTATGTTCTTCAGTTGAATCATTGCAAAAATGAATATAGTAGTATTTTCCATTTTGAAGTTTGTGGCAAGAATAAAATGAATTAATTAGTCAAATAGTAGTCATTGTTATTGTTGTTAGAAAGCTGTGAGCACAAGAGACAGAAGGTGGCGGTGGCGGGGTTGGGGGAGGAATAAAGAGAACCCTGAGAACTTGCAGAGAAGCCAGAGAAGCACATAAGCCTTGGTGACCTGAGAAGGGTCTGGAAAGAGCAGCCTGCATGTAAAAAGCTGTCTTTTTCTGGTCTCTCCTCAAATGACTCATGCAGTTCAGACTTTGCCTAGATCTTGCATTTTTAATTCAGAATTTTTTTTCTTTTCCCTTCTGTAATTTCAAATCACCAGGGGCTTATTAAAACAATAAAAAAATTGGGCAGTTTTATCTTTAAAGACATAACATTTAGGAAATATAGTTTTAAATATAGGAAAGTAGTTATTTTGTATTATAAAATGCAATATCACCTAGAACATAAATTTATAGGTTTCTTATAAAATAGAAAAATTTACATATACTTATATAGTAACCATTTATTCATGACAGAAATCTTCAAATTTTTATCTAATTCTAAATGTGTCTTAATTTACATATTCAGTTCAGTTCGTTCAGTCGCTCAGTTGTGTCTGACTCTTCATTACCCCATGAACTGCAGCACGCCAGGCCTCCCTGTCCATCACCATCTCCCAGAGTTCCCTCAGACTCATGTTCATCAAGTCAGTGATGCCATCCAGCCATCTCATCCTCTGTCGTCCCCTTCTCCTCCTGCCCCCAATTCTTCCCAGCATCAGAGTCTTTTCCAATGAGTCAACTCTTCACATGAGGTGGCCAAAGTACTGGAGTTTCAGCTTTAGCATCATTCCTTTCAAAGAAATCCCAGGGCGGATTTCCTTTAGAATGGACTGGTTGGATCTCCTTGCAGTCCAAGAGACTCTCAAGAATCTTCTCCAACACCACAGTTCAAAAGCATCAATTCTTTGGCGCTCAGCCTTCTTCACAGTCCAACTTCCACATCCATACATGACCACAGGAAAACCATAGCCTTGACTAGATGGACCTTCATTGGCAAAGTAAT
>SJYW01052119.1:344760-402573 GCA_006410735.1 Raphicerus campestris
GGCAAAGTAATGTCTCTGCTTTTGAATATGCTATCTAGGTTGGTCATAACTTTCCTTCCAAGGAGTAAGTGTCTTTTAATTTCATGGCTGCAATCACCATCTGCAGTGATTTTGGAGCCCAGAAAAATAAAGTCTGACACTGTTTCCACTGTTTCCCCGTCTATTTGCCACGAAGTGATGGGCCCAGATACCATGATCGTAGTTGTCTGAATGTTGAGTTTTAAGCCAACTTTTTCACTCTCCTCTTCATCAAGAGGCTTTTGAGTTCCTCTTCACTTTCTGCCATAAGGGTGGTGTCATCTGCATATCTGAGGTTGTTGATATTTCTCCCAGCAATCTTCATTCCAGCTTGTGCTTCTTCCAGTCCAGTGTTTCTCGTGATGTACTCTGCATATAAGTTAAATAAGCAGCCATAGACAATAGCGAACAAATGGGTATGGCTGTGCAACAATAAAACTTTATTTATGAACACAAAATTTTAAAGTTCATGTAATTTTCATGGCCAATAAATATTATTCTTCTTTTGACTTTATTCAATCATTTTAAAAAGGTAAAGATTATTGTTAGCTTGAGGCTGAACAAAAACTAGGTAAGGGCCAGGATTTAGCCCACAGGCTATAGTTTACACACCCTTATCTTAGGCTGTCTCCTCATAACATATGGACAGAAGCTCTTCTTTAATATTAATTATGGTCACTACCACTTTCTCCTACCAACAATCCCTATTTCATGTTCCTCTTTCACATGTACATACTCACCCAGTCCTGCATTTCTGCTCTTACATTGTAAACAGGATGGACGGAGTCCTTATGGCGTACATCCCGGCCTCCGGGGCCTGGCTGCCTTGGCTTCTCTGGACCCCTCTTGCTTTCCCTGTCAGTTTCCTCCCTTGCCTTTTCCCACCTCCAATAGCTCATGTTCCAGCCACTCCAGAACATCGACAGTTGCTCTTTCCTTGGCCCACTGGATTTCCCCAGTTCAGGATTCTTAATTTCCTTTCTCCCTGGCTAACTCCAGCTCACTTTTGAGACTCAGCTGCTGCCTCACTTCCCAGTCTTCTTGAGCCACATGCCTGCAGGCAGGATTCACATGCCCCCTCGGGGTTCCCAGCCCTCCGAACGTCCTGGCAAACTTGAAGTACCTTGAGGGTTGTGTCTTGTTCTCTTTCAAGCATGCACTGCAATGTGGAGAGCATAGTCGATGTTCTGCGGATGTTTTCATGAATTCTCAAACATCAAGACCCCTTTTTATATACTTTATAGAACTATAGGTGGTGTGTGTACACTCTTTACTAGTTTCCTTTCCCTAGTTTTATGTGTTATTGCTACTATTAAATTTTACCTTTGTAAGTGCAGACATAGTTTTTTTTCTGGAAGTAGACTTCCTTCTAAATATATAAAATAACATTCTGTGGCTCACAGCTTCTCTTCTGGGTGACCGTGGTGGGCTTTCACCAGAGTATCTCTAACCAACTTGCCTCATAGGGACCACAGAGTGTCACTGAGGCCCTGATAGGTGTCTTTTTTTGACAGATAAGGAACTACAAACTCAGAAAGATAAAGCAGCTGACCTGAGGATGCTGGTAAATAACAAAAACAGAACAAGGACTGGAAATCAGGCCTTGGTATCACCAGTATTTGAATTTTTGATGCAGTTTGCAAGGTTAAAGTGTTGAGCACTGAATGTGGATTTGCGATTTATGAGCAAGTAGGTGTGAGGTGGCTGGGGGCAAGAGGGTGTTCCTGGGGAGCTGGGCAGTGGTGACCTTTAGTGCCTTGCTGCTTCTGAATAGGATTCCTTGTTTGCTAGTCCTCACAGCCCCTGTCTTGCTCCTCCAGGGTATCAGTCAGTCATTCCTTTAAAACAGTGACACTCATTATGGCTGGCAAACAAATGGTCGGGAACTAGGCAACTCCAATTATTGAACTCAGCATGCGAAATCATTTAATCAGAGCTCACAGGACTGAGGGGCAGTATTAAAAAGAAATAGGCACCCTGTCTGGTCCCCAGAATGAACTCTTTTCAGAAGAGAAGAGAGCTTATATTATTTATTGTAGCAGAAAGAAGATATACTGTAGTGTATGTTAAATGAGAAGAAGGCTAGATGCTCAGGGCTGGGAAACCAAGATGCCACTTGAACTCCATTCCTGATTTCTTTTTTTCAGTTTAATTTTGGAACAATTATTTAATTATTGTGTAACTGAATTTCCCCACAATAAAATGGAATCACTGCTATTTGTATCTTTAAAGATCTCTTATGATGCTGCCCTGGAACCTGAGACAGGGTTCTCTATGTCATCTTGTGCTCATCCAAGTGGTTGCAATTACTGAAAGGCCAATAGGACCTTGTTTTAAAGTGGCTTCAGCTGCAAGATATATGCCATGGTGCTGGTTGCACTGTGTACACAGATATATTTTTGAACACTTAGAAGCCATATGCAGATATTTAAAAAGTAATTTGTGTTCACCGCCATATGCCTTTTTTGTATAGCATAAGCAGCCTTTTGTTAAATGTGAGGTTATAGGGGATAGAACATTGTGCTGGGAAGTATAGTAATTGGAAAATACATTGAAGGCTGATCCAGACAGAGATACTAAAGGGGCAACAGTGCTTCCTTTATAACATTTCCAGCTTCTTTTGGTCACCACTTGGGAAGGAGCTTCCTAGGGCAAAGAAACAGGAGGCTGCTAGGGGAGTCAGCCTTCTCACCAACCCATCACTTGGAACAAACATATACGTGGTGGTGGACGCATATGCCCTCTCCCAAGGCATGGAACTTTATCTGGAAAACACTCGCTTTGTTTGCCCTCAAGAATCTTTCATATTCTTTTNTGACAGTGAGAGGAAGGGCGGAGGAGGCTGGAGTGAGGAAGTAGTCTGAACCTCGGAAGGCTGTCCACAAAGCAGGGCACGGAGGACCAAGGCTCCCGCTTACAGGCAGAGGTGTGGGTGGAGCCAGATCACTCGAGAAGGTGGAAAGAATGTTCACATGGGAAGACGAAGGGGAAAGACTCGAGCATCCTCATGGACTGGTGTTGGGAACAGATGCTGGTGGAGGGGAGGGATGGGAAGCAGGGTCAGAGAAAACATGAGGGGAGGAGTGGGTAAGAGAAAGCATGGAGGCCACTGTGGCAGCGAGGACACGCCGGGCCCCTGCATCCTCCCCAGCCACGTTCAGGTCCATGCCTTCTCCTGCCGCAAGCAGTCCTGAGTGCCCTACCCACCCACTGTCTCATCTCCAGACAGAAGCCAGGTGATTCTTTTAAATACAAATCATATCATTTTATTCCCCTGAAAATTTTCCAGTGGTTTCTCATCAGGCTTAGGAGATCATCCAATCTCCTTATCCTGACCTCTGAGGCTGAACAGCATATTGGAACCTCTGTGCCAACCTTCCAGGTAGATCTCCCAGCTCCTCATTAGGTATACTCACTAATATAAATGTAATATATACATTAATTATGATTTATATATTATTAATCTAATATGTACATTAATATAAGTATGCATACACTAATACAAATAAAGAACACAGGATATATTTACTAATATAAATAGTCAAATTAATATTATCAGAAAGTAGTACACCAATAAATGCCAGGGGCTGGGGGAGAGAAGTAGGAGACGGAGCGGGAATAGGGAGTTATGTTTAATGGGGATATAGTTTCAGTTTAGAAAAGTGAAAAACTCAGGAAATGGATGATGGTGAAAGTCACAAAACAATATGAATGTACTTGGTGCCACTGGGCTTCCATGGGGCTCAGTGGTAAAGAATCCACATGCCAAGCAGGAGACACAAGTTCGAACCCTGGGTCAGGAAGATCCCCTTGTGAAGGAAATGGCAACCTACTCCAATATTCTTGCCTGGGAAATCCAATGAACAGCGGAGTCTGGCAGCCTACAGTCCATGGGGTCACAAAGGAGTCTGATACAACTCAGCAACTAAACAACAGCAACTTTGTGTCACTGAGCTGTACAGATAAATATGATTAAAACAGTGTGCTTTATGTTTTGTGACTTTTACCACAATAAAAACCAGTTTTTAATTAAAAATAAATAAATAACTCTAAATGGATTAAAGACCTAAATGTAAGGCCAGATACTATGAAATTCCTAGAGTAAAACATAGGCAGAACACTCTATGATATAAATCAGAGCTATCTTTTTCAATCCACCTCTAAGAGTAATGAAAAGGAAAACCAAAATAAGACACTGGAACTGTCTCATTACAGAAACAACTTCCCACCGGTGAAGAACTCATTCTAATGATCCTCTGGGTGTCAAAATATTTTACTACCAAAGCTGGAATTAATAGACAAGTCTCCCAAGGTGTAGATAAAGATTTATTCACATTATCCCTTAATATTTAGGTGCAAACATAATTGTGGCTTTGGACCATGAACTTTAAATCATTGTAACTAGGCTCAAACACATTTTTGTTAATCAAAATAGGAAATTACAATCAACACATTTTTCCCAACAAGAAATAAGTTTATTCCTGTAGCATAAAAATCCACGTTTCAGGATACCACAAACTCTTGGAGAGCATTTTCTGCCTCTTTCTGGTGTGGGAGTGTTTTCCCTGCAGTTGACTAGATGCTTGAAGAAGCGGTAATCATTTGCTGATGGGGTCAAGTGAATACGGCGATGAGGCAGAACTTCAGAGTCCAGTTCTTTAACTTTTGAAGCACTGGTTGTGCGAAGCGCTGTCCAATGTTGTCGTGAAGAAAAGCCGGGCCCTTTCTGTTGACCAGTACCATCGAATCAATTTGCTGAGCATACTTCTCAGATGGAACAGTTTCACTGGGATTCAGGAAGCTGTGGTGGATCGTAGCACCAGCAGACCACCCTGCAGTGACCATGACCTTTTTCTGGTGCAGGTTTAACTCTGGGAAGTGCTTTGGAGCTTCTTCTCAGTCCAACCGCTGAGCCGGTTGTTACTGGTCATATTATAAAACCTACTTTTCATGGCATGTTACAATCTGATCAAGAAATGGTTCATTGGTATTGCATAGAATAAGAGAAGACGACACCCCAAAATGATGATTTTTTTAAAAATTTGCAGTCAGCTCAAAGAGGACATTAAATGTGTTCTAAGTCTAAGGGCTATTACAACTTCTGTCATGGAAATTTGCAAAAAATGTGCATCTCCAGGTCAAGGAACTACAAATATTCAAAAAAGGCATAATAAATTATCATAATACATCAGCAGTGGTCATTTCTTAATTTCATCAAATAGTACTCTTAGAAAAGAAATACAGAAATACCATCTTAACCCCATGCTTATAATAACATGCTTATAATATACTAACAAATAACATACACAATAAATATATAAAATAAGTAACTGGTACGATCTCCCATAGCAAGGTTTACTCATTTTATTTTCCTTAATCATGACTTAAGTTAAAGCCAGTCCAGGGACTTCCCTGGTGGTCCAGCAGTTAAAAATCTGCCTTGCAATGCAGGCTATGTGGATTCAATCCCTGATCGGGAAACTAAAATCCCACATCCAGCAGAGCAACTAAGCCAACTAAGCCTCAGGGCCTCAACTACTGAGCGTGCATGTCACAACCATAATGAAGGTCCTGTGTGCTGCAACTAAGGCTTGATGCAGACAAAATAAATCAACAAATAAAATAAATATTTTTTAAAAAGTTAGTCCAGAAGAGTGGTATCTGTTATCAATGAAGTGTCAAACTGAGGCTTCAATTTCCTAGCTTTTTACATATAAAAACCCCAAAGAATGGCTTAAGGATTGTAATATATTGTAATACATTAGACATGAGTTCCAGACCACTGTTACCTGTTTGAACATTGTAAAACTTCTGTTTAATGTATCCCAAAATACATTTATCCTGTTGGTTTTTGAAGTAACTATTTTGCCCAAAAGAGCTACAGAGTAATTAACTTCTTCTTTGCGTAAGACACAAATTTATGAGAAAATTAACATATATTCACAGTCAGATATAATTAATTCATTATGTCTGCATCTCAAATCCACCCATAATTATGGTAAACTATTGAAAAATCTTNCAACTCTTTGCAACCTGTCTCTTATACACATCTATTAACTTCTTCTTTGCGTAAGACACAAATTTATGAGAAAATTAACATATATTCACAGTCAGATATAATTAATTCATTATGTCTGCATCTCAAATCCACCCATAATTATGGTAAACTATTGAAAAATCTTTTAACAGTTTAGTATAATTACAGACCAGCTACTTATATAACAGCTAGACCTAATGAATATTATTTCAAATCTATGGATCAAACCCTGTAAGCCTTTAAAAAGAAAAAGCTAAGTAAACTAGCTCAAAAATGATAAAGAGAAAGTAAGCAAACTATTCAATTTTATTCAGTGAATAGATTTGGAAAATCAGGTCTGGATGTGGTTTCCAATTATTTTTAAATACTTTTAATTACTAGCAGTAAAGGGAAATGCTGCGGAAGGCAATTAATTTGTACATAAACAAAGAAGTTTCAATGAAAACTCAAAAGCCATTTTCTTCAAGCCATCTTTTTAAATGAAATATAAAAGCAAAGATTCCTTTTGCACATTCCACTCAACATCAGCATGACCAATGACTGCTAGCAGTTTCTTTTCAAATAACCTATAAAACTCTCAAAAATGGGTGATGTACCTTCCAGCAGACACAGCATCTAATAAGCCAGCAAGTATTTATTCATCGTTTACTAACACATGCAAGGAATAGGGGACAAAGAGATTCAAAAAAAAAATCAGAAAAAAAAAAATCAGTTCCTGCAATTCTGCAGCTCATGGTCTGGAGAACATACAGGGCAGAAAAGTAGCAAACATAGATGTTGGCGGTGGTTACAGAGGCCACTGGGAAGACAGGAGGCTGCTGGGGGTGGGGGCACGAATAAGAAAGATGCTCCTAAAAAGAAATACGGCCCCTTGCTCCCCTAAGCATTGCTGCATCAGTTAAAATAGTATTCTTTCCAGGGTCTCCTTAATATGCATCCCCACAGTCAAGCATACTGGCCTAAAATGCACGGAAGAGGCACTCGTAAACCTGGGCAAAATGAATAGCCAGTTTCTGTTCTCCACAAAGCTGGGTCATACAAAAGTTTAAAACTTCATTCCGTGCAGTCAAGTGTCTATTCAGGAACAGCTGAACGGTTTTAACCTACATCCACATTCTTGAAATCAGGCCCTTTTTCTCTGTGTAAACTCATTACCTCCTCCATCAATCATGTACAGACTGCCTGCAATACACAGAGCATCCTTTTGCTGCTGGTGTGCTCTTAATCTCAGCAGGAAGAAAAACAATTTTTAATACATTTTATCTAAAATAACAAGAAAAATATCAGAGAATCATGTGTGCTACACAGAGAATTACAATGATGTGATGTGGTAGAAATGGGGTGAGTTCACTGGTGGCCTCAGGTGTCTCAGTATATCAGATTCAGATACTAGTATCCCCAGAAGTAGACACTGGGATAAGGATTTAGGTGCAAAACGTTTATTTGGGACGTGGAAGAAACATCAGTGGGAGAGTGGGGACTGAGATCAGGAAATCAAGGAGCCAACAGAATTTCATTATCATGCCAGTCACCATTATAAGCAGCATCAATTAATTCCTAATGATAATTTTCTGGGCAAACCATGGGACCCTTGTGAACATGTACAAACTTTCTAGTTTCCCAGTACTGAGAGGTCGGGAGCTGGGGTATTTATACACCAAGTCCTATGAATCGGTGGTTGCGAGCCAATGGGGACAGAGATCAATTTATTGGCACTTTCCATCCTTCTGGGCAGTAAGGGAGGCCTCAAGTGAGTTGCAGATGCTACTGGTGTGCAGGAAGGTTGCGCTTGCAGGCAGTCCCATGGACCAGGAGACGTGTGTGCTAGTGTCTAGAGGGAAAGAAGGATTCAGGATAAAAGATTCCCAGACAGAAGGAACTGGAGAACATGATCCAGCTTAGAATACTCATTCAAGGTTACCCTGATAGAATGTCTGGAGCAAAGCGGGTGAGTTAATATAGAAAATCAGACCACAGAGAGCTCTGGATGCCAGAGCAAAGTGTCTGGGAGACACTGGTGGGAATATGGGCTCAATAGGAGCTTATGTGCATCTTATACACACACACACACACACACACATATTTATAGGCTGCCCTGATGGCTCAAATGGTAAGGAATCTGTCTGCAATGTGAGAAACCCAAGTTCAATCCCTGGGTTGGGAATATCCCCTGAAGAAGGGAATGGTAACTCGCTCCAGTGTTCTTGTCTTGAGAATTCCATGGACAGAGGAACCTGGTGGACTACAGTCCCTGGGGCCCCAAAAAGTCAGACACGACTGAGTGACTAACACACACACACACATATATATATTTGTTCTTCTTCAGATTATTTTTCATTATGTGTTCAGTCATTAAGTCGTGTCCGACTCTTTGCAACCCCATGGACTACAGCCCACCTCTGTGGGCTCCTCTGTCCATGGGGTTTTCCAGACAAGAATACTGTAGTGGGCTGCCATCTCCTTCTCCAATTTTTCATTATAGATTATCACAAGATATTGAGTATAGTTCCCTGTGCGTTACAGTAGGTCCTTGTTATCTATATATTCTATACATAGTAGTGTATATGTCTGTTCATCTTAACCTCTTATCCCTCCCCTCCCCTTTCTTCTTTGGCAACCATAAATTCACTTTCTGTCTCTGAGTCTGTTTGGTTTTGTAAATAAGTTCATTTGTTTTATTTTTCAGATTCCCCATATGAGTGACATCATATATTTGTCTTTGTCTGGATTACTTTGCTTAGTATGATAATCTCTAGATCCATCCATGTTCCTGCAAATGGCATTATTTTGTTCTTTTTTTTTTGGCTAAGTAGTATTCCATTGTATAAATGTACCATATCCTCTTTATACATTCATCTTTAGTTTGTATTTTCAAAAGATGACTCTGGTGCAAATGAACAGTGGAGCCCTGAGCGAAAGCAGGGAAGTCAGGATGCTGGGGATGATAAGTCATGGTTGGGCAGATGTGTTCACACAAGGGTGAGAAAGAGGCAAGATCAAAAACTCTGCGAGCTTTCTTCTTTAGCAACTTTCTATATGGTAGTGTCAGTGTAACCATTTACTAAGAAGGAACAAGACTAAAGGAGAAGTACATTTGAGAAAAACAATGAAGAGATCATTTCATTCAAGTTAAGATGCCTATGAGATACCTGCAGATGGATTAAAAAAAGACAAGTTTGAAATCAGAGAAACATCAGAACTAGAGATAAATATGAGAGTTATCTACATACATGCAGTATATGAAGTCAAGAGATTAGGTAAAGAAGAAATGGGTTCCAAAACAGACTGTTATCTTTCAAATAATAATTTCATGTCAATCATCTTCTATTTTACCTGTTAAATGTACCTCAGTAATCACAGCTGGCTCATTCTATCATTCATTCATTATTATTGAATATATAATTTCCTGGAAATTATCACAACATTGTAAAACAACCATATTGCAATTAAAACAGATTTACTGAATATAAAAGAGACATATGGCATCATGCTAACAACTGTAAGAAATTTAAATATATCATATATTAATCCTCATTCTTAAGAGCTAAAGGTCTACAAACCCTTCAAGATTAAAGACTGAGCACAGTAATGGTCCTAAGAGAGACACACGGAAAGGACCATGGAAATTCAAGAGAAAGAATTACTTCCACCTGGCAAAATCATAATAAAAGGTTTTGACTGAAAAGGTAGCATTTAAGCTGGTGCTTCAAGCCTTTCCAAATTTGTAGAATTTGCTCTGTAGACTTATAGAAAATGGATGTATTTCAAAAGCTAGAGATTTAAAGAGCCACAGAGATGAGACATTGGAGAGAGCATAATTCTGGAGTTTATTAAATAACTCAATTTGCTAAATGATAAAATATATGAATGAGATACAGGTGGTGAATATTTCTAGAATACAGGTTTTTCATATTCATGTCTAAAATATTCCATGTAAGTCACTTTCTATGGTGTCAAATATATATATCTGGTCGGCTTTAAGACAAAAAAATTAAGTCATAATTTTACCTCACTTTCATTTTATAGACTATTATTTTCCATTATTTGCACACACAATGAACAATCATTAGCCACTTAGAAATTCACTTCTCACTTACATTGTTCATTTCACTCATACAGTTCCCATATTGTACATAACAACAGCACCTTTTTCATCGATCTATCTGATTTTATCGTTAAAGATTGAAAATTTACGTTTTAAAATTGGATCTGTAAGGTGGAATTACTAATTATTGGTAAGTATAAAGGGAAAGGAAAAGGCCTGAGCTGGGTAAGAAGAAGATGAAGCAGGCTGAGGACAGTGACATACAGGGGACTTGCTAATAGGAAGAGGTCCTGAGGCCCCAGTGATGCATGGAGTGGAAAGGGTGCGTGGACCACAGAGAGGATAACACCCCTTCCATGCTCAGCACTCAGCTCTAGACAGCCTTCATTTTAGACCCACCAGTTCAGCTTGTTTTTCCCTCTCTTTAGGAGACCATGAGAAATATCCTTTTATGGTGGCATTTGAAGACTTCTGAGCTCATAGCTTCCCCCAAACAAAAAAGGAGCCATAAAGGACTTTCTGAAAAACACTGTGCACAAGAGATGTCACATTTGCTCATACTGCTTGTTGTAAGAATAAAGTTTATAATCACTGAAGAAGCAAGTGTTTATCCCTATGGTGGGTCTCAAGAGGACAATCAAGCTAACAATACAAGATTGCACGTATATGAAAGTGAAACCAAGTAACAAATAGAAAACACAACGGGCAAAGAAGAGATAAACTCAAAGAACACGGATGGCATCTTTGCGAAAGAAAGATCAGTAGAAACAATTGCAATAAATGAATTCATGAAGAGCAACTCAGGATGGGTGTTGGGGGCTAGAAGAGAGTGACAAAGGAGAAATGACACCCCTACCTGGATCAGGCCCTAAGACCCTCAACAAGTTGGAAATCTTTAGTTAAAAAAACTGTGCCAGTGGCAATGTACAAGAAGATACAATATACAAATTAGTCAACCTTTACAGAAAACTATTGAATGGCAATAATAATGCTATAGACATGTTGTGTTAATTCAATATTTTAATTCTGTGTACTTTCAAAGAAAAGTTATAAATATAATCTGCTTGACATTTAGAAATTATGAAAAAATAATATATTCTATGTCCTGAACTATCTAGGTAAGATATTGGTTGGGGAATAAAGAAGAGAAAGGAAAGAAAGAGGAGAAAAAGTAAATCTATCTCATAAAAATTACATTTACAGTTCATAAAACCAATTTTTCATAGCAAAAAGGGCAATAAAATATAGACCTACTCTCTAGCTAAAAAATTAAGAATCTAAGCTACTCCATTTTGTTAACAGAAAAACCACTTTGTAAGGTTTCGGGAAAAGAGCCTTTGGAAATCCAAAAGCCTTTGGAAATCCCCTGACCTCACCCCACCGCCCACGAGCCAATCGGACCCCAGACCAAAAATCTCCTGACTTCACGCTCAGGAATTTGTGGTCTACCTAGACAATAGGGACCAGTCAAGAGCCAACACACAACCCTTCGAAAGAAAGTGACCAATCAGACGTTCCCCTACCTAAAAATCCTTTTTTTCCCATGTACACTCCCTATATAAGCAAGGTAATCCAAAACGCGGGGCTCCTCCCTATAGCCGCTGTGTCGGTTCGGTGGGAGCCCCAGCTAGAGCTTGGTAATAAAAACTCTCTTGCTTTTGCATTGGATATCAGCTCCCTGGTGCTCACTGGGAGATTTCTCGACTTGGGCATAACATTTGGGGGCTCGTCCGGGATCTCCCACCGGCTCCACGGGAAGACCAATCCGGAGAGTCATCTGCAGCCGGTAAGCTTTTTTCTGTCTTTCTTTTCGTTTCTGGCAGGGCCTGGTTTCTGAGACCGGTATACGACCCAGGAGGACGCCCTGACGAGTCATCGGTGGGGGTCGTTGGGAGACACCCCCGACCCCGGTGTGGGGGACAGAGTGCCCCTGTTCTCTGATAGCGCATCGCTCCCGCTGAACGGCTGGAGGCCGCCGTCTTTCGGTTTTGCCTCTGGACTCCCGGAGGTGTATTTCTCCTGTCTGTCTGTCTGTGTGGCTCTTCATATTGTGTGTTAATTTACCAGCATCTGACTGATCCAAGGACGCTGGGGCAACGCCATTCTAGCCCCACACCTCTATCCTTGGTTACTGATGTTAAGGAGGTCAAATGTGCGCTCATGACCTCAGTGTAAAAATTAAAGGGAATAAATTAATCACTTTTTGCAGCGCAGAATGGCCGACCTTCCATGCAGGCTGGCCCTCAGAAGGCACCTTTGACTTGGGAACTGTACACTGAGTCCGAGATATCATCTTCCAACCGCGGATCGGACACCCTGACCAAGTTGCCTATATCATATATGGGAAAATATCATTGCGACCCCCCCGCCACCTCCTTGGGTAAAACGTTTTTTGCTTCAACAGGGATTTTCTACTGCTCGGGGTTAGACAAGAGCCCAATTTCGGGCCCTGGAAGGGGTCCTTCTTCCTGCAACAAATGGTGACTCTGGTGAGACTCTTCTTCGCCGAGACTGACATCCTGACCACTCGGGGTACTCAGGGGCCAGCTTGCCTGCCAATGGACCAGACCCAGCGGCCGCAACTGGGACCCTTTTGTCCCTGGTCTCCTCCTGACGCGGACAACTGTCCAGAGTGCCCCAACCGGTAAAGAACAAGAGACTTTATTGATTTCTTTCTTCTTCCCTCTCTCTTTCCTCTCCTTAACCCACCTCTTCCCCCCTTCTTTTCAACCTGGCTTCCTTTCCTCCCTTGAAATCTTTGATGTGAGTACTTAAATCTGAAGTTCTGTGTCTCTATAGGAGGTTTTCTGGGAGACTATGTTCTTGTATTTAAGGGCTTCCCTAGTGGAGCCGAGGTTAAAGCGTCTGCTGAGCAACTTCACTTTCACTTTGATGAGGACTGCCAGGTTTATCTCTGTGTGTTTTAACTCTGTGTTCTGTGTTGTGATTTTTGATGGCCATTTTGCTTTGTCTGGCCACCATGTGGTTTAGACTTGCCACCATTTTGTTAGAACTTGATTTTCTTTCCCTGTGCCTTGAGACCAGGGCTCTCAGGAACACCTATCTAGACCATCTCTAACTCCTGACACTGAGGAAAAAGGACTTGAAGCTAGAACTTGTACTGTGTCTGTCTAAATATGTCTTGGTATGTCTCTGTCTCTGGGTAATATTTTTGAGGTTAATTTATATGAGCTCTATTTATTTGGCTTAAAAAGGTAAGCGCTTACAAATCAAGTAATTCTAGATTAAATAATAAATTTCAGGTTCATGTGAACTGGAAAATATTCAATGTTAAATACCTGATATTAATGTTTGTTTGTTGACCTATCTAATATAGACATGTCTTAGAGTAATTAACGTTAAGCAGAATATTTTCATTGTACCTAGGTTTAATATAAGTTAAATATTACTATATCTGTTACAAATTTGTCAGCAAGGAAGTTACCTTGCTGAGTGAAGGAATTTCTTAAAAATGTAAATGAGATATGAGCCTTTAGATAAACTCTATTAAGAATAATTACACTTTAGGAATGTCTGTCTAAAATAGTCTATCCAGATTGGGGTAACTTGAACTTCTAAGGGTTGTGCTAAACTAAGTGTTGGAAGTCTGTTGAATAGCTAAGTCATTTCCAAATAAAAGAAGATTTTGAAACATTTACTACTAAACACTAATTACCTCTTACAGAGAAACTAAAGAGATTTGGGATTAAAAAGAAATGATGTTTGGTGCCATCCTAAAATGTTCTCTCTAAGAAAACAAAGGTTTTAGAAATTATCACTGATATTTATGCTCATCAATTTATAAAATGCTAATATAAAAGTCAGTTCTTGGTTGCTTAAGGAAGGTAGGAAATGTGTTTTCAGTAAAGAAGGTATGAGGAGTGAAATTTCATTTTGTGAAGGGAAAATGAAGTAAGCCTGCCTTACAGGTGGCTTTTTAGGATGGAAGAATGCAGTAATGGGTACAGAAAGGGATAAGGTTTGTGAAAAGTGAACCATGAGGAAAGAGTTTTGTATATGGTTAGGACTAAGTTTAAAATAAAGTTAATTAAGTTTACCTTTTAAGTAAAGTACTGACTGGTGACTCAGACAGTAAAGCATCTGTCTACAATGCAGGAGATCAGGGTTCAATCCCTGGGTTGGGAAAATCCCCTGGAGAGGGAAATGGCAATCCATTCCAGTACTATTGCCTGGAGGGTCCCATGGACAGAGGAGCCTGGTAGGCTACAGTCCATGGGGTTGCAAAGAGTCAGACATGACTGAGCGACTTCACTTTCTTTCTAAGCTGGTGCAAAAACTTGAATTTAGCTTTTTCTCTGTTAAGAGGACACCTTTTCTTCAGATATTGAACTGCCTTTGATAATAGATTTAAGTTTCTTTATCTCTTAAATGATCTGCTCTGAAATCCCTTGTTGTTACTTTGGCCTTTTTGATTATTTGTTGACAAAGCTTCCTAAATCATTCTATCTTATTCATATAAGATTTCTAGCTAACTTTGGGATGCTTCAGAGGGCCCCTGAAACATCCCAAAGAGAGATATTAAACTGTGTTTATTTGGTTGGTTAAATTACATGGAAAAGATTATCAAATGAGTAATAAATCTGCTCATGTTATAATGTATGGTGAAATAACTAATACAGATATCCTAGAAATTATATGGAGTTTTTAACATTCTGGTATGTCCTGGTATTTTAATGGAAAACCTGATGACTTCACAAAAGTTAACAAAAGGACTGAATGAACCAGTGAATATGCTTATAACTTTTATGGTTTCTATCTGAAAAATTATGGGTTTGAATCTTATGTTTTCAGGGAGTAGGGAAAATCTTCCTCTCAAACTAATTATGACAATACTTTGGTAAAATTAAACGTTATAAACAAAACAATTATATTTTCTATCTGATTCCTCTAAAAATTGGAAGTTCTTAGGTTTCCAGTAAGTTTATCAAATGAGTTAGGAAGGTTATCTCATGGGTACAAAAATCTCAAGAAATTTTTGAGACCTTAAAAAGGGAAAAATTCACCTAGATTTGTTAGGCAAAATCTGTGATAAGCCTTTGGTGTGAGTTTCCCAGCCCTGTTTTATTTTAAAAGTTCAGTCTGAGACTCTATAAATGTTTCAGCAAAATAAAAAGCTTATAATCAATTATGGTTATAAAAATCATCAGACCAAAATCAGTGAGAACAGACCTATTTTGCAAACAAACTAGCCTTAATTTGGTTATATTTAATAAAAATAAGGGTAACTTTAAGGAGAAAAAGATATTTCAAAATGTTAAATACCAGTTTGTTAATGGAGGTCTGCATCTAGTAAGACTCATCTCTTAGATAGTTCTTTGCTATTTTGTGATGTTAATGTAAAATTTAATTGAATTCTTGAAGAACACCCTAAGTTTGTTTCTGAAGCTTATCTCAGTAATCTATCTTTGGATGAAGATCAGATGCCTCATGACCTGCAACCAGGACTGGAAAAAGACATAATTTAAGAGACTGTCTCCAACATGGATGGAAGGACTTTTTTATCAGGAGAAACTACACTACACCAGGATGAGAAGACAACGACATCAGAGGTAGACAGCTTCCCCGAGATGCTGGACCTGATTCGTATGATCATTTATGTTTTCTTGACTTCTTAGACCTTTGCATATAAGTCAAATGCTTTTCTATCGTAGGCCTGAACCTATGCTAGTTTTAAAAATCAATCCAATCGTTGGGTTTGTGGCCAATTACCTGTGTCTAGTTCTGGGTTACCTTGGTAAATTTCTCTACTACCAGACTCTAACTGGTTGGCCCTGAGAAAATTTACTTAAAAAATTATACTCATATTCAGGTCACTGTGATATTACTAGATAGGATCCCCTCACCGGGCCAATTAATAATGCCTGCTCTGACTCTGACTATAAATTTGAGCTTTTTTCTATTACCCAAGCTCAATCAGATCAAGAAAAGTTTTCGCAAAGGAGGGGAAAATCTCCCACAATTATGGGATGGATTTATATAGATAACACCAGGCTACAGTAATTTAGGTTTAATGTCTCCTCTGTGTTGAAAAAAAAAAAATTTAAATCATACTAAAGTCTAGCAACACTAGAAAACTGGGCTATGTGCCTTATAGATGGTGCCAACATGTAATTTCCCTGGAAGATTCTACAGGGCAGACTAAGCCAGATGACCTGAAGATATACTGGGCTACATCTAATGGAAGTTCTTAACATAAGTCTTACTTGTGACTTTACTAATACTGCTGGCTATGTTATTTATATTTCACCTGTTTTACAAAATTGCTGTTTCTTACACTGTCAAATATGTGTGTGAGGCCTCTAATAGAATAATATATAGTCCCATATGAGATCGATGATGGTAACAGTGTTACATTCTAGATATGGCAAGAAGCAGCAAGAGGGAATATTTTCCTGGACCAAGAAGCTAGTAAGACAGGTGGTCCAGAGAATTTTGGATACTGTCTTATGGCCTAGTCCAGTAACAGCACATAGAGTGGCCTGTCAACAGAATCTTTGCCAAACCTGAGAATGGACATTCTCAGCACCATGACATAAAATGGTCATGAAATGCCCCCCTCAAAATCATTGTCAAGTTTATGAGCAAAAAGGGCCTCTGCCAACTGAAGACCGACACTCGTCATCTAAATCTACGAAGATTAAATCATGGCCGCTGCAACTGCTGACTTTCAATGCCCCTGAAAGGAGTTCAGGGTGAAAATCAGGAATGAGGCACTCTGTGCTTTGGGAAAAACTGGCAGAACAGGCCTTCAGATAGTTAGATCTTTTCAGGAGAAGATTTTATGAGTCCCAATTCTTGCATTTTCTCGTACCTAGAGAAACACTGACGTCATTAACAGTGAAATCTGCTTTGGCTATTAGGGAAAAGTTTACAATTAAAAGTCAAAATGGAGTAGCTATGGTTCAGATATCCTGGGAAATAACTAGGTGATGCTATGGGTATACTTTCAGATTAGATCTTGTATTGCTAAACACTTGAGTTTTCTGAGTCATGAAAGGCTTAGATGCCACCACTTTCAAAACAATGTCTGCTGGAAGCTAGTAACCTTACTTTTTATAAAACTAGGCAACTGACTACATGGCTACAAGTCTCCCTGAAGTGCCAGGTCCAGACTGAGTTTCAGGCCTATTCTTCTAAAAAGAAATGAGATTGATTTTTGTCTACTAAATTCCAGTTATCATTCCTCCAACTACTTCTAAATGGGTCTGTTACACCAAAATGGCAGACCAAAGGATTAGGATTTTAATCATACAAGACTCAGATCTAGAACTTGAAACTCAGAAATACTTCCAATTCAGTGTCTATACTCCAAGCTGGGGCAGTCCTATGCCCCGTTTTGACAGGAAGTTATCACAGTCATAGTTGCCTCCTGCTGCTGCTGCTAAAAAGCTTCAGTCCAACTCTGTGCGACCCCATAGACGGCAGCCCATCAGGCTCCGCCATCCCTGGGATTCTCCAGGCAAGAACACTGGAGTGGGTTGCCATTGCCTTCTCCAATGCATGAAAGTGAAAAGTGAGTCAAGTCACTGAGTCGTGTCCAACTCTCAGCGACCCCATGGACTGCAGCCAACCAGGCTCCTCCGTCCATGGGATTTTCCAGGCAAGAGGACTGGAGTGGGGTGCCATTGCCTTCTCCTAGTTTCCTAAAATTAAAACTGAGCTGGACTCTGTGGGGCTCTGGAGTACAGATCTGTTCTGTCTTCTCCATTTCTTATCTGTAGGATATAGACTTTGTTCAGCCTCCTTGACCTTCTCTGAATTCCAAAGCATGGATTCAAACAATTGCTAATCAGGGAAGGGAGGGTATACAAAAACAGAAACAATCAAAGGTTGGTACAGCCTCCAGACAGAGTCCTGGTTCCTACTCAAAGAAATATGCATAACAATGTCTTTGAGCCCCCACCCAGGTGGAAGACGATAACTTCAGACTAATTCAAGATTCCTGGAGCACAGCTCTGTTGCCTCACCACCAACCAATCAGAAGNTCAAAATGTCAGCAAACACACAGGTTTGTCTAGAGACCCAGGCAAAAGAAAGTGAGGGTACTCCTGGCTACAGCAGACACTGGGAGATTCTGGCCGTGCATTCCACTCATATAACAAATGCTGCTCACCTTTTCACACTCAATTGGCAAGCACTACAGTAGAGTCTCACTGTTTTTGGAATCTATGTTTCCTGATGTCCAATTGGCTGAAAGTTATCTGTTAGCATGAAATCAACATGTGGAACAACTGTCATCATCTGGGGTCCAGCAGGCATACAGTCCCCAAGGCCCAGGTTCCACTGGTGTCTAACAAGGGGGCACTCGTCTGTTGGTTTCAGTACCATCCTGAGAATAAGTTTCCTTTCCTCTTCATGTTCCTCATTTTTGTGATTTTGGGGAGATTTCAATGTTTTCAAGAGCCCCACACTGGTGCTAAAGTGCTGACTTTGTGATGACTCTTATGGGTGTGAGGGAAGCTTTGTTCAGACATGAATTATATGCCACTGGCTATGGGTTCAGTTGTCATGAATCAAAAATACAGAAAAATGTGTTGTCTTTAAACAGAGACTCACATAAAACCAGGTTGTAACCAAGGGCTCATGGGAACCTCATCTTGCATTTCCCCTAGGAGCAATGGTTGGGTATTCACTATTTTACGACTGCAATGATTTTACAGAACATAGCTACCACAGAAAATAATAACTGATGTTATGTAATACACAAGATCTTATGTTAAGCAACAGGAATACACCATTTAAAAACATAGCCCTGGGAATTCCCTGGCAGTCAGTGGTTAGGACTCCACGCTTCCACTGCAGGGGGCCTGGGTTTGATCCCCAGTCAGGGAACTAAGCTGCTGCATGCCATGTGGACCAGTCAAAAATAAAGCAAACCACACACAAAAAAGAAAGAAAGAAAAAACACAGACCCTTGCAATCAAGGAAAGTAAGAAGTACATACTTCTTAAACCAATAAAATATAAACAAAATTTATGTCATTCTTTTCCAAACTATGTAAAGTTAACAAATGCGGCTTCCCTGGTGTCTCAAGGAAGAATCTACTTGCCAATGAAGAAGATATGGGTTTAATCCCTGGATCAGGAAGATATCCTGGAGAAGAAAATTGCAACCCACTCCAGTATTCTTGCCTGGCAAATCCCATGGACAGAGGATCCTAGCAGGCTATGGTCCATAGGGTCGCACAGTCAGACATGACTGAAGCAACTGATCACAGGCACACAGAGGCTAAAACCTTCACCAGGTGGGAGAAGTTAACTGTATGCTGCCCACAGGCCCATAGACCAGTTGCAGAAGGTTGATGATGTTGACTCCCAATTACATCACCACCAACCAATCAGAAGAATGTCCATGAGCAGCTCACACCCTCTTTGAACCATTCCTATAAAACTCCTCATTACCCCCTCCAGGTCAGGACACACAGTATTGGCAGTGGCCCTCTTTGCATGGCCAAGCAATAAAGCTGTTCTTTCCTATCTCACCCGAAACTTCAAGATTTAATTCAGCGGCCAGATTTGGGANGGACACACAGTATTGGCAGTGGCCCTCTTTGCATGGCCAAGCAATAAAGCTGTTCTTTCCTATCTCACCCGAAACTTCAAGATTTAATTCAGCGGCCAGATTTGGGATCAGTCTTTCTCTTCCCCACAACCTGCACCCCCTCAACTCACTCCTCTTCAAGGGTGGGGAAGGAGTACACTATGAATTTGCCTCCTAAGTCTCTTACTGTGTCTTTCAAACAAAAACATCAGACAGCTTCAGGCCTCTCTCTGTGACCTACAAAGGCCAGCACTGAGCCCTTTTGTCCTTTTCCCCTTATTTCACCCTCTGGTGCGGTGAGCACTGTCCCTCCTCCCAAACCCTGCACCCTTCCTGTCCTGCCCTGTGCCCGCGGGTGCTGACCTTCACAGGCCACGAGGCCTGGTGCCCCAGCCCTCCAGCATCCAGCCGGGTTACTGGTCCAAGTCCAGAAGACAGAAAGAGGAGAAAACTGAGTCCTCTGCCTCTGCTCCCTGCCTTGTTCAAGTCCTGGCTGCGCGTTTATTCCGTTCCCCCTCAAACCTCTGTCATCAAATTATTGTTGTTTTACCACTGAGCCACCTGGGAGGCCTTCTGTCCTCAAATTAGGGACTCGCTAAGCGACCCAGGTACTCCTGGGTGTTTCCAAACGCCTTTCAAGGAGTCCATGCGCTCAAAATGATTTTCATAACAGTATTAGCATCCATTCTGCATTCTTCACACTCATTCTGTCATGCGTGTGCAATGAACTTTGCCAACATCAACATGACCTGATAACCACAATTTACTGAGTGCAGACAGGGATACAAACACCAAGCTGTCTTCCAATAGACCAGATGTGAAAGAAATTGGCAAAAACATAAAAGAATTCCAGCGCTATCAATAAAATTCTTCTTTGGAAAATGTGATTTTATGTTTCATAGAATTACGTTATTTACGTTAACACAGAATGGCTTTGTTGTTACATTAAAGGTTTCTTCTACATTAAGTTTCCACCTGTTTCCTGCCAGGACCCCGCCAGCCACAGGAGGCATCTCCTCCCAAACCTCTTTGGCAAATGCCCACCTCTGTGACTTTGTAGGAAAAACAGGTCAGGAGGGTTAATGAGGCAGGGATGGAAGCAAAAACTCTGATTTTGTCTCAAGTGCAAATCTCTTCTCCAACATAAATTTCGGAATCCCTGCATTTGGCAAACTTATTGGACGGCTGCCCAACCTTCAGCAAAGCTCTTGCTTTGGTCACCATCAGGCTCTCCACTTTTTGGGCACATGCTCAGTCAGGGATGAGGAGAGGAGGAAAAGAATGTCTCAACTCCAAAGGCACTAATAGAAAAAGGTTTAGCGAGTTGCTGTTTCAAAGTATGCACTGAAGCCAGTGGCCCCGCTAAACTTCATTCATCCTTTCAACAAAGCAGTCTGGCTCAATTATAGGAGTTTTATAGATAGTCATAACCATTTTAATGACCAAATGTCTGCTACTTAAAATAAAACCTTTCAAATGCAGAGAGCCTCTGTTCTTGTCTTCAGGAACCTTAAAGCAAGAACTAGAGGGTTAAATTCCAACATGTCAATCGATACAGCCAGTCCTGAGAGGTAAAAAAACCCAAATACCAAAGGCCTGGTGGCCTCCACAAGGAAAGAGAAACGTAGGGTCTTCAGCCAAAAAGTAACATGGATAAGGAGCCTGATATGGGTTAGTACAATCTGTCCCAGCAGCTTTGGTTCCTACATAAAAGGAGCCAGATCATACTCATACTTCATTCAAAAACTATTTGCTGTTTCATAGAGAAAGAGATAAAACTATTGTTAAAAACATTTCTTTGATTACCTCTCTTTTCTCTTCTGTGCACAAATTGAAAAGCAAATCTTAAACTAGAGAAAATACTCCCTAGACTTGTGTCAATGCAATGAACTCTTTATTGTAAATATAATCTAACACATAATGAGAAAAAAAAATTTACCAACACAAAAATTAGACCCAGGTTATGAAGATGTACCTGCCAAGAGAGAAATGCAGATGACCACAGATTAAAAAAAGAAGAAAAATGTTCAACTTTACCAGTACTGTACTAAAATCATTCTATACAAAATGAGTAATTGCTTGTGTTTTAAAACAAAATATATCTATAAAGGATCATTATCACATCACTGCTCACAGAAATACAAAAAAACCTGAATCAAAATATTTCAATGGAAAACTGATTAAGGAATTACAGAACATGAATTGAAAGGAGCAGCATATCATGGTCAAAATAATGCTGTCAACTAACATTTTATATCCATGGCATTTTATTATCCTGTGAAAAATCATAAAGTAGATGAATCATAAAATTCCATTTTTGTGAAAAGAAAACTGTAAATATAATTGATTAAAAAAGAATGGAAGGTGACACACACATCAAAATTTAACTTCAGTAAACAAGTGGTCAATATTCACAAAAGTAAAGAGAAGCATGTAACACGGCTAAAAGATCCCTGGAAGAGAAGGCTTCCAGGACCAAGCAAAACAGAACTGAGAGCTAACACGAAACCGTCATGGGGAAGAGGTGGAGCTGGAAAGAGCCAGAACTTCTCTATCTGTGCAGTGTGAGTCACAGGCAGGACCAAGAGGTAAATGCCAGGTGGAAAGGAGAAGAGGAAAGACCAGATTGGAGGCTTTGGGAGCCATGTTCAAGAATGTAGATTTTATCCAAAAAGCAAAAGGGAGATGTATCAGAGGATGAATGATCTGGATACACACAAGGAGTATGGCAAGTCAGAGATCACTGCCTTCACCAGGAAAGAAGCTGTGTCCTTGTCTGCAGCTCAGCCTCAGAAGACATCAGCTTCTCTCTAGGCCTGCTTTATGAATTAATTAGAGATCCTCTGATATTTAATTTATATATCATTACTCTTCAGGCTCAAAGGTATGCCTGGCCATATACCACAGTCCAACTTACATCACCAGTTGAAAGTTATGCTTTTTTCCGGTCCAAATATTATCTTATATTATACAACATATATGTAAACCTATAATGCTGACATCATGAACAAAGTGAATTCACTAGAAAAATAACTCCATGAGTCAGATGCAGAAACAAGAAATTACAAGCAAGTTCAACTCTGCATGAAAGCAAATCCTTTCATCAGCAAGGCCTATTCTCACTCCTGGATTTTCTCTCATGAACCTGAAAACCATAATTAGGCTCATAAATAAAAGGACTTGAAAACAGGAGTCTATGCAGATCTCATATATAAGAAAACACATTTTTCATTTACATAGGATTGAGGAATTCACTTCAGAATTGTATCACAAGTCAATGAAAATATACAAAGAAAATGTTGTATCATGGCATAGTTAAATTGTGGTTTGTTTAAATAATATATCTTACCAAATCATAAGATGCTCAATACCACTAATTATTAGAGAAGTGCAAAGCAATGAGGTATCACCTCACAGCGGTCAGCACGGCCATCATCAAAAGGTTTGCAAACAATAAATGGAGAGGGTGTGGAGAGAAGGGAACTCTTCCCTGCATTGTTGGTGAGAATGTAAATTGGTATAGCCACTAAGGAGACTAGTATGGAGGTTCTTTAAAAAACTAAAATTAGAGTTACTGTATGATCGAGCGAGCCCACTTCTGAGCATCTTTGCGGAGAAAACCATAATTCCGAAAGATACATGCACCCCAGTGTTCACAGTGTTCACTGTGTACAACGGCTAAGATATAGAAGCAACCTGAACGCCTGCTGACAGATGAATGGATAAAGAAGATGTGGTTCATATAGACAGTGGAATAATACTCAGACAAAGAAAAGAATGAAATAATGCCATCTGCAACAGCATGGATTAACCTAGAGATTATTTTACTGAATGAAGTGAGTCAGACAGAGAAACACAAATAGTGTATGATATCTCCTGCAGTGGATCTAAAAAAAATCATAGAAATGTACTTATTTACAAAACAGACTCACAGACATAGAAAACAAGCCTAAGATTACCAAAGGAGAAAGGTGAGGAGGGACACATTAGGAGTTTGGGTTTAACATATAAGCACTACTATACATAAACTGTATTGCACAGGGAACTCTAACCAATATTCTGTAAGAATCTATATGGGAAAAGAATCCGAAAATAATGAACATATGTATATTTATAGCTGAATGTATATTTTTAATGTTTGCTATACACCTAAAGCTAACGCAAACTGTAAATTAAGTGTACCCCAATGTACAATAAAAATTAAATTTAAAATATATTATGATATTGACATGCCATCAGAAAAAGTCAGATTAACATATTCTTGTAAGATATTAATTCTCAGCATGTCTTATATAATACTTTTGATTCCTAACTTTGATCCTTGCTCTACAAACTACTTCTTAGATATTGCCTCCATGATACAAGACCATCAACCCTGATGCCAGTTGCACATTGACAGGACAAAGAATAAAGACAAAAGATGAAACTATTTTTCCAGTAGTCATGTATGGATGTGAGAGTTGGACCATAAAGAAGGCTGAGCACCGAAAACCTGATGCTTTCAAATTGTGGTGCTGGAGAAGGCTTTCGAGAGTTCCTTGGACTGCAAGGATATCAAACTATTCAAACTAATCTTAAAGGAAACCAACTCTGAATATTCATTGGAAGGACTGATGCTGAAGCTGAAGTTCCAATACTTTGGCCACCTGATGCAAAGAGTTAATTCACTGGAAAAGACCTTGATGCTGGGAAAGACTGAAGGCAGGAGAAAAGGGGGGTGGCAGAGGATAAGATGGTTAGATAGCATCACCAACTCAATAAACATGAATTTGAGCACATTCTGCAAGACAGTGGAGGACAGAGGAGCCTGGTGTGCTGCAGTCCGTGGGGATAAAAAGATCTGGACACCACTTAGTGACTAAACAACACCCAATGTGAAACTGTCTGTGACTTATTGGAAAGAAAGTCTTAGAAATGGGTAAACAATTACAGATGCTTTACAAGACTGTACTGCTTTTCACTTACAATCATTACAAAAGAAAGCCAATTTTCTCATTTCCTCATGATATCTGAATAGATTAATACTAATTCAAGTAGACTCTTCACAGATAAAAGGTTTTTTATAATGTTGAACAATGTGAACTACTAGAAATAGATATTTAAAGAATCAATCTACTGGTCGTAGTCAAGGAACTATAAAAGAAACCATCTTCTTATTACATAAAGTCAATTATTTTCAAATTTAAAAACAGCATTTCCTCCCTAAGTACTTCACTACAGTTGAGTCTTGAACAAAGTAGGGGTTAAGGACACCAACCCTTTGGGAAGTCGAAAATCCACATATAACATATACTCAGCCCTCCAAACCCAGAGCTCTTCCATATTCTCAGGGCCAAACAATCTTGGATTGTATAGTACTGTATATTTACTATGGAAAAAATCTGCATATAAGTGGACCCAGGCAATTCAAACCTGTGTTGTTCAAGGCTCAACTGTATCAATTTCCAAGTATCCTGAAAAAGTTCAGAAAGTATAGCACTTCATCCAGGCAGATTGAAGCCACCAGCCTTCTCTAAGATTTTGAGTCATGTCTATGCTGCTGCTGCTGCTAAATTGCTTCAGTCGTGTCTCTTTGTGAGCCTTTCAACTGTAGCCTGCTAGGTTCCTCTGTCCATGGGATTTCCTCAGCAAGAACACTGGAATAGCTTGTCATTTCCTTCTCCAGGGGATCTTCTGGACCCAGAGATCGAACTCGCGTCTCCAGCATCTCCTGCTTTGGCAGGCGAGTTCTTTACCACTGTTCCAGCTGGGAAGCCCATGAGCCATCGGGGAAACCCCAAATATGGGATTAGAAAGTGTATATTCAACATCATAAACAGTTGACTTTATCCATTCCCTCCATAAATGTTTAATAATAATGTAAACCAGAAAAATAAGCCAGTAAGTGAGAATCAAAAACAAGGAGTCTTTTATGGAGACTTCACTGTAAGGGGAAGAGTTAAAAAATTATAATTAAAAAGAAGGCTAGGAAAGGAGGAAAATAATAATAATTAAAAAGAAAAGTTGTACATACTATGAGAATAAACAGTACTCAGGTCCATGAAAGCCAAGACGAGTGTCTCTTTGTGTACCAGTCTATACCCATGGTTGGCACAGGGGTTCTCAAACTGTGCTCTGGGAACCTTAGGGGGTCTGTGAGGTCAAAGTTCTTTTCCCACCAACATTCAGTAATATTTTACTGAGGTTGCCTGATGCACACAGCACAGCAAACTGAGTAGAGAAGCCAGACACTAAAATAATTTTCGAAAACTACAAAGCAACACCATTTTACTTACTCGTTTTTTTCTTTAGAAAATAGAAAGATTTTTTTTTCATAAAACAGGTTCTCATTAATATTTATTGCTGCTAATTCTAAATGAATAAGTATGTTGAAGCTTCCTCAGTTTAACTTCAAATATGATCAATATCAATAGATATAATCCATTCAAACAAAAGCTCTCTGTCATCTTCAACAGTTCTGACATGAATATGAGAATCTTGGGGCCTTCCCTGGGGTCCAGTGGTTAGGACTCCACACTCTCAATGCAGGGAAATGAGGTTCAGTCCCTGGCCAGGGAACCAAGATCCTGAATGCTGCACGGTGAGGCCAAAAGAAAAAAAAAGGAAGATCTTAAGACCAAGAAGTTTGGACCAATGGTTCAGTACACAGTTGGTGCTCAATAAGTACCGAATTGTGAACTATGAAGGAAGCCAAGCAAACACAGGGATTGCTAAGCTGGGGTCTGAAGGGCAGGCACAGATCTATGAGATGAGTAGAAGATAAGAGGGGGAGAATTTTGCTTTAATAATGTACATAGTTTATTAGGTAATGCTATTTAAAATGTTCTCCGAGCCATTGAGAACCATCTAGAAAATGATTTGAAATGAAGAGGTCCCTTACAAATGAGAAACTGAACAAGGTAACAGGAACACTGCCTCTGCAGAGTTTATGCTGCAGTTCTAGAGAAAATCTTGGATTTCAGGTTGGACACACAACCATCTTTCCTAGGGCAATTATGCTGACGGAAACAGTACATTTTCTTGTCAGTTCTATCATTTTTTAGAATGTGTATGCTTTTAAATACTGTTATTATGATTGATGTTAATATCATTTGCTATTAAAAATAATGTCAAATACAAAGAAAATATCAAATATGTGTTTGTGCAATGGTGCTTCCTAAAATGACTCAGCCATTATCTTTTTGGACTGGTTAGTAACTTTCTTGGGTATAGAACAGACGACATTCTTCCTCAAAGACAAATGAGGAAGTTACTCAAGGGACAAAATAAGACATCATATATTCCTGGAAGGAGCCCTAGCAATTCTGAGCATAATAAGACATCATCAAAGTAATGAGGCGATGTTGTCTATTCTATAAGTAGAATATATTAACAAAACTAAACATTGCATAGGAACAGGGGTGAACTTGAAAAAAATAAACACCAGAAATGTAGTCTGTCTGCATATGGTCCTGGATGACCCATCAGAGAATAAAGACAAGCATTACAAAACCATTTCTAAGATTTTATAAAAGGGAACCACCTTGTGAAACCCTTTTTATGGATGGCATGAAAATACACTCTTGAGCTCCTAGCCCCACTGTCTGCCTAAAGGCCAGAGGAAAACCCCCTGGTTGACCATAAAAGGACTGCCTGCATGTTCCCAGGCAGAGTATACAGGATCTTATTTACAGGAGTATAAATACATGCCATTCCCCTGTGCTCACTGGCACTTCTGAAGCCTGGCCAGAGAGGGGGGTCCCGGGTGCAACGCAAATAGGATTCAAAAAGTCTGTGACGTTTGTCCAACATCTAATGTACTTTATTTTTCTAGCTTATCTTCTCTCCTGCGAAAAATATCTACAAAGCATAAGATCACTATCATTTAACAGGTGATTGTTCCAGAAATACTTGGAAATAAGCCTTTCAGCAGGAGGAGAGAAAACACACTTCCCATAAATAGGCACTTTTTTCTAGTAACAGGACAGCTGTGTGAACACTGAGGAATAAAGAGAGTGTTTCTGTTCCATCACAATGACCTATCCATTTACATTTCTAGAAGGCTAAAGTTTGGAAGCTTCTGAGAAACAATAAGTGCACACATTACCATGGCTTAAAACTGACAAAAACACTAGTAGCAATAAATTAGAAGGCACAGCAGGCACAATATACACGGCATGCACGCACGTGTGTGTCTGTGTGTGTATACAGTGTATGCAACTACAACATTGTGAACACAGATCACGTGGCCGTAACAATGAATAGTTTCCATTTAAAACTCTTAGGAAACTTTGTGATTTCAGTTTAGTAATGTGTTAAAGAGACACTGTGCAGATCTCAGAGTATCGCTTTTAGCTGGACTCGGTGTCTGATTTAAAGACCGGTCACAATGCTAAACTGAATATTAACAGTATCTCATCTGATCATCTTCTCACTGAGTAAATTCCCCTGAAAACGTCTGTTCTCAGTCGTGTCATCATCCAGAGAGACTCAGACTCTCTCCCCCAGATCTTGATGCTGTTCAGTTCCTCAGTAGTGTCCGACTCTTTGGCAAGCTCGGGGACTGACACACCAGACTTTCTTGTCCTTCCGTACCTCCTGGAGTTTTCTCAAACTCATGTCCGTTGAGTCAATGATGCCATCTCATTCTCCGTTGCCCCCTTCTCCTGCCTTCAATCTTTCCCAGCATCAGGGCCTTCTCCAATGAGTCAGCTCTCCCCCACAAACCCATCTAAACAAGACGCTTGAAGGCTCCACCCACTTCCAGGTAAGGTTACTGGGTACCAGTAGGTCAGACAAGATGTGAGTGTGGCTCAACCTTCAGAACATCAACAGTGACTGGGGAACAGTCCTCGATGAAGCAGCTCACCTCAGCTCTGAAATGCTCTAGAAGAATGTCTTCCTGATGTTGACCATCACTTCCCATGTACTTCATAAATGTATCTGTTCTTCTTTTTTAAATCTATTTTTAATTGGAGGGAAACTGCTTTACAATATTACGTGGCTTTCTGCTATACAACAAGATGTGGTACATATACAAAGTGAAATATTATTCAGCCAAAAAAAGGAAAGAATTTGAGTCAGTGGTAGTGAGGTGGATAAAACTAGAGCCTGTTATACACAGTGAAGTAAGCCAGGAACAGAAAAACATATGTTGTATATTAATGCATATGTATGGAATCTAGAAAAATTGTACTGATGAATCACTGGGAAGGAATGAAGATGCAGATATAGAGAACAGACTAGTGGCCATAAATGTATCTTGATAATTCCCTGCTAGTCCCCAGACTGAGCGGGAATCTGGCCCTCCTGGGTGCAAAGTCCTTCCATTTCACCCATTTCTTGTTTGTAGAGAAAAGGCTTTAGTCTCCTAGATTTTCTTTAAGTTCCAAACAGCAGACTCAAGCAGTTACTAATTAGGGAAGGGAGGGCATGCAGAAACAAAAGAAAAGCAGTTAAACAAGAAAAGTAATGATAGCTTAAACAATAGTTGAATGATAAAACAGAGTCCGAGTTCCTTCCCAAGGGGTACACAGAACAATCTGACACATTATCTTTGAATTCTGTAGAATCTAAGACATCCACCCAGGTGGAGGATGGTGACTACATGCTGACCACAACACTTAGACCCTAGGCTGGTTGGAACCAGATTGCTGATGATTAAGATTCTTGAACCACCACCCTGTTACCTCATCACCAGCCAATCAGAGGAAAGGCATGCACCCTGTAGCCCTCATCTCAAACGATGCCTTTAAAAATCCTTCCTTAAAAGTCATCAAGGAGTTCAGGTCATTTTGAGCATGAACTATCCATTCTCCTTGCCTGGTGCTTGCAGTAAAAGCTGTACTTGTCTTGGCCACAACCTTGTGTCAGTGGGTTGGCTTTGCAGGAAGGCGGGCAAGCAGACCCAAGTTTTGTTTGGTAACAGAGTGTGGTCCCGAGACTAGCAGCACCAGCATCCCATCAGCTTGACAGAAAAACAAAATTTCAGGCCCCACCCAAGACTGCTGAAGCAAAATTTATATTTTAACAAAATCGCAGAAGGTTCCAATGAACCCTCCAGTCTGACAACCACTGATCTGAATGAATTCATGCAGATTCTTTCTTAAGTGGTCTTCTCTGGGGCTGCATCGCCCTGTCCTGTTACCCTCTTGCATCAAATCTTTTTTCAATTATGTCCAATTTGCCCTAGAAATTCCTACGTTCATTTTCAGCCTCCATAGCCAGGAAGATGGGCAGAGAGAGTCAAATATATAAAGCAAATCAGGCATTTTCTTAGTTTTCATTATTGTTATTCTGTGAGATTATTCTTAATATTAAAATTCTCCAAATCCAATACTTAGGAACTCAGAAAGGTAACAAAGATAAGGTCCTAGAATTAACAAATGGGTCAACCAGGATTCAAACTCAGTTCCGGGCTCCACTAAGTCATACTTTCACCCTTTTCTTCCTCTATGGATTCTTCTCATCCCAAATGTCCAGTCTTTCTCAAAACAAAACAAGAATGTGATGCTGGAGAGAACAGAACCATATGATGCCACTCTTTTTCAGGGTTTAGTAATATTTCACTGTGTATATAAGAACCACATTTTCTTCACCCATTCATCTGTTGATGGATATTTAAGCTGCTTCCATGTCCTGGCTATCTGTAAAAACTGACATATACACACTACTACATATAAAATTGTTAACTCCTAAAGACCTACTGTATAGCATAGGTAATTGTTCTCAACACTTTGTAATGACCGATACAAATCTGAAAAAAGAACAAGTATACATACACATATGGGCTTCGCAGGGGGCAACAATGGTAAAGAACCCACCTGCCAGGTGGCAACAGTGGTAAAGAACCCACTTGCTAATGCAGGAGCCAAAAGAGATACAGNTTGGACCAATGGTTCAGTACACAGTTGGTGCTCAATAAGTACCGAATTGTGAACTATGAAGGAAGCCAAGCAAACACAGGGATTGCTAAGCTGGGGTCTGAAGGGCAGGCACAGATCTATGAGATGAGTAGAAGATAAGAGGGGGAGAATTTTGCTTTAATAATGTACATAGTTTATTAGGTAATGCTATTTAAAATGTTCTCCGAGCCATTGAGCACCATCTAGAAAATGATTTGAAATGAAGAGGTCCCTTACAAATGAGAAACTGAACAAGGTAACAGGAACACTGCCTCTGCAGAGTTTATGCTGCAGTTCTAGAGAAAATCTTGGATTTCAGGTTGGACACACAACCATCTTTCCTAGGGCAATTATGCTGACGGAAACAGTACATTTTCTTGTCAGTTCTATCATTTTTTAGAATGTGTATGCTTTTAAATACTGTTATTATGATTGATGTTAATATCATTTGCTATTAAAAATAATGTCAAATACAAAGAAAATATCAAATATGTGTTTGTGCAATGGTGCTTCCTAAAATGACTCAGCCATTATCTTTTTGGACTGGTTAGTAACTTTCTTGGGTATAGAACAGACGACATTCTTCCTCAAAGACAAATGAGGAAGTTACTCAAGGGACAAAATAAGACATCATATATTCCTGGAAGGAGCCCTAGCAATTCTGAGCATAATAAGACATCATCAAAGTAATGAGGCGATGTTGTCTATTCTATAAGTAGAATATATTAACAAAACTAAACATTGCATAGGAACAGGGGTGAACTTGAAAAAAATAAACACCAGAAATGTAGTCTGTCTGCATATGGTCCTGGATGACCCATCAGAGAATAAAGACAAGCATTACAAAACCATTTCTAAGATTTTATAAAAGGGAACCACCTTGTGAAACCCTTTTTATGGATGGCATGAAAATACACTCTTGAGCTCCTAGCCCCACTGTCTGCCTAAAGGCCAGAGGAAAACCCCCTGGTTGACCATAAAAGGACTGCCTGCATGTTCCCAGGCAGAGTATACAGGATCTTATTTACAGGAGTATAAATACATGCCATTCCCCTGTGCTCACTGGCACTTCTGAAGCCTGGCCAGAGAGGGGGGTCCCGGGTGCAACGCAAATAGGATTCAAAAAGTCTGTGACGTTTGTCCAACATCTAATGTACTTTATTTTTCTAGCTTATCTTCTCTCCTGCGAAAAATATCTACAAAGCATAAGATCACTATCATTTAACAGGTGATTGTTCCAGAAATACTTGGAAATAAGCCTTTCAGCAGGAGGAGAGAAAACACACTTCCCATAAATAGGCACTTTTTTCTAGTAACAGGACAGCTGTGTGAACACTGAGGAATAAAGAGAGTGTTTCTGTTCCATCACAATGACCTATCCATTTACATTTCTAGAAGGCTAAAGTTTGGAAGCTTCTGAGAAACAATAAGTGCACACATTACCATGGCTTAAAACTGACAAAAACACTAGTAGCAATAAATTAGAAGGCACAGCAGGCACAATATACACGGCATGCACGCACGTGTGTGTCTGTGTGTGTATACAGTGTATGCAACTACAACATTGTGAACACAGATCACGTGGCCGTAACAATGAATAGTTTCCATTTAAAACTCTTAGGAAACTTTGTGATTTCAGTTTAGTAATGTGTTAAAGAGACACTGTGCAGATCTCAGAGTATCGCTTTTAGCTGGACTCGGTGTCTGATTTAAAGACCGGTCACAATGCTAAACTGAATATTAACAGTATCTCATCTGATCATCTTCTCACTGAGTAAATTCCCCTGAAAACGTCTGTTCTCAGTCGTGTCATCATCCAGAGAGACTCAGACTCTCTCCCCCAGATCTTGATGCTGTTCAGTTCCTCAGTAGTGTCCGACTCTTTGGCAAGCTCGGGGACTGACACACCAGACTTTCTTGTCCTTCCGTACCTCCTGGAGTTTTCTCAAACTCATGTCCGTTGAGTCAATGATGCCATCTCATTCTCCGTTGCCCCCTTCTCCTGCCTTCAATCTTTCCCAGCATCAGGGTCTTCTCCAATGAGTCAGCTCTCCCCCACAAACCCATCTAAACAAGACGCTTGAAGGCTCCACCCACTTCCAGGTAAGGTTACTGGGTACCAGTGAGTCAGACAAGATGTGAGTGTGGCTCAACCTTCAGAACATCAACAGTGACTGGGGAACAGTCCTCGATGAAGCAGCTCACCTCAGCTCTGAAATGCTCTAGAAGAATGTCTTCCTGATGTTGACCATCACTTCCCATGTACTTCATAAATGTATCTGTTCTTCTTTTTTAAATCTATTTTTAATTGGAGGGAAACTGCTTTACAATATTACGTGGCTTTCTGCTGTACAACAAGATGTGGTACATATACAAAGTGAAATATTATTCAGCCAAAAAAAGGAAAGAATTTGAGTCAGTGGTAGTGAGGTGGATAAAACTAGAGCCTGTTATACACAGTGAAGTAAGCCAGGAACAGAAAAACATATGTTGTATATTAATGCATATGTATGGAATCTAGAAAAATTGTACTGATGAATCACTGGGAAGGAATGAAGATGCAGATATAGAGAACAGACTAGTGGCCATAAATGTATCTTGATAATTCCCTGCTAGTCCCCAGACTGAGCGGGAATCTGGCCCTCCTGGGTGCAAAGTCCTTCCATTTCACCCATTTCTTGTTTGTAGAGAAAAGGCTTTAGTCTCCTAGACTTTCTTTAAGTTCCAAATAGCAGACTCAAGCAGTTACTAATTAGGGAAGGGAGGGCATGCAGAAACAAAAGAAAAGCAGTTAAACAAGAAAAGTAATGATAGCTTAAACAATAGTTGAATGATAAAACAGAGTCCGAGTTCCTTCCCAAGGGGTACACAGAACAATCTGACACATTATCTTTGAATTCTGTAGAATCTAAGACATCCACCCAGGTGGAGGATGGTGACTACATGCTGACCACAACACTTAGACCCTAGGCTGGTTGGAACCAGATTGCTGATGATTAAGATTCTTGAACCACCACCCTGTTACCTCATCACCAGCCAATCAGAGGAAAGGCATGCACCCTGTAGCCCTCATCTCAAACGATGCCTTTAAAAATCCTTCCTTAAAAGTCATCAAGGAGTTCAAGTCATTTTGAGCATGAACTATCCATTCTCCTTGCCTGGTGCTTGCAGTAAAAGCTGTACTTGTCTTGGCCACAACCTTGTGTCAGTGGGTTGGCTTTGCAGGAAGGCGGGCAAGCAGACCCAAGTTTTGTTTGGTAACAGAGTGTGGTCCCGAGACTAGCAGCACCAGCATCCCATCAGCTTGACAGAAAAACAAAATTTCAGGCCCCACCCAAGACTGCTGAAGCAAAATTTATATTTTAACAAAATCGCAGAAGGTTCCAATGAACCCTCCAGTCTGACAACCACTGATCTGAATGAATTCATGCAGATTCTTTCTTAAGTGGTCTTCTCTGGGGCTGCATCGCCCTGTCCTGTTACCCTCTTGCATCAAATCTTTTTTCAATTATGTCCAATTTGCCCTAGAAATTCCTACGTTCATTTTCAGCCTCCATAGCCAGGAAGATGGGCAGAGAGAGTCAAATATATAAAGCAAATCAGGCATTTTCTTAGTTTTCATTATTGTTATTCTGTGAGATTATTCTTAATATTAAAATTCTCCAAATCCAATACTTAGGAACTCAGAAAGGTAACAAAGATAAGGTCCTAGAATTAACAAATGGGTCAACCAGGATTCAAACTCAGTTCCGGGCTCCACTAAGTCATACTTTCACCCTTTTCTTCCTCTATGGATTCTTCTCATCCCAAATGTCCAGTCTTTCTCAAAACAAAACAAGAATGTGATGCTGGAGAGAACAGAACCATATGATGCCACTCTTTTTCAGGGTTTAGTAATATTTCACTGTGTATATAAGAACCACATTTTCTTCACCCATTCATCTGTTGATGGATATTTAAGCTGCTTCCATGTCCTGGCTATCTGTAAAAACTGACATATACACACTACTACATATAAAATTGTTAACTCCTAAAGACCTACTGTATAGCATAGGTAATTGTTCTCAACACTTTGTAATGACCGATACAAATCTGAAAAAAGAACAAGTATACATACACATATGGGCTTCGCAGGGGGCAACAATGGTAAAGAACCCACCTGCAAGGTGGCAACAGTGGTAAAGAACCCACTTGCTAATGCAGGAGCCAAAAGAGATACAGATTCAATCCCTGGGTCAGGAAGATCTCCCGGAGGAGGGCATGACAACCCACTCCAGTATTCTTGCCTGGAGAATCCCACAGACAGAGGAGCCTGATGAGCTACATTCCACAGGGTTACACAGAGTCAGACATGACTGAAGCAATTTAGCACACATGCACACATACATACATGTATAACTGATTCACTCTGCTGTACACTGGAAACGAAAACAACATTGTAAATCAACTATGCACAAATAAGAGTTATGAAAACTAGAAGTGGAACCACAAGTCACTGTTTGTTCAGGTCTTAACCAATGGACCTGCCATTTCCAACACAAGAGGGTGGCAATTAGAGGAAAAGATGTTACAGTGATTAAAGGCAGGCATCCTGGGACCAGACTGCTTTGCTTGAAGCCCCTGACCCTGGGCAAGTGACTCATGGCTCACACCCTCCTCAAGTTGGGAATAATCCAAGCCATCTTTCCCATTGGTTTTTGTGAGGATTAAAGGAATCAATGTACATAAATATGCATTAATACGTGTCCTTTGTATGGTAAGCAGTAAGCACTTAGTATCAAGTGTGGGGATGTGGTGCATGCATATTTAGTTGTGCTGGACTCTGTGCAACCCTATGGACTACAGCCTGCCAGGTTCCTTGTCCTTGGAATCTTCCAGGCAAAAATACTGGATTGGGTTGCCATTTCCTACTCCAAGGGATCTTTCCGACCGAGGGATCGAATCTGTATCTCTGGCATCTCCTGCACTGGCAGGCAGATTCTTTACCACTGGGCCACCTGGGAAGCCCAGTGTGAAGTGTATCTAATATTAAATGGAATTTATTCCAGTACAACCTGCCTCTGGCTAAAATAAAAAGGGCCAGTCTTCCACTAAGTAAGCAGCTAGCCTTCCAAATCAAGACAACTTTTTCTTCTTGTTCATTGTTGCTCTTAAACTCACACATATTGATCATTTTGTCATTTTTTTTTAACAATCAATAAATTCTGGTTTTATTTTTTTCTTGTAATGTTCGTAGATTTTTGTATTTCTTTAAACTTTTTATTTTGTATTAGGCTATAGCCAATTAACAATGCTGTGACCATTTCAGTGAACAGCAAAGGGACTCAGCTACACATATACATGTATCCATTCTCCCCCAAACTCCCCAGCTATCTAGGCCACCACAAAATATCGAGCAGAGTTCCCTGTGCAAAACAGTAAGTTCTTGTTGATTATCCAATTTAAATACAGTAGTGTATACATGTCCATCCTAGCATAAGTTCATTCTCAAAGTCTGTGAGTCTCTTTCTGTTTTGTATGATTGCTTATTATTATTAATATGAACAAAAAAATCCATTACCAATTTGTATCTTATACATCTTTTCATGATCACAAAAAGTCATGTGACCTTGGTAGTTAAGAGAGCAATTAACAAGTTGCCTGAAGCCTCTTAAGACATATATACGGACCACAGACCTTAATGCCTGTCCAGACCTGCAGGCCAGAGCCTCAAGCTTCCTCCTCACAACTGACTCAGAACTCTCGACAGTCCTAACTGCTCTCATTTCAGAAGGGATCCAGATCTGACCACCCACCTCCTTCACTGTGATATCTAAGCCACTATCCTCTTCATTTCTCCCCTGCAGAAGTAGCAATCCCATCACCTCAGCCTGCTCCAGCCACCCCCTGCTGTCCCCACATGTCCCCAGCACCCGGCAGGGTCCCTGCTAGGGGCCTGAGTCTCCCACCACCCCACTGTGAGGTTTCTCCCCATCTGCTCAGATCCATGCTCAAGCCACCTTGGTGAGACCCATGCTCAAGCCACCTTGGTGAGACCCCCATGACCTCTCCTAAACTGCAGTCACACTAATTAACCTCCAGTCACAGCACGATCCAGCCTCACCATTTCAATAGCTCCCTTCGGTGTGTGCCTATCACCTTCTGTCCTCACTAGAATGCAGAGTGCATGAGGTCAGAGTGTGAATGATAAGGGTCCTCAGGCTCTTTAGTGAACAATAGCTGAAAGTAAAAATCACTCAGTTGCACTGTATCCCGCCAGGTTTCTCTGTTCACAGGATTCTCCAGGTAAGAATACCGGAGTGGGATGCCATTTATTTCTCCAAGGATCTGCCCAACCCAGGGATCAAGCCAGGGTTCTCCGGCACTGCAGGCAAATTCTTTACCATCTGAACAACTAAAGCTTTTTAAGATCTTTAATCAACAGAAATTGATCAGAGGCCAGACAAGGAATTCAGGAGAGGCTTTAATGGGTCCCCTGCTATAGCAGGAGGGGGCATGAGAACCAGTAACAGGTTCCCGTGCTTACACCCTGAAAGGGGAGGGCAGTCTGGTCCCTTACAGAGGGTAAGGAAGGGGGCAGATGGGTGTGTCAGGGCCAGAGGGGTGACTTGGGTGGTCTGCCCACCCTCTGGGTAGTGCTGTGTGCGGGGATCACGCGCAGGACCACGCGCAGGGCTTGTCTTTGCTTGGGCTTTTTGTATCTTGTTTTCCATAATTTGACCCAACTATTCATGCACACAATTATTTTTCATCTCTTATAGTTTCTTTGTATCTGTTGCTGGAGAAGTTACTCTAGGTGCAAGCACTGGAGCAGAGGTCTCAGGTTCCAGCCTGCCTCAAGAGGTTGCATATAATCTGTTGATCGCTTTACCACCTGGGTCTAGCATCTTGCTGTCTAGGTACTAAATCCTCAGGAGACATTTGCTGAAAGACTAAATAAATGGGAGGGGGGGTGTCATCCTATTCCCATCCCATTAACCCCCAAGACTCATGAAGAGTCTAGAGATCTCCTAATATTTCAAGATAGGAATATATGGGTAAAGGGACTTACCTGGTGGTCCAGTGGTTAAGAATCCACCACGCAGGGGACATGGGTTCCATACCTGGTCAGGGAAATAAGGTCCCACATGCTGTAGAGCAATTAAGCCCAAGCACCTCAACTACTGAGCCTACACGCTCGAACTCATGAACCATAACTAGATAGAAGCCCACCTGTTGCAACTAAGACCTGATGCAAACAAAAATAAATACATAAATATTTTTTAATTAAAAATAAGATATATATAATCTTAGTAGCAAAAACTTAAGACAGCAATATGCTTTTTCCTGTTCAAAAACTTAAAACCCAAAGATTTAAAAGGAAAAAAGGGAAAAAAAAAACCCCTAAACTCCAATTTATAGAAGCTAAACAGCTACTATTTCATTTCCCAAAGCAAAGCCTGATGAATGTATGAGTCTGTGAATTAAGGAGTTCAGTTATAAAGGCCACTCTCTCTGAATGCGATGGTAGATAGAGTGACCTTGCAGTACTGAAACTGCAGGACTGACTGATAGAGCAGTTACTCATATGGCCAAGATGCTAGCAAACAACTCATAATCTTGCAAAAATCACCTTGGGGATTTTAATGAGCATCAGGACTCAGGAGTTTAGTTTCCACGCTAATCTGTAAAGTATTGAATTCTGTACCCCTCTCTCTACCCTGATACCTACTCATGGGTTCAATATGACTCATGCATCACCTGGACCACAACAGGACTCCACCCCTTGCTCCAACACACTAACTCACCTTCTCCAAACCAGCTGCTAAGAACGAAGGAACCTGAACTCATACTCTGTCCTCTTCTTGTGTTTGGTTTGGTCATATTTATCATCCCAACAATGGGAAGCTTTAGCCTTGATATTTTCTCTTGTAAACTACAGAGTATGTATTATTTATTTAAAAAGTGGATAAAAGTAGATTATGTCCTACCTATTAAACAATCTACAGAATATCAACAAAGGAGAACTGTGGGTCTGCAGAAAGTACTATTTACTGATATTCACATAGATGGAAGAGATAAAGAAAAAATAATTTAAAAAGTCAAGAAATGTAAGGTGAAATTCTGAAACATCTTATCTACCATCTAGAATATGAATATAAACCCAGACTGAGACAGAAATAGCAGCTCTGATTTCACAGGATACAGTAACAAACTAACCAGACACAAAATGTGTAAATCAGAAAAAGAGACCAACCCACCTAAAAGCATATTAGAAAATATTCCACCCCAGATGACTTCATTTATTTATTAATGATAATTGTAAAGGAATACGTCAGAGCAAGGTTTTGACCTGTTTTGAAAAATGGCCTTGGTATCGTTTCTCCATTTAATGAGCATACTATTTTTAAAACCCCTTTTTTGAAGCAACCATGAGTTTAGATTTGCCAAGATTGCTGGAAGGCAGAACCCTGTCTTCTCTCAGAAGTTCACCCGCCTGTCATGAGGACAATGTGAACCGAAGGGCAGGTCAGGATGCTGCCCGTGGGCTGGGGCAAAGGCCAGCCCTGCTTTCTGGTCCTCCTGCCAAGGCCTCCGTGACTCAGGCCATGACCTCACCTTCCAGACCAGAGGAGGGGCCCCTGACGGCATCTTCCCCACTCCCGAGGCCTGCTCCTGGAGGTTTAAAGACTCTGACCATCCTGAAAAGGTCCACAACCACAGCATTAAAAAGACATCATCAGGTCTAGTTCAGAATCCTGAAATAATCTTGAGAGTACTTGGGTGGAGAAGGCTCCCTTGGTTTCAAGTCTAGGAGCAGGGCTGTCACCACAGCTCAGACAGCCCAGCCCCAGGGCAGGGTGAGTCACCCAACAAGACTGCAACCACAGGAGGAAAGGAGGGCCCCAGGGTGAACAGAGGCATCGCCCTCTGATCTCCTGATCTCCTAGGACTCTCACCACGAGGAAGTAAACAGGATGAAGCCCAAAGGCAGGGAAAACAAGGGTAGAGCCCAGGACCCTGCCTGGCAACCCCCAAGTCAAGCTCTGAGGACACACAGCTGCAGCCCCCACCCTCCACCAGGGAGCCGCGACGCTCCACTGTGTGCAGACAGTCTCTGCTTCCCCATGCAAAACCCCAAGTCTGCTTCTCTACTCAAAACTCCCTTTTCATTTAGGATTCTCCCCTGAGCTGGCAAGTCTCAGAGCTTAGTGCATTTGGAGGGGCGCCAGCCTGGGTAGACAGAATTTTCCATCTGCCTCCTGGAACCATAAGAATCCAACATCAGAATGAAGGCAAGGCCATAAGTACGGAAAAGTGAAGGTCAAGAAACCAGTCACTTGTGTAGTTTCCTTGTTATTTTGGGTTTTTGTTTCTTTGGGTTCTGTTACCAACGTCATTGCTCATGTGACAGATGAACTGCTGAGCCGGGATCTCCCAAAATAAGCACCTTAGTCAAGGTGCAATTTCACCCACGGGCACTGAAAACCCAAGTCATCACTATGAGTCTGTTTTTTCTCATTTCCTTAACTCAACCTTCAGTGCTGTAAATACAAACTGTAGCATTACTATTCAAATAATATTTGGAATGCTATTCCAAAATAGTATTCCTTGGAGCAGAGATTTCATTGTGCTTTAGACCTGGAGTTGGAAATAATTTTTAGCATACGATTTCTAAAAAAGTAGTCACAGAACGAGTATCCTATGATATCACTTATATGTGGCATCTGCTGCTGTTGCTAAGTTGCTTCAGTCGTGTCCGACTCTGTGTGACCCCATAGACGGCAACCCACCAGGCTCCCCTGTCCCTGGCCTTCTCCAGGCAAGAACGCTGGAGTGGGTTGCCATTTCCTTCTCCAGTGCGTGAAAGTGAAAAGTGAAAGTGAAGTCGCTCAGTCGTGGCTGACTCTTCGTGACCCCATGGACTGCAGCCTACCAAGCTCCTCCGTCCATGGGATTTTCCAGGCAAGAGTACTGGATGGGTCATCATTGTGGCATCTAAAATATGACACAAATGAACTTATCTATGAAACAGAAACAGATTCACAGACACAGAAAGCAGACTTGTAGTTGCTGGTGGGTGGCGGGAGGGCGTGGATTAGGAGGTACATGTAGCGTGGATAAACAACAAGGCCCTACTAGTATAGCACAGGGAACTATTCAATACTCTGTGATAAAACATAATGGAAGAGATATGAAAAAGAACATGTGTGCATGCTAAGTCACTTCAGTCGTGTCCGACTCTTTGTGACCCTACGAACTGTAGCATGCCAGGCTCCTCTGTCCATGGGATTCTCCAGGCAAGAATACTGGAGTGGGTTGCCATTCCCTTCTCCAGGGATCAAACGTGTATCTCTTAAGTCTCCTGCATTGGCAGGTGGCTCTTTACCACTAGTGCCACCTGGGAAGGAAGCCCTTGAGAAAGAATACATTATGTATAAGTGAATCACTTTGCTGGACAACAGAAATTAACAAGACACTNCTTCAGTCGTGTCCGACTCTTTGTGACCCTACGAACTGTAGCATGCCAGGCTCCTCTGTCCATGGGATTCTCCAGGCAAGAATACTGGAGTGGGTTGCCATTCCCTTCTCCAGGGATCAAACGCATATCTCTTAAGTCTCCTGCATTGGCAGGTGGCTCTTTACCACTAGTGCCACCTGGGAAGCCCTTGAGAAAGAATACATTATGTATAAGTGAATCACTTTGCTGGACAATAGAAATTAACAAGACATTNGATCAAACGTGTATCTCTTAAGTCTCCTGCATTGGCAGGTGGCTCTTTACCACTAGTGCCACCTGGGAAGGAAGCCCTTGAGAAAGAATACATTATGTATAAGTGAATCACTTTGCTGGACAACAGAAATTAACAAGACATTGTAAATCAACTAGACTACAACAAAATTTTCTTTTTCTCTAAATGGAAAAAAAAGAGAACTGAAGTGTGAGAAAGTATGGCCTTGGGGACGGGCAGTCCTGGTGAAGTTGCCTGACTCCAGCAGCACTCAGTCCAGGATCTGGTCCACCTGAAGGACCTGCTCTACTCCTAAGACTGGTAGTGGTGACTTAGTCACTAGGTCATGTCCTACTCTTGGGACCCCAAGGGCTTTAGCCTACTAGGCTCCTCTGTCCATGGACTTCTCCAGGCAATAATACTAGAGTGGGCTGCCATTTCCTTCTCTAAGGGATCTTCCTGACCCAGGAATCAAACTCAGGTCTCCTGCACTGCTGGACTGAGCCACCAGGGAAGCTCATGTTGAAGGGCGAGTCCCATGTGTTTCTCCATCTACTAGCTTGGGTGAATAGGACGACCAGGTGTGGTCCTTAAGGACCTGGGAATCTCACATGCCATGAAATACAGCTGAAGGAGGGCAGCTTTCCTTTTTTCACAGTGGTTTACATCACATACTTGTCTGTAAACACAGCTCATGTGTGCAGCCTAGCACCACTTTCCAGGTGCTTCCAAGTGTGCAAAATCCCCCACTAAAATGTCTTGATCTTTAAAGGTTAAGAAGCAGGGTATACAGACTACACACAGCTCGAGGGAAAAAAAAAAGGAGAAATCCCCAAATGAAGCCAAATGCTGGCAGCTCTCTTCTCTCTTCCCAGACAAAACTCTTAGGTCTTGTGAAAACAACATTTCTTGTCAAGTGCCAAAAACAACACAGATCATTGTGGTGATGGCACGCCCTTGCCGAGGGCTGTGGCCAGGTCCAGCCTCCAGGATAAATCTTAAGTGCCAATTTCAGTTCGTAACCCTGAAAGGCCATCTTTAGAGATGTCATCTCCTCCTAGCTTCTAAAACAAGGCTTGCATTTTAGGTGCTTTCCTTTAGAACAGGAGAAAGTGCCATTGTTTGAATTTGCCTCCCCTGAATCTGTTTGAAAATTAGGTTTTCAAAATTAATACAGCTTGGTTTCTACTGTAATTATAATATAAGCATATTATAGGAAATTTTCAAAACTTTAAGTGTATTGTAGGAAGGAAAATATCAGCTTTGCTGGAGCCCTTGTAGATAAAATACTGAGAACATGTGAGTGTGTTCCACTCTTCTACATCTGTGGATACATGTTCGTGGGCATATGTAAAACTTTTTAAATCTGACTTTCACCTTGCCTTTTCTGTTAACAGAGTTGTGTGAGCATTTTCCCAGGAGTGATGGCATTTTGATCACACCCCGTTTCCTCTGAGTAGTGACAACTCTAGTTAACTCAGAGCTCTTCTTCTGGGAGGTTTTCTGCTCTGCTGGCTACCCTGCACCAGGGTTAAGTTCACCAATGGTGTGTGCAGCTGAAACAGGAGAAAGGTGAGAGGGGCTACAAAGTGCAGGATGGAAGCCCAGATGCCCACCTCTGAACACACCCAGCTCCCGGGAGATCTCCTCAAGAAGCTAGAAAGATGCCATAAATCAGATACCCAACAGGACCCGCTGCATGTACAACACAGGAACTCTACTCAATATTCTGTGATAACCTATATGAGAAACGAATCTGAAAGAGAATGGATATATGTGTATGTATAACTGAATCACTTTGCTGTACACTTGGAAACTAACACTGAAAATCAACTACACACTCTTAATAAAATTTAACAAATTCAGTAAATACATAAAAACCTTTCCAACTCTCTCTTCCCAAAAAAAGAAACTAAAAAGAACTTNAAGTCATTACATCCACTCTCTTTATTTTGTTTAAGAGTGTTTGAATGAACCCCAGAACCACAAGCCAGTTAAACAAGCTCTCCTTAGCTGGACGTGGTCTCATATAATTCACCACTACCGGGGAAATTTTCAAAACAATGTTTGTACTTGGAAACACCACACGCTCCCACACTCCCAAACTATTTCCTGTGCTTTGTGCAGTTTTAAATGCCCAGCAGATATATTAAAGAAGTCCTCCTTTCCCATTTTTCCAAGTAAAAGTATAGCATTTGCACTTCTTCCAGAAGATTTGCACCTCTGACTGTTTTGCTACAGTAGGTTGGCCATTTGGAAGTGATTGCAAAGGAAGATTGCAAGGAAATTGGGATCCAGAAACCATAATTGATTTCTGAGGATGTAAATGTTAATTCTCAAAGGGAATCTTTCTAGAGCAGTTAGTTTAAGAGGTGTCCACCGGTGCCCATTAAAAGTGATCAGTATACATGAAAGATGCATCTTCTACCATGATGAAAAAAGTACTAAGAACAAAAATACAGATTATTTAATTCTTAATATTTCATTTTTAATCATGCCTGTAAACATCAAGCCTATGAACAGTCTCAACTATGAACCACTTTTCCAAGGGTTAACCTTTATCACTGAGGAATCTAGATTCTCTCAACATCTCTCAGTATCTTGGGCAGATTTTGACCAGGAAAAGCCTACTATTTTTGATTGTCAATTCTTCTACAAAAGGTTTTGTGACTAACACAAAATAAAGATACAGCTGAGGCCATCATATACATCTATGCTATACAAGAAACTGCATCTGAAACTCTAGAAATGGTAGTTTGCTATGAGAGCTCATCTCCTGTATCACAGAGGCAACTCATTTCCATGGGGATCTCCAGACAGAGTGCACTTTAGTTTACAGATAAAAGTAAAACCAGTCACAAAACACACACATTGAAACACTGCTACTTATTTAATAGGAAGCTGCCCCAATACCTTTTATGACCCACAACATAAATCTATTACCAGCAGGGGAGACCTGCCTCCAGGACACCCTATCTCTGGCCCTCCATGAGCACTAGCCAGCTTGGCTTCTTGTTTTTATGGAGTTCAATCTCCATCCTCTGAGAGGCTAATCAGATGGCAAGTCACAGTCTAAGAAGTCATCTATCTCCAAGGAAAAATATGAAAGTGCTGGAAGTTACTGTGTTTTCCTGTGTTCTTAAACCATGTGTACCCTCCCATCACCATGTCTCAAGTTTAAAGTAAGATACATCAAAAATGAACCCTGAAGTTCCCCTTTTCTCCAAACCTAGTAAGAATTTTCCAGGAAAGAACTGAATTTTTTTTTTCTTCTCATCTGTTCCCATCTCTTAATCACATTCTAAGCAAATGATCCTTCTTCATACAGTGATTTTAAACATCGCCTGCTGCCACAGAAAAAGACATTATAACACTTTAATGACTTACAATTTGCATTTATAATCACCTCAGACCATGAATGTGTGTGGCAGTAAGGAAACAAGCTGTGATTTATTCTTCAGCCAAGGGAAAAAAAAATGATAAAAACATCACTCTTTAAAAGACAGATGTCCTTATAAATACCCAGCAAAAATAACTGCCAGAAACAACACAAGATAAGCACCACAGAAGGCCAGCTTCTGTTGTTAATGGTTTCTGATCTGTGCACTGATTCCCAAGGCAGGTGCAAGGGCCAGCTGTGCATATTCAGAGCAAAGAAGCCCAAGACCATCTTGCAAAGGCTGACAAGCTTAAAATAGTGTCCACTCAGGAAAAGGGCTTTTCTGGAATGCAAATAGCCTGACTTCAAAAAAATGACATGAGATGCAGACAGCCCATCCACCAGACGAGCGCATTCATTTCAAATCCTTAAATACCTCAAAATATTTCCAGCATTGTGTCCAAGGAACCAGGACCAACCTCCTGCATTTGCATTACCTCACAAGAATTACTTTTCCAGGAAACTCAAAATCTTTTCCCTTGAAAGTGCAAAGGCTGTTTTCCTTGCTCCTGTCAGGAGAAGAGCTTCATCACACTAACTGCAGGTACGCTGCCCCCTTACCCCATCCTGGTCCTGCACCCCACCTCCTACTGCCTGCCACCCATTCTGTGAATGGAGTGTGAACTTAGCTCTTTGTTTATTCATGTAAATAACAGGCAGCAGAGCAGTGTGGACACTGGCTTCCCTTATTTGAGTGTCCCTGAGGCTGTGCAGCCCACCCCCAAACCAGCTCAGAACTTCCCAAGAAAACCCCAATAAGCCCTTCTCTGCTCACATCCGTGGAGAATTCTGCTGCCTGCCTGCCTATAAAGTAACTGGAAGCTTCTGACCAATCTGAAACATGAAGACAATCTTGTTTTTTTATTGAAGCCCAGTTGATCTACCATGCTGTGTTAGTTTCAGGTGTACAGCACAGTCATTCAGTATATGTATGTATATGTATATACATGCTGAATATATTCATATGTATACTATATATATCTTCCCTGGTGGCTCAGAGGTTAAAGGGTCTGCCTCCAATGAGGGAGACCCGGGTTTGATCCCTGAGTCGGGAAGATCCCCTAGAGAAGGGCATGGCAACCCACTCCAGTACTCTTGCCTGAAGAACCCCATGGACGTAGGAGCCTGGTGGGCTACAGTCCATAGTGTCGCAGAGAGTCAGCCCTGTCTCTTATACACNCCGGGTTTGATCCCTGAGTCGGGAAGATCCCCTAGAGAAGGGCATGGCAACCCACTCCAGTACTCTTGCCTGAAGAACCCCATGGACGTAGGAGCCTGGTGGGCTACAGTCCATAGTGTCGCAGAGAGTCAGCCACGATTGAAGAGACTGAGCACGTACATGTGTGTGTATATATACATATGTATATATGTGTGAATTTGGTATGTACATGTGTGTATACATATATATGTGTGTGTGCATTTGGTGTGTACATGTGTATATATACATATGCATGCATGTGTGTATTTGGTATGTACATATACATATGTATGTATGTATTTGGTGTGTACATGTATATACACACGTGTATGTATGTATTTGGTGTGTACATGTGTATATGCACATGTGTGTATTTGGTGTGTACATGTGTGTATATGCATAAGTATGTATTTGGTGTGTACATGTGTATATGCACATATATATGTGTGTTTGGTGTGTACATGTGTATATACACATGTGTGTGTGTTTGGTGTGTACATATGAATATATACATGTTCTTTTTCCAATTCTATTTTATAGGTTATTACAAAATATTGAGTATAGTTCCCAAAGGCCATACAGTTGGTCTTTGTTGCTTATTTATTTTATATATAGTAGGGTGTATATGTCATTCCCAAACTCCTACTTTATCTTTTTCTCACCTTTCCCCTTTGGTAACATTGAATGTGTTCTCTATGTCTGTTTTGTAAATAAGTTCATTTGTATCTTTTTTACTTTAGATTCCACATATAAGTGATATATATCATATGACATTTGTCTCCCTCTTTCTGACTTAGTCTGATAATCTCTAAGTCATCCATGTTTCTACAAATGACATTATTTCATTCTTTTGTGTGGCTGAGTAATATTCCGTTATATATATGTATGTACCACATCGTTAACCATTCCTCTGTGAATGGTCACAGGTTGCTTCCATGTCCTGGCTGTTGTAAACAGTACTTCTATGAACACTGTGGTGCATGAACCCTTCTGAATTGCTTTTCTCTGGATGTATGCTGAGTAGTGGGATTACTAGATCATACAGCAGCTCTATATTTCTAGTTTTTTGAGGACCTGCCATACTGTTCTCCATAGTGACCACACCAAGGTCCATTCCCACCAACAGTGTAGGAGGGTTCCCTTGTCTCCACACCCTCTCCAGCTTCTATTGTCTGCAGAGTGAAGACAAGCTTTTCTGGAATTCTGTTTGTAAGCTGCCAACCCTGCAGGAAGCACTCCCTGCAAACAGCATCTGGACCTTGAGTCTTTCCCCACCTCTGCTTACCCTGGGCCCCAGACTTGTCTCCACTCTCTGATGCAGGGTGTCCTCGGCCTAGAACCCTTTCCGCTTTTTCCCTCTTCAAGCCTGTTTCAAAACATGTCAGCCCCTTTGTGGGGGCTTTTCTCCATGTGCTTCTTTCCCAGGTCGAATCCACCACCTGGTCAATCAGCAGAGTTTTGCAGAGTGCGAGAGTATGGTAAAGCCCTCTGCATTCCCACAGCACCAGGAGCCCAGAACCAAGAGACCAGGAGATGAACTCTGAGCCACAGTCCTCCCTGGACAGAGCTTTGCAAGGATGAGGAACGAGTCTTCTTCTCTGTGTATCCAGCACCGAAGGCAGAGCTTAGCACAGAGTAGACGCCTATAAATATTTGCTGTTTAAAAACAATGTTCTAATAAAACACTAGACCATTAAGTCATGAAGGGGGAGGCACGTGGCTCTGAGTCCTGGCCTGGAGTCAGATCCAGGTCCAAACATTTACCAGCTGTGCGACCTTGCTACTTAGCCAGTAAAGCCTCCGTGTTTTTCCTAATACAACAAGGGGAGGTTACAGAGATATAAACTCCATACTGTCTGCAACTGCTGAGCACAACAGTAGCTCCTAACAGGCTCTCCTGTGGAGTCATCATTAAGCATCAGAAAACCAGAGGCTTACTAAGAACCCTTTCATCCCACTGAATCGCCCCCAAAGGATGCTTCCAGATGCTGCCCTTTTCCAGGAGTGCTTCCTGGTTTCTCATCAGAACGCAGTGGACATAGGAGCAAGGCAGAGCCATATCCTTATACTTACCTAACACTGCTGGGGATGCTGGTTTCCTCAAAGAGCCAGACATCCACTTTGCCTCCGCTCCTCCAAACCTGGCAGCAATCCAATACACCTCCCTCAATTGAGAAATGGCTCAACTACTATGCAATAGAGGAAATGCCAAATACAAAAAAAAAAAAAAAAAAAAATAGATTGAAAATTAAAAAGGAATTNAGCTGCCAACCCTGCAGGAAGCACTCCCTGCAAACAGCATCTGGACCTTGAGTCTTTCCCCACCTCTGCTTACCCTGGGCCCCAGACTTGTCTCCACTCTCTGATGCAGGGTGTCCTCGGCCTAGAACCCTTTCCGCTTTTTCCCTCTTCAAGCCTGTTTCAAAACATGTCAGCCCCTTTGTGGGGGCTTTTCTCCATGTGCTTCTTTCCCAGGTCGAATCCACCACCTGGTCAATCAGCAGAGTTTTGCAGAGTGCGAGAGTATGGTAAAGCCCTCTGCATTCCCACAGCACCAGGAGCCCAGAACCAAGAGACCAGGAGATGAACTCTGAGCCACAGTCCTCCCTGGACAGAGCTTTGCAAGGATGAGGAACGAGTCTTCTTCTCTGTGTATCCAGCACCGAAGGCAGAGCTTAGCACAGAGTAGACGCCTATAAATATTTGCTGTTTAAAAACAATGTTCTAATAAAACACTAGACCATTAAGTCATGAAGGGGGAGGCACGTGGCTCTGAGTCCTGGCCTGGAGTCAGATCCAGGTCCAAACATTTACCAGCTGTGCGACCTTGCTACTTAGCCAGTAAAGCCTCCGTGTTTTTCCTAATACAACAAGGGGAGGTTACAGAGATATAAACTCCATACTGTCTGCAACTGCTGAGCACAACAGTAGCTCCTAACAGGCTCTCCTGTGGAGTCATCATTAAGCATCAGAAAACCAGAGGCTTACTAAGAACCCTTTCATCCCACTGAATCGCCCCCAAAGGATGCTTCCAGATGCTGCCCTTTTCCAGGAGTGCTTCCTGGTTTCTCATCAGAACGCAGTGGACATAGGAGCAAGGCAGAGCCATATCCTTATACTTACCTAACACTGCTGGGGATGCTGGTTTCCTCAAAGAGCCAGACATCCACTTTGCCTCCGCTCCTCCAAACCTGGCAGCAATCCAATACACCTCCCTCAATTGAGAAATGGCTCAACTACTATGCAATAGAGGAAATGCCAAATACAAAAAAAAAAAAAAAAAATCACAGATTGAAAATTAAAAAGGAATTAAGCCTAACACTAAGAAAGTAAAATTACTGAAGCCAGTCTGGCAGAGATGGTTTGGCTGTGCAACAAGGCAGATGTCCAGGAAGGAGGCTGCTCTGTCACTAATTCAAAGGTGGCATAAGAGGTCTGATGTGGAGGCAGAGAGGAGGTAAGAGGAGTTGAACTCCGTTTAAAATGTATCCTCATAATGTAGAAGACAAAAAGAGCTGATGCTACCAAAAACAGCACTGAGTAATGTGGCTTATATAAATATAAGAAAGTAACTCCTCTTTATAACTGCAGCTCAACTATTCTCAGATGTTGAACTCTGCAAACACAATTTTTTATAAAGGTAAGTGAATCCTGTTTTAGGAAAGCTTTCAAGTCCACAGGTATAAATTAATTTCCTTGATGCTCTTGGCTTTAAGAGCAATCTGAACCTCTGACTAGGAAATCCCGTAATATAGTGTAAATAAAGGCTGAAATCATTCACTAAATCCACTGCATAAGAATAACAGGCTGTGCACCCTAGAGCTCACTAAACCACGCTCATCCACTCATTTCTATGGTCCTTTTACCAATGAGACATCCTGCTAAATAAGATGTTCAAAACTGCCAAAATAAAAAACAGAAAGCAAAAGAAAAGCTCCCTGTGAAGCCAAGCTTTCCAATGTCAGTCTTCCTCTTCACCATCCTCAACAAATATGGCAAAATATGCAACTAAACACTGTTCATCCACAGACCCACTGATAAGATCTCAACACATCACAACTCTAAAGGAAGTATTTCAAGTCATTTGCCAAACTGTCGTATTTCCACCACAACAGCATTATTACAATAGACAGCCAATTATATTTAATTAGTGTGATTATTCTAAGATTGTTGTCCTTCGTGTTCCCATAAACAATGTTTCAGGATCAAAGGAGTCCCACCTCCCTTTACTGCCCCCAAAGCATGAAACCTCATAAAGCAGTTAAAAAAAAATGCTTTTATACGGAGTGTTGGAATTTTGACACTAGAATTCTATTTGCCTAATTGGTTCTCCTGGAAGAAAAACAGATCAGCGCATGAGCCGTTGAACTTGGCTGCCCTCCAGGGCGACCTTGACCAAGTCACCTTGGTGGTCCAGGCCTCACTTTAAACATCAGTGGGGACAGATTCCTGGGATCCCTCCAGCTCTAAGGCTCCACACACCAGACTTACTGCTGATTTCTAACCTGTGCACCACAAGCAGAAGGCGGGAAGCACACTGGTTCTGGAGTTGTATNTAATTAGCGTGATTATTCTAAGATTGTTGTCCTTCGTGTTCCCATAAACAATGTTTCAGGATCAAAGGAGTCCCACCTCCCTTTACTGCCCCCAAAGCATGAAACCTCATAAAGCAGTTAAAAAAAAATGCTTTTATACGGAGTGTTGGAATTTTGACACTAGAATTCTATTTGCCTAATTGGTTCTCCTGGAAGAAAAACAGATCAGCGCATGAGCCGTTGAACTTGGCTGCCCTCCAGGGCGACCTTGACCAAGTCACCTTGGTGGTCCAGGCCTCACTTTAAACATCAGTGGGGACAGATTCCTGGGATCCCTCCAGCTCTAAGGCTCCACACACCAGACTTACTGCTGATTTCTAACCTGTGCACCACAAGCAGAAGGCGGGAAGCACACTGGTTCTGGAGTTGTATCAGCCATTCAGAGTTCACCATCCTGGGCAGTGCAGGAGGCTGACCACATGTGGTCCACCTGCAGAGTGCCTAGCAGAGTGGCACTTCTAAGACAGTCTCTAGCACCACTTCTAGGAAGCCTACCCACCGACACTCCTGGTAACGTGGGGCATTTACCAAAATGACAAAGTGAAACTCTCATTGGCATCTCCTGTCCCAGCCAATAAGCAAGTTTCTCTTCCTATGAAAACAGTCAAGCAATGTGAAAGCTCCAGCGTCAAAATGCCATCATTCTAGATGGCCTGCACATTCCAGACAACACCAGAGTCCTCCTGGAAGGAGGACTAACATCCAGAACCATCCAACAAATACTCAACATATGATACCCTCAGTTCCCCGCCCTGGAGCATCCACAGAGAACAAGTCAGACAGGGCTGTGTTCTCGGGGACCTGCCATTCTACAGGGTGGGGATCAGGGCACGGAGACAACAAACAAGCCAATAAACAACAAGCAGAATACCAAAGAGTGGATTCACCTTGATGTGATGAGCAGGGGTGGTTAATGTAAGTAGTTAGAAAAAGGGCCTCAGAGAGCAGACAGTCTCTTTAACCCAGATAATAGGAAGGTGATACCCAGCGGGAAGCAGCTGCTCAGTGTCACCTGGGGAGGCAGGATCCCCAGGATCAGGCACCTGAGTGCTCCAATCCCATGCCATCCGTGCCACGTCCCCTGCCCCATCTCACCCACACACACACCCTTCGCTTGAACCAAAGAAGCTGCAAGAAGAAGGCTTGAAGGAGGCTGTACCCTTTTTTCTCTCTGGGTCCTTCAAGCCGCAAGTGCATCGGGCCTGAATGCCCAGCAGTGGGGAGAAGAGACAGCAGTTTTAACTCCATTATGAACTAAATTGTCCATAGCAGAAAGTGTCAAAAAGCTTAACCATCAGAGTGGCAGGCACAGGAAGGATTCATCAGGAAGGAGGCCAGCAGGGCTGGGGCACTGCCTCCGATGTCCAGAGCTTGGCCAGACACAAAGATGCTCCATCTGTCCTGGAGGAGCAGCTGGGCTCCTTCCCAACCTTCTGGGGATGTTTCAATATTTCCAGAATTGGTGTGGTCGTACCTGGGGTTACTAGCCAAAAATCAATCACTAGACATGTCCTCAGGAGACAGGAAAGGGAGACGTGAGAAAAAAAAATCACAGGTGGAGACAGTGGTAGAGAAAAATAATTCACAGAGAGCCCCTTAACCAACGAGTTATACAGAAATGATATAGCATTATATACACCAGAGATCCCCAACTTCTGTGATCAAATGCCTGATGGGGTGGAGCTGATGTATTAATAATAGAAATAAAGTGCAAATATATGTAATACACTTGAATCATCCTGAAACTATCTCCCCACCCCTGGTCTGTGGAAAAATTGTCTTCCATGAAACCCGTCCCTGGTGCTGAAAAAGCTGGGAACTGTTGATACAAAGACATTCTGACTACAGATAACGTTTTCAACTAAAATCATCAGAAAAATTAAAATCAGACCAAGTAAATGACGGGACTTTTATTACGACTTCTACCATGTTGATTGCTACTAACAGAAACTTCCACTTTGCTCAATATTCTGGAATAACCTAAGCGGGAAAAGAATCTGAAAAAGATGGGATAAAAGTATATGTATAGTTGAGTCACTCTGAAATCCACCTACAACCAACCCAACTTTGTAAATCAACAAATATAAAATATAAAATAAACTTAATATAAAATAAACTCCAATATAAAATAAACTTAAAAATAAATAAAAACAAGCAGAAACCTTTGGGGAAATGTTTAGCAGTCTTGGGGACTTTGGGGAGGGTGGTTATTACAAATGCATTGACTCAATTATGACCTATTTAACACACATCGCATGATCACTAGATTTCTATTTCTACAAAAAGTCTGCAATTTACAGGTACAGCAAAATTTTAGTACCAACAATTTTGAAAAAACATGAAGTGGAAGAGAATTCCCAGAATATATGTAAGAAATAAATTTTAGGAAGGAAGAAATAAGAACAGACCAAGCTAGGATCCCAATGGCCAAGACAGGGATCTACAAAATGCAACAAAGAGGAAAGTCTAGGGTTGGCCGCTAGCATCTACTTACAGCTATTCACAAATGATATATAGCCCCTGAAGCTTCACACAGATCTGTGTACTTTTTAATCACCTTTTAGAAGTAATCACCAAGTATATCAGATTAAGCATAAAAGCTAAGAGTTGGTAGGATAAGTAAATTACTATAAAATAGAGGGGGTTTTTCTGGTCACCTCTTGTGAAAAGCAATATTCATCATTACATAATGGTACTTCACTTCTTCAACTTCCTCAACCATCCCAAAGAGAGCAGAGAACCAGGAGGAAGTTAAAAAAAAAAAAAAAACCCTAAACAACAAAAATAATTGTCACAAAGGTCCTTCATGACAATTTACAGACTAATAGGAAAGTCCCTTGAGTTCTTGGGCAGACTTCTTTACTCCTGGACAGTATTCTGAGGATTGTGATGACCGGCTCTGCTTCAAATACAGCTTTGAAGCGGCTCCCTGACAATGGTGGGAGGGGGGGGCCGTGCTGGGTAGGGACATACTGGCCAGAGGAGGAGAAAGCTGGCACTGAAAATGACAGAAAAGCCACAAATACAAGATACACGTACTCAGTGACACATTACAAGGGGACCATTTGTCCCCAAAGTAAACGGCTTCATAGGCCACAAAAGTTCTTGAGGAAAAGTGCACATATGATAAATGATATGCACTGGGAGAGGGAAGGAGGAGGAGCTTATAAGGATAGGGAATTAAAAGTTCCACTATTATGTATAAAATAAGCTGCAAGGTATATTACACCAGACAGGAATGTAGCCAATACTTTACAATAACTATAAATGGAGTATAAACTGTAATAATTGTGACTCATTACACTGTACATAAGATTAAAGATCAACTTTATTCAATTTTTTAAACGTGATGTTTATAAGGAAAACCCCAAAAGAGGCATATTCCAAGTCTACACTCATCTGAAGATGAAGTCAGAAGCATGTTTCAGGGCTGTGGGTCATTAACGACGCCTGTCCAGTGACACAAGGCAGGTGAGGCCTTAGTCCAGACACTTGTGATTGGTGTCTATTGAGGCTACATGTGTGTGTGCTCACTCAGTCCTGTCTGACCTTTGTGGCCCTCTGGACATAACCCGCCAGGCTCCTTTCCTCTGTCCATGGTATTGTCCAGGCAAGAATACTGGAGTGGGTTACCATTTCCTCCTCCAGGGCATCTTCCTGACCCAGGCATCGAACCCCAGTTTCCTTCAGCTCCTGCCCTGGCAGGTGGATTCTTTACCACTGAGCCACCTGAGAAGCCCAACTGGGGCTACCCACAGGGGATAAACAAATAGGCTGAGTTTTGTTTTGTTTGTGATATATAGGGTTCCTTCTGTTACAGTATCTTGGAACTTATTCATTGCTTGGGAGGCATCCTCTTCTAAAATGAGTGCACACAGGTCACAGAAATTTTTCATGGGCATGAGTGTACAGGTAAGAAACCCTACTTACCTCAGCGTTCTGGTTTTTTATCTCCCTCTTTAAGTGAAAACTGGGTGGAAATCCTTGGTGGATATGTGAGACTTCATTGCTAGGAGTCGTGTAAAGGATGAAAACACAAAGGCGGGACTTCCCTGGTAGTCTAGTGGTTAGTACTGGGCTATTTCACTCGGGGGGTTCAATCCATATTCGGTGGGGAACTAAGATCTCACAAGCCACATGGCACAGGCAGAAACAAAAGACAGAGGTAACAGGTGATGCTGGAGGATACAATTATCTTTACTGTAAAGTGGCAAGAATTGCAACGTAGTTTTAAGTAAACATCCAAGTACTTAACTAACTGGGTAAAAAGTCTGCATCTCCCAAGGATAACTTTGAAACACCTCCCTTGCCTCAGTGTAAATGCAAGTACCCACACTGGCTACAGCAGTCAATCTCCATTTGTAACACATCTCAGGACACCCAGCTGATCTGAAACTGAGCAGGCCTGGGGATGTGATGGGGTCAACACCACAGCAGACTTTGGAATACTCCAGAAAAAACAGTCCCATGGTGGAGAAGGGGTCCATGAAAGTCAAAATGAACTCCTATGGTCATGATACGTCAATTTGGACATTTCACATTTCACACTTAGAAGCTCTTTCAGAAAAAGATCCATTACAAACTGGGCCAATGGCATTTTTTAGGTGGCATCCTCAGGTAGGTCTGTACTTTCAGGATTAGACACTTACCTAAATTGAGAAGAGCAACAGGGCGAGCAAAAATCAATCAAAATTCAACAGGAGGGCAAAAAATGCCCACTTGACGGGGTGAAAAACCTGAAAGTCACACAAACTGTTCACATTCCCCGGGGGAATCTTATTCAGCAACTACCTGTTTACCCTCCCATCCTGGAACTTGCCTGAGCGGGGAAAATAGCTCTATACCGCCCCCTAGCGTTGATCGCCTCGCTTCTCAGACTAAACACCGCAAGGTGAGTGGTGCCTCCACCTCCACTTACTTCCGGAGGCCAACCCTCATAGGGCTAAACATAGCCCAGTCCTCTGCCCACAGATTAGGAAACAACTCAGCTATTTTTAGCGTCATGCATCTTAGGAAGAGAAATGGCCCAGTCTCTGATGGCAAGAGAATGTGTGTGGCCTGACTTGATGAACCCGTCCCTCAGGAGAGTGTGCACCTACTCCAGGAAATGGCCTAAGATCCTGTGAAAGTTCTGGAGTCTGGTTAAAAGGGATGGTGGCACATGGACCACACGACAAAATGACAAGGAAAGGACAATGACGGGTACAAGTCCTAAAGGGACTCAGGGAATATAGGAGATGTCAGGCCAGGCCTGATATGTGAGAGCAGAAGGAGAAGTGACCTGGGGCAGGAAAAGCAAAAAACAGAAGCCAGAAGCCAGGAATAGCATGCATACTCATTTTGAGAAAGTCTGTCCAGTAAGAGGCAATATTTTGAGCTTGACATTTATTTTACATGAGAAAGAACAAAGGTTGGTCTGATCCGTTTCCTGCCAGGGTACAGCTGGTGCTGTGACTTCTTTGATCACCCCTCTCCCCAGTCCTCTGCAGTCCCCGTGATTAGAGATGGATCCCTAGGCTGCCTTTTGATCAGCAGCTCAAGCAGCCTGCAGGTGCCATGTGCCATCACATCAACAAGTTGTAAGAAGCAGCCACATTAAGTCTAGCTGATGAATGTGATAGCTTGTCTTGCTGCCGGTACAATAAATACACATAATGGCTACAAAAGTCCCAGGAATCCTTATTTTCTCTCCTTCTGTACTTTAGAACTTTCTGTGCTTTCTTAAAGGTGAACACTTTGGAGAGTTTCAGTACAAAACTAAAGCTTGGAAACGCCCCCAAAACATAGAGAAAATGGTGCTCCGACTTAAAAACACAGCGTACACCATTCCAATCTCCTAAGTATGCTGCTTATGTTCATGTCGCCTGGTTAATGAAGAGACAGCATTCTTGCATTCTAAATAGATGGCACACAAAGCGGTAAAAACATGTACATTTCTTTTCAAATAAAACTTAGAGCCACTGCTTGTAAACAGGGTGTTTAATATTCTAATTTTAGACAGCCTGCATTAACATTGTGGTTTCATGTGCAGTATAAAATTTCTATTTACAAAGTAGTCTCAAAAATGACTTCATAATGGTAGATCAAGAGCAAAAGAGTTTAGAAACTGATGTAAATCATATGGAGTTCAGAGGCTAAGCAAATTACACACCCTGAAGCAGCCCTGGCTTCATGAAAGGAGCCTTTCTCCAGCTCTGTGCAATCCCAGCCCAAGGGAACTTGCATCTGAGAGTTTTCTAAACATTTCAGGTACACTTGAAAGCTGAAAGTCATTCTCATTTCCTCTGCAGGATTAAGTCGTTTCCAGCACACACAAAATAGCAGCCACTCACCATCGCATATAAAAACACACCACCAGAAAGGTAAGGGCTAGAGTACAAAGGCATATTAAAAAAAAAGCGCAAGAGAAATTCATTTTTAAAATACCTCCTAAAGACATCCACACGGCCTCTTGACCGCTCTACTATCTATTTATTGGTTAATTGATGTCTTTCCACTTAGAGCGCTTCAATTAACGAGGTTGATACACGTCCTGGGACAACCCCCTCCGCAATCCAAAAACTCTCTGAGTAAAGTCAAACACGCCAAGACTCATTCGAGTTGGCTTCGGATTTAGAGGCAGTTCTTGAACTTAGAACTCTGGCAACAAGGGTTCTTGCAAGGCACGCTGCCACCGACATTCCCCAGGGCTCCCCAAACGTCCCCTCTCCGGGTGCGCCCGCAGAGACAATCACGCCGCCGGGCTGGAGCCCCGGTAGCCGCTCCCGAAGTTGCAAACTCTGCTGAACCTCCGAAAGCCGGTGCCTGCGAACACGCGCGGAGGCGCCCGTCCCAGCGCGGGCCGGGGTGCATCCCGCCCGGGTGCACAATGCGGCGCGGGAAGCGAGCGGGAGAAGGAGCTGGGGAGGGGGTCGGGGGGACTCACCGTTCTGCTCCTTGTTGCTGCTGAGCTGGAGTTTACTGCTCAGGTTGGACTCAGCCCGGGTCCCAGGTCTCTGGCCGGCTAGGGCGGATGTCAGCAGGAGGAGCCCGAAGAGGAGCATTGGGCTGAGCGGGCGGGCGCGCGGTCGGCGGGCACTTGGGGAGCGGGGCTCCGGGCCGGGATCAGCGCCGCCGGGGGAGGGCCGCGCCGGGCGGGACGCGCCGCGCCTGCTCTGGCCGCCGAGCCTCGCGGGGCACTTTCCACATACTCCCATCCAAGACTTTCTCCGAGGGCCCTCTTCTGCGTCTCCAGCTTGTGCCGAGGATCAAAGCAAAACCTGGACCTGAACCAGTTTCCCAAGGTTTAAACAAATCCTGCGCTGTGCCGAGGCGGTGGGGGTGGG
>SJYW01052119.1:410864-423579 GCA_006410735.1 Raphicerus campestris
CCCGGGGCCGAGCGCAGGGAGGCCGAGGGACGCGCTCCTTGCCCGGCGCGCAGCGCTGATCCGGCACCTGGATGCGGGTCCCGCGACCAGAATTCTCGGGCCCGGGCGCCCTCGCCCGGCGCAGCTCTGGAGGTCGGACTGGGGTCGCGCCGGGGGCGCTCGCCGTCCCCTCCCCCGCGCTCCGGCGGCGCCGCGAGTGGGCCCCGGGCGCGCAGCAGGCCGGCGCGAGCTCGCCTGTCCCCTCCCCTTCCCCACCTTCGCTGCGGCGGGGGGGGGCCCGGTCCCGCTCGCCGGGGCCGCCGCCGGGCGGTCCGGCAGGTGCCAACGCTGACGGGGTGCTGCGGGAGGGCTGGGTGCCCAGGGCCCCGGACGGGGATGCGCCCGAGCGGCCCGGGCTCCCCTTCCCGGACGCCCCGAGCCCCAAATAACTGGCGGGCCGGGCGCTGCGGATGCCGCGGGAGCCAGAAGAAGTGGGAAGAACTTCCTGCCTGTTCCCTCTTCCCCGCCCCTGAGCCAGGACTCCTTGTTCCTTCCCGAGGGATCCCCATTCCCGAAGGGTTGGGCCAGGACCCTTGGCCAGGGACTGTGGGCTGAAGGTACGAAGGGACTTCTTTCCTTCCTGTTAACAACTCTGAAGCAGGGGGTGGAAAAAGCAAAAGTAAAGACAAACGAAGACAAATGCCCAGAATAATCACATTTATTCATTTAACGAACGCTCTGTTGACTGAATGCCTACGAAGGCAGGCACTGTTCTAAGCCTGCATAAGTGAAAACAGACATGAGTCTCCGGCCTCCTGAAACTTGCCTTAAATCAGGATCAAGCAATGGCCAGGGCAGGCAAAGAAGAAATGCCCTTCAACCGCTTGTCGACAAGTGGATGGAAACTGGCAGGTTGTACTCGGTTATATACTCCACCTGGAGTCAGACTGAAGGATGGATCCTTAAGACGTGAGCAGAGATGGTGGTGATGATTTAGTCGTTAAGTCATGTTTGACTCTTGCGACCCCATGAATTGTGCCCACCAAGTTCGTCTGTCCATAGAATTTCCCGGTCAAGAATACTGGAGTGGGTTGCCATTTCCTTCTCCAGGGGATCTTCCCAACTCAGGGATTGAACTTGTGTCTCCTGCATTTACCACTGAGCCACCAAGGAAGCCATAAGCTGAAATCCGTGGAGTTTCAATGTTTCTTTTTTAAAGTGCTTTGCTTTCTTGCCCTGTTAGGCCCTCCATGAGGACTGGAGAGAGCTGCCCTCACAAAGATCCAGGGATGCTCAGACGTCCCCTGGACCAAACAGGGCAGACCCTTCCTCAGTCAGGCTGAAAATGTCAGGTCCTCTTCCTAAGCTTGGAAGCCCACTGAGACCAACCCACTTGACCCACTTAACATCTTAGTCCTCTTCTCTCTTTCCTTCTTAAAATTCTCCTAAGTTCATCTCCTCTTTGAACCTTTACCACCTAGACCATCCTTTCATTCTTACTGCTTCACCACGGCTGTATCCAGAGTGCAGGATGTCAAGGCCAGTAAGGAAAGCCCAGTCTTTGAAGAAGTTACAGTTTAGCAGGACACAGGCCTTGTCATTGTATTCACTCCAGCAGCTCCTCAAGGCCAGTGTGTATCCATATTTGCACAATAAATAATAGGTTCCAAGAGTTTTCTGTAGATTTGTGGGAGGGTGAGGGAGTGTTCTCAGTTTTAAAGGCTGAATGAGACTCGTTATATAAAAGACATGTTTTATGAACACATTTTAATCTATTTGTAATAAAATTAATTACTCCCCCGTTTTTCTAATTTGGTACATTTAATTTTCTAATCAGGATTTTTATATTAATAAATGAGGCTATTATGTCTATATAGTTGAGTTTGATGACCACCCACATAGAGTGTATGTGTGTGCAAATTCAATCCATTTGCTTTCATGAGATCATAAGGGTGAGGATGCCGTTTATTTTGTATCATTTCATATCGCCCAGAAGAGTGTCTGGCCTAAGGGAGTCATAAATAAATACTCTTGCCTGACTGGCAGGTTTATTGGAGTCACTTAAATTTGCCCTAGAATTTCAGTATGGAGGATGCATTTGAAAAGTTACAGATGATCAGAAATAATACTCCAGCTCTGGGTTTCACCTCATCCATATTCCATAGATTGCTTTAAGATTGGCCTTATAAGTAAAGCCAGCCAGGTGCTCCTAAAGGACCCCAAACCTGACCATGTCCACATCTGCATTGCCTGGGTTCCCTCCAGTGTCCTTGAATTGCTGTCTTCTGAACTGCTCTTGCCCTTGGCAAGTTTATTTTAACACAGTATCCTCTGCCTGTCTTCCTACTCTATTCTGCTTACAAATCCTTCCTAGGAAAGTGGAATCTTTGCATTGAAAGATTTTATATAATCCAAAGTCTGCACAATTGCTAAACAATAGATTCTGAATGAATGTGGCTTTGTTTTGGCCTAAAGCATTTTCCTTGAGGAAAGGCATCTGTTCCACCAACCAGGAGAAAATAATTGGGAACATTCTTTGTGGTTTTCATGTTTTCTTAAATATTTAGCAGGCATGCCCACTCCGGCTGAATGCAGAGAGTACTACCTACAAATTCCTGACGAGGAACATGCCAGAAGGTACTGGGTTATGAGCAGTGATAATTTGAGGAGGGAGGGTGGAAGTCACTACTTAATTCTTTTTGAAGTAAAATAACATTTAAAGTCTACTATCCATTCAACTAGGCGTTTAACATTCAGGAGAGCAGAAACTATGGGGACGAGTTTTTGCTCAGAAAATAAAATGTTGCAAATTTTCTTCCTCTCTCTTCTTTGGAATTAATTGTAGCACACGCAGGTGCAAAATGATGTTAAGACTTCCTAGAACTTTTCAGTATTTTAGTGGCATGTGATTTGAACATGAGTTTCTGAAGTTCAGAGCCATGTTATCTACCTAAGTATCCATTACTTTCCAAAATGACTAACTGGCAACACTTCTGTATAGATTTAAATGAAGCTGGGAGCTGAGGGTATCATTAGTAAGCAAAGTCAATGACCACCGATCACAGCAGGAATAAAGACTGATCTAGCAGGGAAACAAAAGAAATGAAGTAATCTTAGAATCATCCTTTCCTCTCTCCAATTTCTCCAACTACCCCACCCGGAGAAACCTATGACCATGCTTTCTCTGGCTATTTCAGGATATATTTAGATTCTACTTTTCCAACCTGGAAAAATAAAAACACACTTTTCCTTATATTTTGTTGGTCCAGATCAGTCACCCTTTACCAGTGTAGTAACGCTGTCAGAAAGTTTGGCTTGCTGAAGCAGATGGCAGGGTTTGTGTTAGGATCCTGCTCCCAAGGATCCTAAATCCAACTTTTTGAGGGTGGAGAGTCCGGGGGTGGGAAGTTGGAGGTGTGTGATCTAGAGAAACCGGTGACAAGGACATGCCTTGGGGTGGCGCTCTGTGGCCTTTCCCACTGAAGTGAAGCTGCTCTTTCCTTTTGGCAGTCATGGTGAAGCATGCAAAGACGCTACAAGATCTCAGAAGTGCTGGTCTACTCAGAACGCAAGGGAGAATGAAGCCAGACACAGCCCCAAAGAGACAGGAGCTCTGATCACCTTAGGACCACCACAGCCAAAGGTCATTTCCCTGGGAGACGAGAGACCAGGGACCTAGTCTGGCCTTACTGCTAGCAATAGCACAACCTTAATCTAGACTTCTTCCTGCCCTCTTTCTTTGTAGGAGAAAATTGCACTGAATTATTTTCTTGTATGATAGTATAATTGCTTTGCAATGTTGTTAGTTTCTGCTGTACAGCAAAGTGAGTATGCCGTATGTACACGCACAACCCCTCCTTCTAAGGTCCCCTTCCCAGCCCCCTGATCCCACCCCCTAGGTTATCACAGAGCACCGAGCTGAGCTCCCCATGCTATGCGGCCGGGTTCCCACCTGCTGTCTGTTTTATATGGTAGTGCATATACGACAGTGCTGCTCTCTCAATTCTTCCCCTCCTTGCCTCCTCCCAGGAGACACAGAGGCACATTGGATTCTTAACTCCATCCTCTAATTGCTTTAGAATTCTTTAGAATGCAACAGATAATGATGGCAGTTCTTTTAAAACTTAACAGTGCTTCTGTGATGATATAGAACTAGGACAAGTTTCCTGGCCTCAACTCAGAGGTGCCTTGGAGGCTGGCAAGAGATGATGAGCAGAGGCTTCTCCCTGGATTTGTGCAGTCANGCAACAGATAATGATGGCAGTTCTTTTAAAACTTAACAGTGCTTCTGTGATGATATAGAACTAGGACAAGTTTCCTGGCCTCAACTCAGAGGTGCCTTGGAGGCTGGCAAGAGATGATGAGCAGAGGCTTCTCCCTGGATTTGTGCAGTCAAGCACAAAAGTTCTGTTTTATCTGTTGTGATCTTGATCGGGAAAGAAAAAAATGTACTGATAACCAGAATGAGAGAAGAAAAAAGGAGTTTGGAAATCACTGACTAATGCAAGTGTCAGGAATTGTATTGCATTCAAGGAAACAATAAAATATGTGTGGGAGTCATATTTTAATATTTAATATTTGTTTGATATCATGGGAACAACATCAAAAGAGGCCAAGGATTGGTCTGATGGTAACGAAACTTAACTATAGTACACAAACAAGTTATAAATGATAAGGAAATTCTATTGTCATTAGCCAAGAATGAATGTCCAACCTCCTACTATCCTGTAGAGCTCCATTGGTGGCATCTCTAACAAATCCTTAAATCGGAGGGTGGGGTTGAATCCCCTAAAAATGAGACCAGCAATCAAACACTGTGCTTGGTCATATCCCCGAGTCAATAAATGTCACTTTTCTCTTGCCTGAAGTCATGTATTAGGATAGGAAGGCTTCTGTCCACATGGTGACAAATCCTAGTAAAGGGGTCAAGACTTGGCTACAGATCTTCCTTCCTCAGACAGTGACCCCCTTCTTTCCAAGGTCATGAGAGAAGGACCCTCTCCCTTTGCGATCATTGTTTCAAATGCAGTCTTTCCTTGGCTGCCAGCCTTTGTAAAAGAGGCCCAGAGCATCAGTACCCGACTTCATGAACGTATAAAAAAGTATTGTTGATTAGAAGGAAGGAAAATAGAGCTTAACTCATCTAACATTAAAGTAACCTCAAGTAACAAGTAACCAAGGAATTTCCATAACCTTTTTCTATGATGATCATGACTGTCAGCCGTCTGTTGTCTTTATAGTCAGAAAAGTGCCTGCTGCCTTCTGTTCTGAAGCAGTGTGTGACATTTTAAGGCATTGCTTTATTTTCCAAATTTTATTTTTATCAGCCCAGTTGGCTTTGATGCTTTTCGCATCTCCCTGGGCCACCTTCACTGCTTGTTCATTGTCCGGATGCTCTTTTACTGGTCTTCCATAAAATTAGGAGGATACAACGCGTGTTTTCCTCCCANGAATCTTGGAGTGGGTTGCCATCCCCTCCTCCAGGGATCTTTCCAACCCAAGGATAGAACTCAGGCATCCCACATTGCAGGCTGATTCTTTACCATCTGAGTCACCAGGGAAGTCCCTTTGAAGTTTTTACATCTTATCAAAGAAATCTTTGCCTACTCAAATTTATACAACACTCTCCTATGTTTTCTTCTGGAATTTTTATCATTTAAGCTTTTGTCTAGGATCCATTTCAACTTAACATTTGGGTTTGGAGCAAAGTGGAAAAATGTTACATTTTCCTCCCACTTTGAACACCTATGTTCCAAAACTGCTGAAGAGACTTTACTTTCCCCATTGAATTAACTTGGCACCTTTATCGATAATCGACCGAGCATGTGTGTTTTGGTTCACATCTGAACTCTTCATTCAGTTCCCTGGATCTGTATTTCTATTTCTCTCTCTCTACAGTGCCATCCAAACTATTGCAGCTTCATAGTGAGCCTTGAAATCAAGAAACCTAAATCCTCTAGGTTGGTTCTTTTTCTTTTTTAGATTGCTTTGACTATAGATAAATCAATCAGCCATTCAAATTCTACCCAAAAATCATGCTGGAATTTTTATTAGGATTACTTTAAATCTACAGATAAATTTGGGAGGATCTGACCTCCTATGGTTTTTCCAGTGATCATGTATGGATGTGAAAGTTGGACTGTGAAGAAAGCTGAGCACTGAAGAACTGATGCTTTTGAACTGTGGTGTTGGAGAAGACTCTTGAGAGTCCCTTGGACTGCAAGGAGATCCAACCAGTCCATTCTGAAGGAGATCAACCCTGGGGTTTCTTTGGAAGGAATGATGCTAAAGCTGAAACTCCAGTACTTTGGCCACCTCATGCAAACAGTTGACTCATTGGAAAAGACTGATGCTGGGAGGGATTAGGGACAGGAGGAGAAGGGGATGACCGAGGATGAGATCGCTGGATGGCATCGCTGACTCAATGGACGTGGGTCTGAGTGAACTCTGACAGATGGTGATGGACAGGGAGGCCTGGCGTGCTGTGATTCATGGGGTTGCAAAGAGTTGGATACGACTGAACGACTGAACTGAACTGAACTGACCTAATAATTTCAAGTCTCTATCAGTATCAATATGTGAGCATATTCTGTCCCATGTCCCTCCATTTATTTTATATTTGGTTACTCTCACCAATGGTTGGTAGTTTTCAGGATACAGATTTTTACCTATTTTGAGAAATTCATAAGCTAAATTTTTTTTTTGCTTTTAAATGATACTATAAATGAAACTGTGGTTTGTTTTTTTTTAAGACTTCTTTTTCTAATTGTGTGTTCCTAGGAAGTAGAAATAGTATCAATTTTTGTATACTGATCTTGTTGATTTACCTCAATTGACTTCCTAATTCTAATAGATCTTTCACAGATTCCTTATAATTTTCTATGTACATAATCACGTCATCTTATTATGGGTTGAATATCTCCCCACGAATCATATGTTGAAGTTCTAACACCAAGCACCTGTGAATATGACCTTGTTTAAAAGTAAGGTCTTTGAAGATTTTATTAATTTAAGATGAAGTCAGGGAGAGGGACCTTAACTCAATAGGATTGATATCTTTATAGGAAGATGGCCATGCACAGATATAGACACACAAGAAGAACATCCTCTGAAGATTAGGACAGATTATGGTGTTAAATAGCTGCAAGGCAACGAATGTTAGAGACTGGTAGACTCTACCAGAAGACAGGAAGAGACAGACAAAGATCTTCCCTCTAGAAGTTTCAGGAGGATCGTGGCCAGTAGTTTGATTTGAGACTTCAGCTCCCAGAAATTACCCTGTGGTATTTTTTTATGGCAGCCCTAAGAAGCTGAAAGTAAAGACAGCTTTCCTTCTTTCTTTCCAACCTCTATGTCATTTATTTCTTCTTGCTACCGCATTGCAGTAGCTAGTCTTTTCAATAAGACTTCGATTAGAGGTGAGGAGCACCAGCACCCGTGGCTCCATCCCGATCCCAGAGAATTATGCATCTAGATTTTCACCCCACGTCTGATGTTGGCTGCAGGTTTTTATCAGGTTGACAAAGTTTTCTTTTAATTCAAGTGACTTAGTTGTACTTAGTCATATTCAGTTTGCTGGTACTGAATTTATAAAAGACTTTTGTGTCTATAGTCTGTAGTTTTCTTTATTTGGAATGCATTTTTCTGAATTTGGTTTCAGTGTAACACTGACCTCATAAAATGGTTTAACTGGATTAATGTTTACATTAAATGGTTACATTTGAGATGAATGTATGTTTTACAGTTATTAAAATGATTGACAGTGTTATTAGTCCCTCTATATTCTTGCTTAATTTTTGTCTAGTTCTTGTAGTAAAAGCTCACTGTATCTGGGGACTATATTTCGTTCCACAAACCTTTCTACTAGATTCTTTTCACCAGAAGTTGTGGTCAGGCACAAACTTGAAGAAGCGGCGATGGGATGGATGAGCTGATGCTATGCCATAAGTGGTCTAGATGTTACCCCATCCTCAGTCCAGCCTTCCCAGGGCTGACCTCTAACTCCTAGCACCTGTACCTTTTGACTGAGTGCGTTCTTGGTGGTCAGAACTGCAGGAAGGCCAGAAGTACTGAGGAATCAGTCTCCACAGTTGTTCCTTAACCAACTGCTTATGGAAGCTGTTGTATAAACATCCTAGCTTCTTGGCCCCTCAAGTGGATCAATGCTGAGGTCAGGCCTCCTTGGCTGCTAGAATTCCCAAAGGATTAAGTTCTACTTACACAATATAATCTGCTTGTAAAATGTTCTGATTTGGCTTAACTTTCCTATTTCCCATTGATGTTGGTTGGAATCACTTGTTAAACTTACTGCACTCTATGCTTTGTCTCAGGGTTTGCTTCTAGAGGATGGTAAACTACGAGAATAAATTCATGGCTATAGAAAGAGCATCATAGCCTGACTCAGACCGCTGGACCCCTAAAGCTTCACCAGGTGAACTAGGCCCCCAGATCTTTTTTAAGCTTTACGTGATATTACACAAGTGTCTTATTGGGGCATCCAGAGAACTTGCCAATTTCTGCTCACCAAATCAGAGGGATCAGTGCCGTGATCTCATATAACAAAGCACTCTGTATTACCGGTGTCTAATACAAAATGAACCTGTGTCATGAGTCCTCTATCAAGTGGCTATTCAAAGGATTTAACCATTTTTACAGCACCTAGATATTGGCCATGATGCTGGAGCTGATTGGTGGAAGCTTCATGCTGGCCCAGGGGTAAATTTTCTTGATGGATTTTGGAGAGGCTTGGGGGTCCCAGAGAAGCAGAGGGTCGACCAGGACATTTGAGGTTTGGGCTCCAAATGGAGGGAGGGGAGGAAGAGAGGGACAAAGCTTCATATGTTCCACAGGAGCTTCATGCCTAAAGCAAGACTGTTTCAGTCTCATTTTTTTCTTTAAAGTAATTGTTACTGGAGTATAATTGATTTACAATGATGTGTTAGCTTCAGGTATACAGCAAAATGAATCAGTTACACATATACATATATCCACTCTTTTTCAGATCATTTTACCAAATACATCATTACAGAGTATTGAGTAGAATCCCCTGTGCTATACAGTAGGTCCTTATTAGTTATCTATTTTATAGACTAGTAGTGTGTATACATCAATATACATATTGGCATATATGTGTATTGTGTATAAGTGTGCATATATGGCACAATATATAATATGTGTATATGTCAGTAGTATATATACTATATATAATAGTGTGTATATGTCAATTCCAATCTCCTAATTTAGTCTGATGTCTTTTTAAGCCACTTTGAAATGAAACTTTTGTCATTTGTAGAATAAATCCTCATAGCTGGTTTATCACCCAAGCTGGAGTCTAAGAAATTATCCTGTATTCTCCTTCCTCCCTCACAGCAGAGGATGATCTTTGAAATAGTCTTCAATTCAGGCCCCTATTGTTCTATTTAAGGCCTTCATGACTTTCACTCGAGCTATTTTAGCTGCCTTGTAATTGGCCTTCCTCTTTCTGGTCTCCTCTTTCTTAGATTCAGACTTCTTTCCAAACATGACGATGTCATGCCATCCCCATTCTCAATGGTCATCAACTGTTTCATGGCAGATGACATGACCTGACCTCCAGGACCTTGCTGTCCGTTTCTTGTCCTTCATCTCTCCACTCTGCTGCTTTCCCCCCTGCACATCAGGTTCTTTCTTGCCCTCGTACTTTTGCTTACCATGTTCTCCTCTCCTTTTCCTTCCTAATATCCATGTACCTGTGAGATCACAGCTCTGACATAATTGCCCCCTGGAAACCTTCTGGAAATCTCCATGCTGAGTTGCATGTCTTTCCCCTGAGATCCTGGATGGTGTGGGCATCTCCATTACTCCACTGACTGCATTGCTGCTGCTGCTGCTACTAAGTAGCTTCAGTTGTGTCCGACTCTGTGCGACCCCATAGACGGCAGCCCACCAGCTCCGCCGTCCCTGGGATTCTCCAGGCAAGAACACTGGAGTGGGTTGCCATTTCCTNCCATGTATCTGTGAGATCACAGCTCTGACATAATTGCCCCCTGGAAACCTTCTGGAAATCTCCATGCTGAGTTGCATGTCTTTCCCGTGAGATCCTGGATGGTGTGGGCATTTCCATTACTCCACTGACTGCATTGCTGCTGCTGCTGCTACTAAGTCGCTTCAGTTGTGTCCGACTCTGTGCGACCCCATAGACGACAGCCCACCAGCTCCGCCGTCCCTGGGATTCTCCAGGCAAGAACACTGGAGTGGGTTGCCATTTCCTTCTCCAGTGCATGAAAATGTAAAGTGAAAGTTAGGTCGCTCAGTCGTGTCTGACTCTTCGCAACCCCATGTAGTCTACCCCATGGTAGACTGTAGCCTACCAGGTTTTTCCATCCATGGGATTTTCCAGGCAAGAGTACTGGAGTGGGATGCCATCGCCTTCTCCAGCTGACTGCATTAGGTTATGAGTATTAACTCAGGTGGGTTCACCACCCATCCCACTCCCCAGATTTTTGAGATAGTTGAGTCACAAAATCAGGTGCACAGCAGATGTTCATTAAATGTTTGCTAAATAAATAAATGCCTACACACCTGACATAATACCCAAATATAACATGCTTTGAAAGTAAATTTTGAGCAAGGTCAGCCCTATTGGTTTCTATGATGAATATTTCAAAGATCCATTTAAGTATAACAAAATACTTTGGGATAGATTATTATTAAAACAAAATGAGCCACATAAATGACAGATATATTTATCTTAGGAGCATAAACGAAAAAAAAATAAATTATTATGATGTGAAACTACTAGAAAACCATTTCTTGACATTGGAGTCTCACATGCTTTACTGCTTTCTTCACCTCCATACAGCCAATGTGAAAATTTCCAAGAATGATTTTGATCAAATTGCAATAATTTTTCAATACTTAATAGGCTCCACTCACATGAAAATTTTTAAAATGTGGTTTTTTGGTGGCTTATGGCAGTGAGTCAAGTGTTATTAATAGGCTGAGCCCTGTGAATGTATCCAAAGTCTAATAGATTCCCAGTAGGAAATGTATCTAATTTTCAGCATGAGCCTGTTACCAGATACATGATAATGTACAAAAAACAACATTATTTAATTTTTTGATGGTAAAAACATTTTATTAAAAATATATACTAATAAACCCACAAAACAACATTTTCTTCTTGTTAATTAAAAATGATTATTATTCATTAGATATGTATTAAGAGATAAGAGTGCAGTGAATTCATATTTTTAAAGTGTGATCCATAAATTCTCTTCCCTATCTATTCCTTTTCCTCAATAAAAAGGTGTGTAAAATACAAGGTATTGCAAATACCACATAATAAAATGGATAGACCAAATGTAATTCTCTTAAGTATTTTGCTGAGCTGGTTCCTAATCAAGAGTTTTATCAAACTGAAAATATGTATTAATGTATGTCAGCCACTAGAGGGATAATATTCCTGAGAGGATAACTTTGTGTTGGAGGGTCCATCAGACTTTAGCAAACACCTCTGAATGCCTACAATGTGGGTAACCCTACACCAAATGGAGAAAATGTCTTTTCTCCTGTGCTGAATCTGGTTGGCGAACACGCTCATCCCTACATTTTTATAATAAAACATAGAAGTTTTATAAGAGAGAAACTATACAGAATTTCAGGAACACAGATGATGGAGCTGATCAAATAAATTCTGGAATCAAATTCTAGAGACATTGGAGAGCCAACATGATTCTGTCTCAAAACAAGGACCTCAATTCTTGATTTTAGTTGCAACAGTAAATGTTGAATCTTCCAGTAAACTATAGTTTTCCCCATCCTCCTGAGTGTCTCATTGCTGCCAAATGTGTGCAAGGTTCTGAGGACCCACCAGTGACCAAAACTCTGCTCTCCCTGAGCATGAGAGCAGTGAGGACTGCACACCAGGGCACAAGATAATTAGCACAAGGCACCAGAGAGCAGCCGTCTGCAGAGCACACAGAAACAGCCTGGACTGGGGGGCAGAGATGCTCATCCAGTGGGGGGGTGCCTCAGAGCAGAGTTATCATAGGAGATACTCAGGCAAATGTGGAGTGGGAGGAAGTTCTCATTAGAAAAAAAAAAAAAAANGTCTCAAAACAAGGACCTCAATTCTTGATTTTAGTTGCAACAGTAAATGTTGAATCTTCCAGTAAACTATAGTTTTCCCCATCCTCCTGAGTGTCTCATTGCTGCCAAATGTGAGCAAGGTTCTGAGGACCCACCAGTGACCAAAACTCTGCTCTCCCTGAGCATGAAAGCAGTGAGGACTGCACACCAGAGCACAAGATAATTAGCACAAGGCACCAGAGAGCAGCCGTCTGCAGAGCACACAGAAACTCAGCCTGGACTGGGGGACAGAGATGCTCATCCAGTGGGGGGTGCCTCAGAGCAGAGTTATCATTGGAGATACTCAGGCAAATGTGGAGTGGGAGGAAGTTCTCATTAGGAAAAAAAAAAAAAGGATCTAGAAGCTAGAGGGAGTCTGGTTTACAAGGAATTGGAACAATAGCATGCAGTTTTATAGGCCCTTGACGACTAAGGGGAGGGGTTAAATCCGAGGAGTGCAAAAAGAAGCAGGAAAAAGGATAGCCGACTTTTGTCAAAAGAATGCATTGGTCATAGCAAATACCCACTTCCAACAACACAAGAGAAGACTCTACACATGGACTTCACCAGATGGTCAATACTGAAATCAGATTGATTATATTCTTTGCAGCCAAAGATAGAGAAGCTC
>SJYW01052119.1:428763-459512 GCA_006410735.1 Raphicerus campestris
GAGATCTCTTCAAGAAAATTAGAGATACTAAGAGAATATTTCATGCAAAGATGGGCTCAGTAAAGGACAGAAATGGTATGGACCTAACAGAAGCAGAAGATATTAAGAGGTGGCAAGAATACACAGAAGAACTATACAAAAAAGATCTACATGACTCAAACAACCATGGTGGTGTGATCACTCACCTAGAGCCAGACATCCTGGAATATGAACTCAACTGGGCCTTAGGAAGCATCACTATGAACAAAGCTAGTGATGAAAAAGCTAAGCTATTTCAAATCCTAGAAGATGATGCTGTGAAAGTGCTGCACTCAATATGCCAACAAATTTGGGAAATTCAGCAGTGGCCGCAGGACTGGAAAAGGTCAGTTTTCATTTTAATCGCCAAAAAAGGCCCTGCTAAAGAATATTCAAACTGCTGCACAATTGCACTCATTTCACACACTAGCAAAGTAATGTTCAAAATTTTCCAAGCCAGGCTAAAATAATATGTGAAATGTGAACTTCCAGATGTTCAAGCTGGATTTAGAAAAGACAGAGGAACTAAAGATCAAATTGCCAACATCTGTTAGATCATCAAAAAAGCAAGAGAGTTCCAGAAAAACATCTACTTCTGCTTTATTGACTACGCCAAAGCCTTTGACTGTGTGGATCACAACAAACTGTGGAAAATTCTGAAAGAGCTGGGATTACCAGACCACCTGACCTGCCTCTAGAGAAACCTGTGTACAGGTCAGGAAGAAACAATTAGAACTGGACATGGAACAACNGTGGATCACAACAAACTGTGGAAAATTCTGAAAGAGATGGGAATACCAGACCACCTTGACTGCCTCCTGAGAAATGAGTGTGCAGGTCAAGAAGCAACAGATAGAACCAGACATGGAACAATGGACTGGTTCCAAAAAGGGGTATGACAAGGCTGTATATTGTCACCATGCTTATTTAACTTATATACAGAGTACATCATGTGAAATGCCAGGTTGGAGGAAGAACAAGCTTCTCGGAAACAAGATTGCTGAGGAAATATCAGTTACCTCAGATATGTAGATGACACCACCCTTATGGAAGAAAGTGAAGAAGAACTAAAGATCCTCTTGGTGAAACTGACAGAGGAGAGTGAAAAATTTGGCTTAAAACTCAACATACAGAAAACTAAGATCATGGCATCCGGTCCCATCACTTCACGGCAAATAGAATTTATTTGGAGGGGCTCTAAAATCACTACGGTTGGTGACTGCAGCCATGAAATTAAAAGATACTTGCTCCTTGGAAGAAAAGATATGACAACCTAGGCAGCATATTCAAAAGCAGAGACATTACTTTGCCAACAGAGGTCCATCTAGTCAAAGCTATGGGTTTTTCTGTAGTCACGTATGGATGTGAGAGTTGGATTATAATGAAAGCTGAGCACCAAATAACTGATGCTTTTGAACTGTGGTGTTGGAGAAGACTCTTGTGAGTCCCTTGGACTGCAAAGAGAATCACCCAATCAATCCTAAAGGAAATCAGTCCTGAATATTCATTGGAAGGACTGATGCTGAAGCTGAAACTCCAGTACTTTGGCCACCTGATGCAAAGGACTGATTCATTGGAAAAGACCCTGATGCTGGGAAAGATTGAAGGCAGGAGGAGAAGGGGACAACAGAGGGTGACATGGTTGGATGGCATCACTGACTCAAAGGACATGAGTTTGAGTAAGCTCTGGGAGTTGGTGATGGACAGGGAAGGCTGGCGTGCTACAGTCCATGGGGTCTCAAAGAGTCAGACACAACTGAGCTACTGAATTGAAACCTGAAGATGGGGAAGTGAACTCCAAAGTTAGACTTTGTTCTGGGGTGGGAAGGAGGAAGAGATGTATTGATTCCAATGACATCTGGCAAGATACTGCAGCTACAACAAAGATGGCCGGTAGATATTTGGGGTCATACAATATTCAAGGATAGCTGGAAGTTTTGAGAGCTTCAGTTTCTCCCATGTTATTCCCAGCTCCGTTTCCAGACACAGGGCTTCTAGTCTAGTTTGCTAGTTGGTCAGTCTTGTCTGACTCTTTGCAACCTCATGGACTGTAGCCAGCCATGCTTCTCTGTCCATGAAATTCTCCAGGCAAAAATACTGGAGTGGGTAGCCATTTCCTTCTCCAGGAAATCTTCCTTACCCAAGGATTGAATCTGGCTCTCCTGCACTCCTGGCAGAGTCTTTACTGCTGAGCCACCAGGGAAGCCGTGGTCTAGAGGTGTCAGACCAAGTCCTAGCATGATGCCCCCATTAGTCCCTCCTCATCCCTCAAGTCCTCTGAATCACAGCTCAAGCATCCATCCTTCCTTCTTCCCTACCCCATCCTCTTAGTGTGGATGAGGAGGACCAGAAAGAAGAAGGTAGACCAGGAGGAGGAGAAAGAGTCTGAAAATTTCAAAATCATCTAGTCTCCAGATGGACTATTTAAAAGAAAATCAGATCTTAAGTGTCAGCTTAACTGCTGTCTAGAACATCTTCTACAGTATACTGGTTCCAGTACATGCTAAACCAGTGTCCATCTCTCTCCCTTCAACTTCAGCTTGTTTTTTAAAATACCTTTTTAAGATAGGACAAATGGAACATTTCCTGCTATATCAGTAAACAAGGACGTCACAGTCACCAGTGATTGCTCACCACAATGGTGAGCTGGTGAGCCCTGAGGAAACTTAGGATGTGAAAAACACGGATACAGGGCCCAGATAACCAAGGTGCACACCAAAGCAATGATTTCATTGAGCCCAGTCTCTTGCATCTTTTTATACACAGAAAAGCACTAAATTACTTAACTTGGAATATCTGGTGTAAGTTTAATTAAAAATAATCTTTTGATGTTCAGACTACCTGCTCTTTATTGAAAAAGTCCTATGTAACCTGGTTCCCCATCCCACCCCCTTGCCTCCTTGGAGCAGTTCTCTCAGGGTTACTTGNATCTTTTTATACACAGAAAAGCACTAAATTACTTAACTTGGAATATCTGGTGTAAGTTTAATTAAAAATAATCTTTTGATGTTCAGACTACCTGCTCTTTATTGAAAAAGTCCTATGTAACCTGGTTCCCCATCCCACCCCCTTGCCTCCTTGGAGCAGTTCTCTCAGGGTTACTTGAGATGCTACCTCCCGGGCTTGAGTCCTAAAAATTTCCACCAAATAAAATACAACTTTCAACTTTTCAGTTCAGTTCACTCGCTCAGTCGTGTCCGACTCTTTGTGACCCCATGAATTGCAGCACGCCAGGTCTCCCTTTTCATCACCATCTCCTGGAGTTCACTCAGACTCATATCCATCGAGTCAGTGATGCCATCCAGCCATCTCATCCTCTGTTGTCCCCTTCGCCTCCTGCCCCCAGTCCCTCCCAGCATCAGAGTCTTTTCCAATGAGTCAACTATTCGCATGAGGTGGCCAAAGTACTGGAGTTTCAGCTTTANCAGGAGGAGAAGGGGACAACAGAGGATGAGATGGCTGGATGGCATCATCGATGCACATGAGTTTTGGGTAGACTCTGGGAGTTGGTGATGGACAGGGAGACCTGGAGTGCTGTGATACATGGGGTCGCGAAGAGTTGGACACAACTGAGAGACTGAAATGAACTGAACTTAGTTTTTCAGAAGAACTCAAAGATATCCCTTGAGGAGGAACCAGGAACCTGTCCCAAGGCTATACAATTGTTTCTTGACTGCTCTTTCCTTGTCTCTGCATCCCCTCCCTTCCCTGATTAGCAACTGTGAGAACCTGCCTTTTAGCACTCAGGGAAGTTCATGGAGGCTGGAATCTGTTCCCTACAAAGAAAATCGGAGACACAGAAATGCTTCCATACCCAGGGGCCCCACAGGGTCCTGCTAAATTTCAAAATTTGTATCTCTGAGTTGAAATCTTCCAGAAGGCATCTAGTTCAATTCTACAATCAATAGTTTAATCAATAGTAAAAGAATCTTCATAAGACTGTGTCCAAACTTGGCTTGAATTCCACTAGAAACAAGGACGTTTCCACATCTCAAAGCTGACCACATCATTTCTGTACATTTCTAATTGTGGACATGTTTGTGTTTATATTGAGTCAAAATTGCCATGTAAATTTTCTTGCATTTTTCATATTCATTCTTTAAAAACTCATAAAACCTGACCAGCTACCTTTCTGAACAGTAGCCCTTTAGGCTTTTTGGAAACCATGATTATTTTCCTTAGCCTAAACTTCCTCAATTTTTCCCAAGTGTTCTTTATGTCAGATATCAACATTTCTATACCATCTTGGCTACCCTCTTTTTATTGTTTTCTAGTTTATCCAACGTCCTACTTATAACTTGGTAGCCAGAATTTATACCAACACCAGGAAGAATGAAAGAGGGACTCATTTCTGTTAAAAGTTAATCTCAAGAAAGGGTAAAATCATAACTCTTATGTAGATATAAAATGAATATGTGTTAAAGATTCATTAAACTAATAATCAATAAAAAATCCAGGCAGAGATTATAATTGGTTGAAAAGAATCCAAAGAATGAACATTAATAGCTCGGGAATATTGAAATGATTGTGCCAGGGAGGCACAGCTGTTTACTCTAAGATGGTGAGAGTTTGATTTGACTTACAGTTTTGTGTTGGTTTCTGGTATATAGCAAGTTCAGCTATGTGTGTGTGTGTGTGTGTATGTACAGACATTTATAGACTCTTTTCCATGATAGGTTATTACAGAATATTGAGGAGAATTCCCTGTGCTATACAGTAGGTCCTCGTTATCTATTTTACATATAGTAATGTGTGTGTATTCATCCCAAACTGCTGATTTACCCCTCACCCACGTTTCTCCTTTGGTAACCAACAGTTTTATTTTGATATTTGTAAATCTGTTGCTATTTTATAAGTAAGTTCATTTATATCATATTCTTAGATTCCACATACAAGTGGTATCCTATGATACTGAAGCCATATTTAAAGAAAGAATCACTCTAAATTTGTGAGGCAAAGAGGCAGAAACCAGATAAGAAATAGTTACCCAGCTCCCTAGACCTTAGTGTCAAGTTGTATTGGTAACACACAGCTGAGTGCTTGCTCACGGGGAAAGGAGGACACCACTTCCATGGAGCTCTGTAGTACCTCCAAGTCAGAGCAGGAAGGTTAGAGGCAATTGACAGTGGACGTTGATTTAAGACTACGGGAGTTTTCCACACAGGGACTTGATTAGGGTTGGGTCAGGATCACAAACAGTCCAGGACTGTTGGAAGCAGTTCCTGCAGGACAGGAATTCCAAGAATCTGAGGGCTGGAGCTACTGATGCTCGCCTCTGAAAAATGGATGGGACTTCCATAGAGGTCTTGTCACGAAACAGCACACCTGCAAGTATAAAGGCAGTGTGGTGGGAGTGGGGTGGGCACCCAAGCAGATGCTGACGTCACCGACAGGGGGCGGGGTTCCTGTGCTGTGTCCTTCCTGACTGTGAGGGCCAACAGAGAGACCTCGTCACTAGGGCGCCAGCCCAGAAGAGGAATCCAGATGAATTTCTTGAGGTGCAGACCACAGGGGCCACACTAACATTTTCATTGTGGTTTTGGTTTTTTAAAAAATATGTTTGCAATCTTGGCCATAAGTTCAAATGGGTTCTGAGTGTATTCTAATTTTGGAACAGAAATAATAATTCCAGGAAGAAAATGATAACAAAATTAATAAATATAAGGCACTAGGGAAGTATGGTTATATTTAATAATAAAGAGGATCATTTCAATAAATCGGTATGCTAAACACTTCTAAAACTTCGCAACAGTCAAGTCTCTGTCTTTTGAATCATTCAGGACCAACAGCTCTACTTACCAGCCCTCTTGCAAACAGCAAAACCACGTGCTTAGTTATGAAGAATGCAGTAACATAGAGGAGAAGTAACTGCTGCGTGTCACTTCTGGGCTGAGATGATGAAAATCTATGGTATGATGTTCCAGGTGGTCTTTTTCTACCCACAGAGCTCATGAGACTGTGTACAGTAAGTCCCCTAGATACAAACCCTCAAATCGTGAATTTTCAAAGATGTGAACATGCGTTCCATCAATATGAGACATAAGTGTAATTGCAGCTTACCCACTTTCTCCTATTGCTGGAGATTCTTCAGCTCTACCATCTCCTCTCCTTCTTCCAGTCAGGAACACTTCTTTCCTATTCACTCGATACCAGTCTCTGTATGCCAGGTAGTACTGAACTACCATACTTTTCAGGGTACTGTACTGAGAGATTAAAAGCACTTTATTTTTCTGTGTTTGTCTTTTATGTATTATCTGTGTGAAAAGTATTATTAACCTATTACAACATAGTATTATATAGCAGATTGTGTTAGTTGGGTACCTAGGCTAACTCTGTTGGACTTGCAGACAAATTGGACTTACAAGCAAGCTTCTTGGAACAAAACTTGTTTCTATGTAGAGGACTTACTGCAGTGAGATTCTACAGCCATGAGATGGAACATTCTAGATCCCTGAATCTTCAGAAGGAAAATGTTCTGCAGAGTCACTGGACTTGTGGCAGACTTCCTGCAGGCAAGACAAGAAACACGTGTGTGTGTTTGCAATGCATTTATTCCTGCAGTAAATCTTATTGTAGATTATATACCAAGTTCTAAGAGTCACAAAACTGAGCAAGTGGTGACAAAGTGGGTGAAAAATAGAGAGATTATTGTTTAAAAAAATCTGATAATGAGGAAAAGGAGGAAACAAGGGGAGTTTTCAAGGTCTTAAAAGCAAACACACATTTTTAATATTTGATTTTATTAATATAAAATTGAGATGCTATAGCAGCATTATGAATGTCTAAGGTAACTTGTTTGGTTTTTAGATCATACAGTTAACCCATTTTGAGTGGTAATGCCACTTTTTACCTTCCGATCCCCATGTTTGAATGGAAACTCATATCTGAATTTACATATTTGGTGATTTGCCAAGAATTTGACCTCATTGCCAGGAATCTGATCTCATTGAAACTAAAGGCCTATATTAAATCACTCTATTGTTTTCTAAAATATTTTCTATGACTTGTCTGCTCTAGATTATTGAAATATATTTAGGCATCACGTGATGTAAGAAATACTTTAAATTGCTTTTGATTTATCATACACTATTTTCTGGAGAAATTATTTTTAAACTTCTTTCCACCAATTGCCAGTTCAGTACAGTGTGTTCTCATAATTCCAGGAAGTAGTGTTATGGCTGTCAGGATGATGGGTTGCATAATCAGTAACAGTAAATAGGCTGATTCTTTGAAGCTATTCCTGCTGGAAGGTGTGTAAGACTATCCAAGGGAAGGTGCCAAAGTCTACCTGCCAACATCTGAAACTCAGGAGTTGAAAGAGTCAGGGAGATAAATAAGGAAATGTGCTATAACTGTCTTGAAATATTGAAATATTAGCCTGGGAGGCATTGTGAAAGTACACAGTGATCCCTTGTTTCACGTGGCAATGTGTTCTGGTAAGAAAAAGAGTGATCAATCCTTAACCTACTTTTGCTGCTGTTTTCAGAGCATGTGTTTTATAAAAATAAGTCAATATAGAGGAAGAAGGATTCTCTGCTAATTCAGTGTCTGGTGTGTGGTGGGTACTCAATAGATGTTTGGTAATAAGGCAATGGGTGAATCAATCAATGTAGTCATGGAGCAATTTGTCTAAAAGATGAAAACCTATCCGTCAGTAAAATTTAGATAGAGCTTGAAAAACCAGGCTCCTAGTTTGCACAGAAAAATCTTAGATTGTTAATGGATGATCTCTGTTCCTTGAAAAGAAAGGAGCTGCAGTGCTAGGTTCAGGCTTGAGAATGGACTTACAGAGCTGGACATGAAGGTGGGGAATGCATCTCTTGACTGTAGGCTTCAGTGGCTGAGCGTAGAAGAGGCTGTGCTTTGACAGGCAGGCCCAGGAAGAAGCCAGATTAGAAGAAAGGAAGGTGGCCAGAAGTTCTCTCTTGAAACCAAAAAAATCAGAGCAAGACAATGGAACAGAAATCAGGACAAAACTGGAAGGTAGAAGCTAAACAAATTCTTGGAAATAAAGTGTCATACTTACAATAACTTCTTAGAGGATGAGGTAAGCATGCTGTTGTAGAGATTGCTAGTGGAATCCCAGTACTTGCCTTCCTTCCTTTCTTTGTAATAACAATGCTGGTGGCCAGTGAACACATTGCAGACCAGGAAGAAGTAAGGGTGTTCTCCATCTGTTCTCGCAGCTGATTATAGCCCACAGTTTGGCCCACCTGCTGTAGCAAAAGTGATGTGCTACTTTAAAGGAGCTGTCTATTCCTTTCCTGTATTTTCTCTCCATCTTGTTATGTAAAATGCAAATGTGAAGGCTGGTGCTCTAGCAGCCATTTTGGACCATGACTGTTGTTTTGGAGAAAGCAGAGTAGAAACTAAGAAGGAGCCTTGGTTTGTAAAGGCTTCATGAACTTGGATTGCTCATTCCTGGCTTCCTTTTACATAGAAAAATAAAAAGTCCTTCTTATTCAAGTTACTGGTTTTTGACCTCTGTGCTACAGTTGATATACGGCACAGTTGGATTTGGTAGTTGCAAATATTTCTCCACTTACTCTCTCTCTCTCAAAAAAAAAAAAAAAAAAAAAAGAGTTGTCTTAAAAGTAATAGAAAAATTTTCTAGAATATCCCTAGAAATTAAAAGCTTGATGAATATTGGTACTGAATGATAATACTAATCACTGACAGAGCTGTTGCAATACCTGAAATTTTATTTGGTTTTATATCATGTTACAAAACAGAATATATGTGAAAAGATGGCTTTTATATTTTCTAGTGAATTGATGGCATATAATCAATAATCACATAATTTTTAGTTTAGCTGTAAACTTTGGACATTCCTCTAATTTTTCAGATGAAAAGGCTGAGTTAATGACTGTACCAAAGGAAAAAATTGACTTATGATAGAAATGAGATTAGCAGCTAGTTATACTGGTTTCCAGGCCTATGTCTTTTTATTCTACTATGATGCTAATATTTCAAAAGGATAACATGTCCTTATTTCTGTCTAAATATAATTGCTTAAGTGCGCTTGGAGCCAAGAGATATATTCAGTGTATTCACTGAAAGCCTAAAATCTATCTTTCAAAAAATTTGTCATAAACTTAAATTTTTGATTTCCATTGCTGTAAGTTTATAACAACTTACATTCCCACCAGTAATATACTTTTACATTTATGTTATAAGATACAGATAACACTCTGCTGCTGCTGCTGCTACTGATGCTAAGTCATTTCAGTCATGTCCGACCCTGTGTGACCCATAGACAGCAGCCCACTAGGCTCCTCTGTCCCTGGGATTCTCCTGGCAAGAACACTGGAGTGGGTTGCCATTTCCTCCTCCAATGCATGAGAGTGAAAAGTGAAAGTGAAGTCACTCAGTCATGTTCGACTCTTTGCGACCCCACGGTCTACCAGTCTACCAGGCTCCTCCATCCATGGGATTTTCCACGCAAGAGTACTGGGTTGCCACTTCCTACTCCAGATAACACTCTATATTAGTGTTTTAAAATGTTTCACTTTGGTAGATATAGCCTTTATAGAAAACAAACTGTCTGATACATCCCTTCCTTGAATTTTTATCTTATTTTGATGTATAGTTGAATTCTCCTTTTCATATTACTGTAATTTATTAATGTCATGTGTTGTAGAGAGAATAGAGAAATGGTATCTACTTTCCTATAGTCTGGCAAATCAAGATTTATTTCTTCTTGTTGATGGTTTAGAAATGATTGTTTCAGAGTTTCAACTTAATTGAATCATATTGTTAATTTATAAGATTGTAGTTATATTTAAGAAAATCTCTGTCTAGTTTATTTCAAATGGAAACTGTATGATTTCACAGCATTTTAAGTGTTCTTATACTGTAACTAATCTTAACCAGAATGCCAGCGTCATTCATTATAGGGGTCAATGTCCTCACTGTAGTGACATAATATGAATTGCATATTATTTTAATTGATGTTAGTGTTTCATGTTAAGTCAGCAAGAAATTAATAAGACTGTGAGTAGGTAAGATATTGTTGTTTAGTTGCTCGGTCATGTCCAACTCTTTGTGACCCCATGAACTGCAGCACACCAGGCTTCTCTGTCCTTCACCATCTCCTGGGGCTTGCTTAAACTCATGTCCGTTAAGTCAGTGATGCCATCCAACAATCTTGTCCTCTCTGGTTCCCCTTTCCTCCTGCCTTCAATCTTCCCCAGCATCAGGATCTTTTCTAATGAGTCTGCTCTTTGCATCAGGTGACCAAAGTATTGGAGCTTCAGCTTCAACATCAGTCCTTCTAATGAATATTCAGGATTGCTTTCCTTTAGTATCTACTGGTTTGATTTCCTTGTAGCACAAGGGACTCTCAAGAGTCTTTTCCAACACCACAGCTTCTTTGTCATTCAGCCTTGTTTATGGTCCCACTCTCATATCCACATATGACTACTGGAAAAACCATAGCTTTGACTAGACGGGCCTTTGTTGGCAAAGTAATTGTGTCTCTGCTTTTGAATATGATATCTAGGTTGGTCTTAGCTTTTCTTTCAAGGAGCAAGTGTCTTTTAATTTCATAGCTGCAGTTACCATCTGCAGTGATTTTGAAGTCTAAGAAAATAAAGTCTCTCATTGTTCCTGTTGCTTCGTCATCTATTTGCCATGAAGTGATGGGACTGGATGCCATGATCTTAGTTTTTCGAATGTTGAGTTTTAAGCCAGATTTTTCACTCTCTTCCTTTAACTTCATCAAGAGGTTCTTCAGTTCCTTTTCATTTTCTGCCATAAGGGTAGTGTCATCTATGTATCTGAGATTATTGATATATTTCCAGAAATTTTGATTCCAGTTTGTGCTTCATTCAGACTCATATATTGCTAGATGTACTCTGCATATAAGTTAAATAAACGAGGTGACAATATATAGCTTTACTGTAGTCCTTTCCCAATTTGGAACCAGTCTATTGTTCCATGTCCGGTTCTAACTGTTGCTTCTTGACCTGCATACAGGTTTCTCAGAAGCCAGGTAAGATGGTCTGGTATCCCCATCTCTTGAAGAATTTTCCACAGTTTGTTGTGATCCACACAGTCAAAGGCTTTGGCATAGTCAGTGAAGCAGAAGTAGATGTTTTTCTGNGACAATATATAGCTTTACTGTAGTCCTTTACCAATTTGGAACCAGTCTATTGTTCCATGTCCGGTTCTAACTGTTGCTTCTTGACCTGCATACAGGTTTCTCAGAAGTCAGGTAAGATGGTCTGGTATCCCCATCTCTTAAAGAATTTTCCACAGTTTGTTGTGATCCACACAGTCAAAGTCTTTGGCATAGTCAGTGAAGCAGAAGTAGATGTTTTTCTGGAATTCTCTGGCTTTTTCTATGATCCAATGGATGCCCACAATTTGATCTCTGGTAAGATATAGGCTTATTATGCAGAGTACATCATGAGAAATGCTGGAATGGCAGAAACACAAGCTGGAATCAAGATTGCTGGGAGAAATATCAATAACCTCAGATATGCAGATGACACCACCCTTTATGGCAGAAAGTGAAGAGGAACTAAAAAGCCTCTTGATGAAAGTGAAAGAGGAGAGTGAAAAAGTTGGCTTAAAGCTCAACATTCAGAAAACGAAGATCATGGCATCTGGTCCCATCATTTCATGGGAAGTAGATGGGGAAACAGTGGAAACAGTGTCAGACTTTATTTTGGGGAGCTCCAAAATCACTGTAGATGGTAACTGCAGCCATGAAATTAAAAGATACTTACTCCTTGGAAGAAAAGCTATGACCAACCTAGACAGTATATTCAAAAGCAGAGACATTACTTTGCCGACTAAGGTCCATCTAGTCAAGGCTATGGTTTTTCCTGTGGTCATGTATGGATGTGAAAGTTGGACTGTGAAGAAAGCTGAGTGCTAAAGAATTGATGTTTTTGAACTGTGGTGTTGGAGAAGACCCTTGAGAGTCCCTTGGACTGTATGGAGATCCAACCAGTCCATTCTGAAGATCAGCCCTGGGATTTCTCTGGAAGGAATGATGCTAACACTGAAACTCCAGTACTTTGGCCACCTCATGCGAAGAGTTGACTCATTGTAAAAGACTTTGATGCTGGGAGGGATTGGGGGCAGGACAAGAAGGGGACNTAGATTAGTAATTATAAAGAATCTCCTATATATCTAAAGCTTTCACAAACATTTTCTCCATATATATAAAAACGTTTCCAGAAATCTCCATCTTGCTCTGATGACAGCAATCAAACATGACATATATGTCTATGATTGAAAGATTTACTTACTCATTCATTCACTTTAACAAGTTTTTCCTAAGTGGCTTTTATTTATGTATTTATTTTATAGTTGGCATACTTTTATTTTCCAAGCAGTCATCAAGTTTTATTGATTTTGCTACCTAAATAATTCTTACCTGTATTTACATTCTTTTAAAAATCTATTTCTTAAATTGAAGTAGTGTTGATGTATAATGTTGTGGCGGTTTCAAGCGTNATACTTTTATTTTCCAAGCAGTCATCAAGTTTTATTGATTTTGCTACCTAAATAATTCTTGCCTGTATTTACATTCTTTTTAAAATCTATTTCTTAAATTGAAGTAGTGTTGATGTATAATGTTGTGGCGGTTTCAAGCGTGCATCATCTAAGGAATATTTTATACACCTGGGCATGTGGGAAAAAGAAAAGAAGTAAATAGAGTAAGATGTAGGTTTTTGCTCTCTGAAAGTACACAGTCTACTGGGGTGAAGAGAGAGCAGAGCATCACAGTATAATCAGTTGTGAAAAATTTACCACTGGGATGCTGAGGTGAACAGTGTCAGGAGGGACCACTCAGAACTGGACCACTCACTCAGAACCTAAGATGTTCTATGGATTCTTTATCTTCAGTACCTCCTATGACAATGGTACGCACAGAAACTGAGCTAGATTGTGGTCCTAACAACTTGGAAATCATCTTATAGAAACAAATACAAGCGTTAGATGGACTTCCCAGGAAGACGCGCCACAGGAGGGCACAGCAACCCACTGCAGTATTCTTGCCTGGAGAATTCAGGGTCAGAGGAGCCTGGTGGGCTGCAGCCCATAGGGTCACAAAGAGTCAACAATGAAATGACTTAACATGCCCCCACTAGCATTAGGTGCATGGGGATGATAGCAAGCAAGAAATAAGAGAGGAATCCAACTGAAGCATCAGATACATCTACATTCTGCATGTGACTCAGAATCCTTTCCTACTTCTTGCTATTTGCATTCCTTAATGATAGTAGACAGAGAGCCCAAAACTATGTCTCTTAGAATTCCTGGTAGCCCAGGTCTGGATGCAAATTAGGTTATGCTAATTGAATGCTTTCATGTGAAATTTGGAATGTGGATATGTGGGGGGAGCTGTTTTCTTTCTGCTATTTTAAGTAGCAAATAATTCCAGAGAGATGTTGGAGTTTACAGGTGGTAGCAGCTAGACTGAAGTAGTCCAGGAATTGGTGAGTCTACAGGCAGTCTGTGTAGGAGCTGGAATCCACATACCTGGGTCTAGCTGTCAGCATCCAGTGTGTCTTTGAACTAATCAGTCCAGGAGCAGCCCCATTCCTCCCCCTCCTCCTGCAGCCCTTCAATCTTTTCGTAAGCATTTAATTTCCTGTGTCAAATCCCATCTGCTGGAAATATCTGTTTACCACACTCCATTCTGGCTGATTCGGCATGTTCAAAGGCAAGAGATGTGAAAAAAAGAAACTTGTGGTCAGGGAATGAATTGCTGCTAGGTGTGTTGGTGCCAACGATGGATGTGGCAGAAACTACAGATGGGAGAGTAAGTTTTAAAAGACTATGAAGTTTCTAAGTTTTGTTTCTCCCAAAGACGTGGCATCTAGGAGATTTTCATTAGATGTTTGTTGTGGGGAATTGTACTTAAAAGTTTTAGGGTTTGGCCTTTGTCTTATAGTGGAACCAGTGGGGTGAAGAACCATTTGAAGGCTCTCACTTAAGGGAATCACACAGTGAGATTCATGCTTCTCATTGGCAATTCTCTGTAGATGATATGAAGGAGGAATTGAAATTATAAGGATAGAAAAGCTTATGATTTACTCTGTAGCTTATGATGCTATTGAAGAAATTTATTATTGAAAATTTATTATTGAAAAAAGTTTGTAAATTTGGTCAATTTTAATGCCAAGTTTATTATGTAATTTTAAACCACTAAAATATTGATTATCATACTTTTGAGATATTGAGAATCTGAAAACATTTAAACATATTCATCAAGATCACATCCCTTTTTTTTCTTTTTTTTCTAAAAACTGAAATACCACATGGAGAAGGGAACATGGTGGCCTATAGTCCACAGGGTCGTGAAAACTCAGATGTAACTAAAGCGACTTAGCACAGACACACACATAGTTGATTTACAATACTGTGTTAGTTTCAGTTGTTAAGATCACATACTTTTAAAGCTTTCAGGCAGAGGAAATTGTAAACTGTAAACTGTATTGCCTGTATAAACTGTATGGTGGTACCAATTTGGCCAGTAAACAGCTCTGCCTTTCATCTATATTTAGCCATTATCCTGTGAATTTGTTTATGGACCTCAGACTCTCTCTACAAGGGGTTGTATTTTATCATATGATATTATCACAGATAATATTTTTGTATCCTTTGTACAAAATGTCCACTGTACGATATTTTAGAGGTCATTTGTACTGGTGGTATAACTGCATTTGATGACAATTATATCCTCAAACTTTGAGATGCACATGAGATGTGAGGAAATGCCAAGGTCACATACTACAAGACCAGCCTTGCTAATTCATCTAAAATGGAAAACTTTAAAATATTGGACATGGGTTGAGAAAATGAAGGGGTCAGACAAGCAAATATTGAAGAGTTATTATAATGTCCAAAAACACATCTCCTCTCACTGACATTTATTTTTATTTTATGGGAACATTATTTTAAGTATGTGAGTGTTAATTTAATGTCATTGGAATCTTCCCCTTTGAATAAAACAGGACTGCCTACACAGGGCTCTGTTGTACTACTCACCACATTGTATTAGAAATACTTTCTTGTATGTCTATGTGACAGAGAAAGCATTGCCTTCTGTATAAATCCAGTTCATTTCTTCCCAGCCAAATAGAAAGGTACTGTGTTCTACTCTCCCATATAATGAGGTTGAAACCATGACTTGTATGTTAATAAAGAGGCTTGGCTCTTTTTTCCCCTGCATGGCAGTATTTAAGGCCATATACTGTAGTTGATGGAGCCGCTAAGTAAAAAGAGACTGAGTTTCTGAGTCATTGGCTGGAGCCCCCTACCCTCACAAATCCACCTCCCGCCCCTTATAGCAATCTACCCTAAACTGTGATATAAACTGGTAATTAACCTTTGCTGTATTAGGCTGCTGAGATTTCAACCTGTTTGTTACAGAACTAAACACATCTTGTCTCACTAGACTGTGCACACTTCTTGAGCTCAGAGGTCTTTCTTCATTATATCTCTTGTTCTACCAAAACATATGGGACAATGCCCAGCACATAGTATATACTTTATAAATGTTGGACAAATTAGTGAAAGAGTTTTCTAAGCAAAAGGTATCTTTAAGGCAATGGCAAGAAGCAGTATGAATAACTATTTAAAGATACATTCAAATTTGAAATTCTTTTTCAAATGAATACTTTAAAAAAATATCATTCTTTAAAAATAAACTATACTTTAAAAATTTACAGCTTTTAAATGCTCAGAAAGTACTGTGCCAGTTTTCACTCTTAACTTTTTGTTGGATGTATCTGGAATTTTTATGAAATATGAAATAAAAGTGGTGTGTAATGAAATTTATTGCCATATATAAGATGGGATCAGTTGGACTGATTTCAAATCATGACACTATATGTTGTAACTTAATTCATTCTATCCACAGCTCTATCTTCTTAAATTATTTTTCTTACATTAATAGAGTTTAAGTTTTGAGCAGTTTTAAGTTTACAGGAGGATTTAGCATAAAGTACAGAGGGTTTTCATATGCCTCTCTCTTCCCCATGGTTTCCCCTGCTATTAACATCCTGAGGTGAGGTGAAGTCACTCAGTCGTGTCCAACTCTTTGCAACCCCGTGGACTATAACCTACTTAGCTTCTCTGTCCATGGGATTCTCCAGGCAAGAATACTGGAGTGGATTGCCATTTCCTTCTCCAATTAACATCCTGGATTATAGTAAAGATATTAGAGTAGAAGAATGTGTATAATTATTCATTATAATAGATGAACTAAGACTGATGCATTATGAATGACTTAACTCCATAGTCTAGATTACAGTTCACTCCTTGTGCTGTGCTGTGAATGTGTAATGGCATGTCCCCACTATTAGAGTATCATCCAGAATAATTTCAGTGCCTCCAGAATTCTGCATNTGTCATTGGAATCTTCCCCTTTGAATAAAACAGGACTGCCTACACAGGGCTCTGTTGTACTACTCACCACATTGTATTAGAAATACTTTCTTGTATGTCTATGTGACAGAGAAAGCATTGCCTTCTGTATAAATCCAGTTTATTTCTTTCCAGCCAAATAGAAAGGTACTGTGTTCTACTCTCCCGTATAATGAGGTTGAAACCATGACTTGTATGTTAATAAAGAGGCTTGGCTCTTTTTTCCCCTGCATGGCAGTATTTAAGGCCATATACTATAGTTGATGGAGCCGCTAAGTAAAAAGAGACTGAGTTTCTGAGTCATTGGCTGGAGCCCCCTACCCTCACAAATCCACCTCCCGCCCCTTATAGCAATCTACCCTAAACTGTGATATAAACTGGTAATTAACCTTTGCTGTATTAGGCTGCTGAGATTTCAACCTGTTTGTTACAGAACTAAACACATCTTGTCTCACTAGACTGTGCACACTTCTTGAGCTCAGAGGTCTTTCTTCATTATATCTCTTGTTCTACCAAAACATATGGGACAATGCCCAGCACATAGTATATACTTTATAAATGTTGGACAAATTAGTGAAAGAGTTTTCTAAGCAAAAGGTATCTTTAAGGCAATGGCAAGAAGCAGTATGAATAACTATTTAAAGATACATTCAAATTTGAAATTCTTTTTCAAATGAATACTTTAAAAAAATATCATTCTTTAAAAATAAACTATACTTTAAAAATTTACAGCTTTTAAATGCTCAGAAAGTACTGTGCCAGTTTTCACTCTTAACTTTTTGTTGGATGTATCTGGAATTTTTATGAAATATGAAATAAAAGTGGTGTGTAATGAAATTTATTGCCATATATAAGATGGGATCAGTTGGACTGATTTCAAATCATGACACTATATGTTGTAACTTAATTCATTCTATCCACAGCTCTATCTTCTTAAATTATTTTTCTTACATTAATAGAGTTTAAGTTTTGAGCAGTTTTAAGTTTACAGGAGGATTTAGCACAAAGTACAGAGGGTTTTCATATGCCTCTCTCTTCCCCATGGTTTCCCCTGCTATTAACGTCCTGAGGTGAGGTGAAGTCACTCAGTCGTGTCCAACTCTTTGCAACCCCGTGGACTATAACCTACTTAGCTTCTCTGTCCATGGGATTCTCCAGGCAAGAATACTGGAGTGGATTGCCATTTCCTTCTCCAATTAACATCCTGGATTATAGTAAAGATATTAGAGTAGAAGAATGTGTATAATTATTCATTATAATAGATGAACTAAGACTGATGCATTATGAATGACTTAACTCCATAGTCTAGATTACAGTTCACTCCTTGTGCTGTGCTGTGAATGTGTAATGGCATGTCCCCACTATTAGAGTATCATCCAGAATAATTTCAGTGCCTCCAGAATTCTGCATGCTCTGGCTATTCAGCCTTCCCTTAGTCCTTCCTTCTGAAGCTCTGGCAACCACTGATCTTTTCACTGCCTCCATAGTTTTCTGTTTTCCTAAATATCATATACTTGGGATCATACAGTATGTATCCTTTCAGATTGGCTTCTTTCACTTAATAATATGTATTCAAGTTCCCTCCATGACTTTTCATGACTTGATGGCTCATTTCTTTTCATTAATGAGTAATATCCCATTGTACGAATTTACATAGTTTATTTATCCATTTACCTGTTAAAGGACTTCTTGGCTGCCTCTGTGTTTTGGCAATGTATAACTAAAGCTGCTTAAAAAAATTGTGTGCAGATTTTTGTGTGAAGAGAAGTTATCAGATCATTTGGGTAACTACCAAGGAGCAAGACTGCTGAATCATCTCTGAGAATATGTTTAATTTTGTAAGAACCTACCAGATAGTCTTCCAAAGTGTCTATATCATTTTGCATTCCCACCAGCAACGGAGGCGCATCCCTGCCGCTTCTTTCCTTGTCAGCACTTGGCACAGACAGTATTTTGTTTGGGTTTTAGTCATGTTAAGTAAGCATGTAGTGGTTTTTCTTAAATTTTTATTCTACAATACTTAATTCTGTCATATGTTTTCAGACAAAGTCCTCCTTATTACATATGAAAAGGGGAACAAATAGTAGAAAATTGACCGTTACATCTGAGAATCCAGGCTTAACTTACTGAAGTCTTCCATTATGTTGGATGTTAGACTCAACTTTCATGTATGAACAAGTGGGAACTTCAGACGAAAAACATGCTTCTAAGAGTTAAAACTCAGTCCAATTTACTCTCTTTTTACTCACACCAGGGTTTTTCTGGCTTATGTCCAAGAGTAGGTCAGATTACTGTGATGATGAATGAATCAACACAGTACCCCCGAAGAATGGTGGAGACAGTCCTAGCTCTGGAACTAATGGCCCCACCTTGCCCTTGAGGAGTTATACCCACTCCTCCTTGTAAAGTTGAGCCTGTTATAAAATAAATAGGTGGGAAATTGACACCAGCAGCTGGTATAAAATTTCTTTCAAAGCACTGACTCTTTTATTTTTATCCCTACATTTATGAGATGTGACAATGGACATCCAAAGGTTACGGGATGGATGTAGATTAGGGCACAGGTATAAAGCTGTGAAATAGCACTCAGGGCACTGACATAGTTGCTTCTTTCAGAGATCTGTTAATGTTCTGAAGTGACTGGCAGGTGCTGAGTGACATTTATAAAGGAGCTGAGAGTGAAGAAGAAAAATTCCTGGTCAGAGATACATATTCTCCATGGTTCACAATTCCCATTTAACATAAGCTTCGGGATGACAGTTNGTTAATGTTCTGAAGTGACTGGCAGGTGCTGAGTGACATTTATAAAGGAGCTGAGAGTGAAGAAGAAAAATTCCTGGTCAGAGATACATATTCTCCATGGTTCACAATTCCCATTTAACATAAGCTTTGGGATGACAGTTCTAATTCTGATCCTTGTTTGTAAATAGTATTTGAAAGATCAATTCAGTTCATTCACTCAATTGTGTCCAACTCTTTGCAATCCATGAATCACAGCACTCCAGGCCTCCCTGTCCATCGCCAACTCTAAGAGTTTACCCAAACTCATGTCCATCGAGTTGGTGATGCCACCCAGCCATCTCATCCTCTGGCGTCCCCTTCTCCTGCTACCCACAATTCNTTCTAATTCTGATCCTTGTTTGTAAATAGTATTTGAAAGATCAATTCAGTTCATTCACTCAATTGTGTCCAACTCTTTGCGATCCATGAATCACAGCACTCCAGGCCTCCCTGTCCATCGCCAACTCTAAGAGTTTACCCAAACTCATGTCCATTGAGTTGGTGATGCCACCCAGCCATCTCATCCTCTGGCGTCCCCTTCTCCTCCTACCCACAATTCCTCCCAACATCAGGGTCTTTTCCAATGAGTCAACTCTTCACATGAGGTGGCCAAAGTACTGGAGTTTCAGCTTTAGCATCATTCCTTCCAAAGAAATCCCAGAACTGATCTCCTTTAGAATGGATTGGTTGGATCTCCTTGCAGTTCAAGGGACTCTCAAGAGTCTTCTCCAACACCACAGTTCAAAAACATCAATTCTTCGGTGCTCAGCTTTCGTTACAGTCCAACTCTCACATCCATATGTGACTACTGGAAAAACTATAGTCTTGACTAGACGGACCTTAGTTGGCAAACTAATGTCTCTGCTTTTGAATATGCTATCTAGGTTGGTCATAACTTTCCTTCCAAGTATTAAGTGTCTTTTAATTTCATGGCTGCAGTCACCATCTGCAGTGATTTGGAGCCCCCCAAAATAAAAGAGTCAGTGCTTTGAAAGAAATTTTATACGAGCTGCTGGTGTCCATTTCCCACCTATTTATTTTATAACAGGCTCAACTGTTTCTACTGTTTCCCCGTCTATTTCCCATGAAGNGGAACATTTCATGCAAAGATGGGCTTGATAAAGGACAGAAATTGTATGGACCTAACAGAAGCAGAAGATATTAAGAAGAAGTGGCAAGAATACACTTTTGAATTTGCATCAGTTTGAAACTCAGGGGATGTGAAATAGATTTGCCAATATTATTTCTTGCTATTTGTGCAAACCAAATGAAATAAGTCATGAAATTCATAATAGGACAAAGGGGGAACTGAACTTGGCTTTTTTCTGCTGCCTTGTCACCATGACAGAAGCAGCTGTAAAATGAAGGGAAAGATCTTAAGCTTTCTAAAGTCTTGAGTCATTTTAGAAATTCCTTCCCTTTGTATTAATTACATATTTTAGTTTGATGCTGCATTCTTAGTTTCACGCAAGAGTCTGAAGACATTAAGGTACACAGTAGTTTTTAAGAAGTCTATCCAGAAGNAGCTTTCTAAAGTCTTGAGTCATTTTAGAAATTCCTTCCCTTTGTATTAATTACATATTTTAGTTTGATGCTGCATTCTTAGTTTCACGCAAGAGTCTGAAGACATTAAGGTACACAGTAGTTTTTAAGAAGTCTATCCAGAAGAGAAAAACCTTAAGAAATGAGCATATAGAACAAACATTAGAAAAAAATTGTTTTAAATTTTAAATAATGCAAAAATTTAAAATACTCTTTATAAGACTAGAAGCTTAAAGTGTTTCTTTTCAACACAGACTTCAGCATTGATTTCATTGTTATTCATGAATTTTATTACAAAATTCCTTGGGTTTACTACACTAGTTTTACCAGTTGTTTTTTCTTTGTGGACCTGTGTGAAAAATTAAGTATTTCTCTATTTTCTTGCTGATTCTTAATTATCATTATAGAAGTTTTTCCCCTCTAGTATATTTATTTTATAGTTAAATTGAGTTTATAATGTATACATCAAAATCTTCCCAATTTACAAGAGACTTTACTGTTTATAAAAGAAGATATTTAAATTCTTTTAGAATTCAAGAGACCTCAACATTTGTTTCGAGCTATTCAGTGAAAACAGACTATTAAAATAATAATCTTCATTGAAATTCCTATCATAACACAGAGAGATGATTTCTAGTATGACAATCCCTGATTTAACAGTGGTTCTGTTGCAGGAAGGCAGACCCCTTCCAGGGCCCGAAACTGGGCTCTTGTCTAACACTCGGAAATGAATTGTCTGAGGAGACACATGTTCTGACAAAGCAAGAGATTTTATGGGAAAGGGCACCCTGGTGGAGAGCAGTAGGATAAGGGAACCCAGGAGAACTGCTCTGCCACATGGCTCGCAGTCTCGCAGTCTCGGGTTTTATGGTGATGGGATTAGTTTCCGGATGGTCTGTGGCCAATCATTCTAATTCAGAGTCTTTTCTGGTGGCACACGCGTTGCTCAGCCAAGATGGATGCTAGCGAGAGGGATTCTGGGAAGTGGATGGACACGTGACGTCTCTTTTCAAACTTTCCCAAACTCTTCCGGTTGGTGGTGGCTTATTAGTTCCGTATTCCTTATCAGGATCTCCTGTCATAAAACAACTCATGCAAATGGTTACTATGGTGCCTGGCCAGGGTGGGCGGTTTCGATCAGCGTGCTTCCCCTAACAGCTTGACTTGTGATTTTTTTGACTTTAAGATAGTGCAAAAGCACTAGGGAGTCAGTGGAAACCATACTTGGAATTTAGAATGTTGCTCTTTTCCCAGGCTAATGGCAGATGGTACAATCCTGTCTTGTGATCCTGGGCAGTAACACATTTACCAGGGTCAACGACTGATACACTTACAATTCTATACCTAGATGATTCTGGTTTTGACTTTCAGTACAATATCCAGTCAATTACATGATATATTCAGCACTTCATTATAAAATAAGCTTTGTGTTAGATAATTTTGCCCAACTATAGGCTAATGTAAGTGTTCTGAGTCTGTTTAAGGTGGGCAAGACTTAGCATTGATGTTTGGTAGGTCAGGTGTATTCAACACATTTTTGACAGGATATTCTCAATTTACAATGGATTTAACAGGACTTAACTGCATCATAAGTCAAGGAAAAGAAGACTTTTTAGCTAGCAACTTAAATAATGAATTAAAATATTTTCTTCTAGAAGCTATCAAATTATCAAAACATCTCTTATTTTATAAAATGTCAATGCTTAAAACAATGAATATGTCATATTTTAGCGTGTCTTAAAAGATTTGCTAGTAGAGTTGATAACTTTACAAACCTCAAATATTTTAATTTGGAAAAAGTAAATCCCATTTATCATAAACATATTTGACATTATTATACAAATAATAAAACTGATTTTTATTGCCATAACTAGAAAGGGCAATGGCAGGCAGGAGGAAAAGGGTTACATGAGATTGCAGGAGGCACTGTCTGCGCCCTTGGGTTTATGTGCACATGCGAATGGAGGAGGAAGTGTGGTGGGTGAGAAACACACAGGAATAGTTGCTTGGTGTTTTCACAAGTCCTCTAGGCGGGGTCTTTTTGTGTCCATGCATTTGCATTTCTAACTACTCAATGCAGATAGCATTCTTGTGTCTATCTGATATAATCTTGGTAGAAGAGTAAACTCAACGATTTAGAAGTCTACTATAATGTCCCTTGGTTTCTCGCATTCTAAAAGGAAAGCAGCATACATTTAACATCAACTAATTCAGGCAATTGTAGCATGTCCAAAATATTAGAGAAAATGTTGTATATTCTTTAGGTATGTGTCTTCTCAGTTTTATAAAATTCATATTCACTTTTAAAGAAGATAGGGAGGAACTGAGTACCAATAAGGATATTGTCTAATTGTCAAAATCTGGAGTCTCTTTACAGTCAGCTAACAGTGAATGATAAGTAGCAAGGAAGGGTACCACCCAGCCAGAAGGTTAACAACATACAAAAGCCAAGAATGTTTCATAATTACAGGCTCTTCTTCCTCTATATGATCTTGCTCACACATCCACAGCACCATTGTCAGAAACAGTGTCTTGCAGTTTTATGTGATAATCTCAGTGTATTATGTCTTCATAGGAGAACTTCCAGTGGTGGACTGACTGCTGGCACTGACCTGTAGAGATGTGTTGTGTGGTAATCACAATGTGACCTCCAAGGTTTGCTCTTGGTTTTCTCTATTTTCGTAAACAGTTCTTTGCAGGAGATGGTCCTCAGTAGGAAGCATCTTTCTGTATCACTTTAATAAAGCAACATGTAACTATCTACTCATCTCCACCCCAAGCACACCTTTCAGATCTTTTAATCACTCAATGCTTCACTTAACCTGCTGGTTCCTTCAGTAGATCAAAGAAGAAGTAATTAACAGATGACCAAGTCTCTTCCCCAGCTTCTTTTTCAATAATCTCTTGAACAAACTGTGTGAACAAGATGCATTTAAAGAAAGATCATGAAGAGTTGACAAGCCTGCATTCAGTGGGGGGTGGTGATGACTCTGATCCCCTCTCTTAATGAATAACTCAGGTTACTTTCCTTTTTCCCTTTAAGAATCTTCATGGCAGAGCAGAATTTTGAGAGGTAGTTTTTGCAGACACTGAGTCCACCTTCACCCCAGATTAATGGCATTCTGATTAAAAGCAGCTTTCCTTTCTAGCAACACTTGCCCCTTGGGTACTGATTTTGAGCAGGGAGCAGCTGGACCTGAGTTTGATAACATTTTCGGACATAGTCCCATGGTAGAGTGTGTGAACTGTCGCAGCCACATTGCCTTCAGACATGATTCTCTGTATATTCACCTGCTGCAACCAAAAATGAGCTTTCTTTTTCTCCTCTCTTTCTTTCTCTCTCAAACACACACGTACAGACATAACTGACAATGAGAAGGAAGCACCTTATTACCAGATGTTGATTTATTAAAACAACTTATCTTTATAAATTTTTTTCTAGCACTTTCCAAAAGACATAAGAGAAAATGCACTGAGTAGGAAAAGATCATAAATGAAAAATACTTCACCATTCATCAAACTTACCTCATTTTCCTCCTGTACTGGGCCTCAGAATTTGGTAATGGGGATAAAAGAATTATTCCAATGGGAGGCCAGTATGCAACTGTTTTTCTCCTTAGGCCTCATACACTTATCAGTATTAAACCAGATTCATTAAACAGCCAGTGTGATTCACATGAACACTCATTATAGAGTAAGTCCCAACTTAACAGAGAGCAGCAGCTTCGCAGAAAACGAGTGACACATTCTGCTACTGGGCAGGTCAAGTGCAGCATTTACACCTGAACCACCAGAGTGCCTATCTCACACCTGCTGGGTCAGAATCAATAGGAAGTGGGGCCCAGGGACATGCCCATTTTTATTTTCACTTTGAGAGATTTTAAGGCACACTAGTGACATTCCAGGGTAACGTGTCGATTTCTTTTCAAGGAAAACTTAACCCTTAAAAGGGAAAAGGAGCCATTAATAATACAGGCAAATGCTTTGCATACTATTTTGCTCATTCAAAGTTTTAGATTGTAATTTTTACATTTTTAATCATTTCGTATGCTAAGTTGAGGGTGACCACAGTTTACTCATATTACAAAGAAGAAAACTATGGCAAATACAAAATGTTTCAAATGCTTCCAATTAAGAGGAGCCCTAAGGTTTGGATTAAAGTCTGATGCTACTAAAATTCTAGTTGTTTTAGTTTAGCTCAGTTCAGTTCAGTTGCTCAGTTGTACCTGACTCTTTATGAGCCCATGAACTGCAGCACGCCAGGCTTTTCTGTCCATCATCAACTCCCGGAGTTGCTCAAACTCATGTCCATCGAGTCAGGGATGCCATCCAACCGTCTCATCCTCTGTCATCCCTTTCTCCTCCTGCCTTCAAACTTTCTGAACATCAGGGGCTTATCCAATGAGGCAGTTTTTCACACCAGGTGGCCAAAGTATTGGTATTTCGGCTTCAGTATCAGTCCTTCCAACGAATATTCAGGACTGATTTCCTTCAGGACTGATTGGTTTGATCTTTTTGCAGTCCAAGGGACTCTCAAGAGTCTTTCAGCACCACAGTTTGAAAGTGTCAATTCTTCAGCACTCAGCTTTCTATATAGTCCAACTCTCACATTCATACATGACTACTGGGAAAACCATAGTTCAATTAGACAGACTTTTGTAGGCAAAGTAATGTCTCTACTTTTTGATATGCTGTCTAGGTTGGTCATAGCTTTTTTTCCAAGGAGCAAGCATCTGAATCTCATGGCGATCATCACTATCTGGAATAATTTTGGAGCTCAAAAAATTAGATCTGTCACAGTTTCCATTGTTTCTACATCTATTTTCCATGAAGTGATAGGACTGGATACCATGACCTTGTTTTTTGAATGTTCAGTTTTAANCCTCTCCCCCAGCTGTCAAAAGTCCATTCTATACTTTTGTGTCTCCTATATTGTCTCATTTACAGGGTCATCATTACCATCTTCCTAAATTCCATATATATGTGTCAGTATACTGTATTGGTGTTTTTCTTTCTGGCTTACTTCACTCTGTATAATCGGCTCCAGTTTCATCCATCTCATTAGAACTGAGTCAAACTTATTCTTTTTAAGGGCTGAGTAATATTGATATTTCTCCCAGCAATCTTGATTCCAGCTGTGCTTCATTCAGCCTGGCATTTTGCATGATGTCCTCTGCATATAAGTTAAATAAACAGGGTGACAAAATATAGCCTTGACACACTCTTTTCCCCATTTGGAACCAGTCTGTTGTTCCATGTCTGGTTCTGACTGTTGCTTCTTGACCTGCATACAGATTTCTCAAAAGGCAGTTAAGATGGTCTGATATCCCCATCTCTTGAAGAATTTTTTAGTTTGTTGTGATCCACACAGTCAAAGGCTTTAGCATAGTCAGTAAAGCAGAAGTAGATGTTTTTATGGAGTTCTCTTGCTTTTTGTATGATCCAATGCACGTTGACAATTTGATCTCTGGTTCCCCTGCCTTTTCTAAATACAGCTTGAACATCTGGAAGTTCTTGGTTCATGCTCTGTTGACACCTAGCTTAGAGAATTTTGAGCATTACTTTGTTAGCATGTGAAGTAAGTGCAATTGTGCAGTAGTTTGAACACTGGCATTGCCCTTCTTTGGGATTGGAATGAACACTGACCTTTTCCAGTCCTGTGGCCACTGCTGAGTTTTTCAAATTTGCTGGCATATTGAGTGCAGCACTTTCACAGCATCATCTATTAGGATTTGAAATAGCTCAACTGGAATTCCATCATCTCCACTAGCTTTGTTCATAGTGATGCTTCCTAAGGCTCACTTGACTTTCCACTCCAGGATGTCTGGCTCTAGGTGAGTAATCACACCACCCTGGTTATCTGGGTCATTAAGATACTTTTCCTTGGTATAAAGTTCTACAATTAACTAGTCATGAGAAATGATGCATCTTATGTGAGAATTAGATTCTAAGTCAGTGTGCAAAATAGAAATAGTGCTCAATCAAATTATGCTTGGAAATTCCTTAATAATTCATTAGTATGGAACATGCATTTTTGTGTTAAATACTGTATTTAAAATATACATAAAGTATAAAAAAGATACAGTATGTTCTTTATAGAACCCATGTAAAATATAGTTGATTTTTTAAAAATTTGTGGCTAAAGTTTTATAATTTAAATTTAAATATATACAAATAAGTCAAATATTTGTAGAATTGTGACAGGATATAGAACTTAAGGTTTAATTATTTTCCTTAGGATGTAGTTCAAAAGGCATGCCACAGTTAACCAAGTTTTATTTGTCTATAAATATGACACTTTAAAACATTTATACACGTTAGTATTCTAATTAGAAATGACTTAATGTACTTCCTAGACACATCTATTTTATAAGAAATCCTAGGAGGATTTAATAACTAGAATGGGTAAAATAAATGTTTATAATTTTAAGTACTTATTTCTTCTAATTAATTAAAATAGCATGCAACTGAACCCCTCAGGGTTCAGTCACTTAGTTGTGTCCGACTTTTTGAGGCCACATGAACTGTAAGACGCCAGGCTTCCCTGTCCATCACTACCTCCTGGAGCTTGCTCAGACTCAGGTCCATTGAGTTGGTGATGCCATCCAACCATCTCATCCTCTGTCATCCCCTTCTCCTCCTACCTTAAATCAGCATCGGGTCCTTTTCCAATGAGTCAGTTTTTTGCATCAGGTGGCCAAAGTATTGGACTTTCAGCTTCAGCATCAGTCCTTCCAATGCATATTCAGGACTGATTTTCTTTAGGATTGCCTAGTTTGATCTCTTTGCAGCCCAAGGGACTCTCAAGAGTCTTTTCCAACACCAATATACCCTGGAAAAGCATAAAAACTTCTTTCTATTTTCAATGCTGCTATTAACTTTTTGAAAAAGATAGTCCTCATTATATTAATTCATTGTAACATAAAGATGCAGAAAAAGAGTTGCCTTCTTAATTTTTCTACATAGTCTTAAGTATGATGCTTAGTCTTTATTTTATATAGCTAATTTTATCTAGGTAAATTCTTATGATTCATTAAATTATAAATTTATTAATAATTTTGCTTTCCAGATGCTTTTATTTTCTCTTGGAATTTGTATCACTGTCAGTTCTACTTTCTACATATTTATCTGCTTATGGTATCTCTATGGATTTATTTGTGCATGCTATTTTCTGAGATTTTGGGAAAACTGTTTGCTCAAACTAACAATAGAAACAATTTTGACAGTTAACCTGTTCAGTTACACAAAGGAACTTGGAAAATTACAAATATGTCATAACAATATTAATTTATAAATCTAATTATGAAAATGTATTCTTCTCCTTGCTTTATTTTCATATGAAAGGGGCTTACTGTGATAATTTCATCAGTGAGGTCCAGTAACTATTCTGTTAAATTTCAGAGTATGTATATTATAATTCAACTACTGTCCTGGGCCATAGGCTGTGACAATGAAGTGCATATTTGAAAGAATTATCAACATTTAATTCTGCTGATTTCAAATTATTATTTTTCTAATATCCAAAATAGAAGAAGAAAATGAAGTGATTTTTTTAAAAATTATTTTTACTGGTACATGAAAAATCCTTGTTGGTTTTTGTTCCTTGCTTGGCACAATTTTTGAATTGAAACTCTGTCTGCTTAATTAGTAAACTTGATTCTTAAAATCCACTAAGCTTCAGATTTTATGTATAGGGTTTTTGAGTGAATTAATAAATTATAGCACCAGTAAACAGACTACAGACATAGAAAATACTTATGGTTGTCAAAGACGGAAAGGAGGGATAAATTAGGATTTGGGGATTAAGATATACACATTACTGTATATAAAATAGAGAAACAAGAAGGACCTACCATATAGAACAGGAAATGTTTCTCACTATCCTTTAATAAACCATAATGGAAAGTAAGAGTTGAAATTCAAGGCCAGCCGATTTGATAAACATTCAAATTATCTTCAAAACCTGAACTAAGCCCTATACAACTTACAAGAACTAATTATCTTATAATCTTAGTGTTTAGTAAAGAAATGAATATTCATCTTTAAGAACAAATATTTGAAACATAATTATATTCAAAGGATCTACCTGAGAAGACTCACAGGAGTAATTCTGATATTTGACCCATTAATAATATTCAGTGTCATTAAACAATTTACCAGTAAGGTAAAAAGTGATGAGATATACAACACATGTGAAGCAGGATTTTCTCAGTTTCAAAGGAGTCCACGGTGAGTGGTTTAGAAACTTTGAGAGCTGAATTTTTTTTAATGATTTTAAATAAATGTTAAACATCTTCAGGGTGCTATACATAATGGTGGATACAAATTATTATCCTTGTCTTTAAAATTGGGTTAATCCCATTACATTCTGCAGTTACATGTGCGGATAGTTCATTCTATACCCAAAGAAATGCCTGCATCAAGTGTTGGCTCCTTCATGTTGACTAAAATATTTTCATGATTCCAAAAAATGTCGCACCATGATGAACTGCACTTTGTGACTTTCTTTTTTCCGAGGGTCCCAATAAAAGAAGCATAGGTGCAGAAAGATGTGTGTGTTTGAACAATTATAGAAAACGATTAAAGAAGCCATCTTGGAAGGTTCTTAACACATCCTAACTGCCCTAATTATCAAAATAAGTGTATAAGGGCTTAATGATTGTACTGCATGATAAGAAAAGGTCTGATGGAGTTTTGACCCATACCTCTCAAAATCAGACATGTTTTAATATGCTGTCTCTGCAAGGGAGTTCATATTTAAAAGCAGACTCAAAATGACCTCTTGATGGAACTGATACGTCCTCACATGGAAACCCAGGTGTCTCATGAAAAATGCAAGTTATGATTCATTTGGCCTGAGGTGGAGCCCAGGAAACTGCTTTTCTAATAAGCTGCCTCCCATGGGAGGCTGACCCTGCTGGTCCATGAAGGCACCTTGAATAGAAGGTTCTAGAACAGTGTTCCCGATAGAACTTTCTGCAAAGATGAAAAAAGTCTCATTCTGTGCTTTCCAATATGAGAGACACTAGGCATAGTTGGCAAGTAATCTGTTGAAATGTGGCAAGTGAGAGTGAAATTTTAATTTTAATAAACAACTCATATAATTTATCAGATATGTCTATGACTATCTTATTGGAGGCTGCTGCTCTAAACTGCCTAAGAGTTAATACAGTATCCTTAGACACTGAACTCTGTCTGAAACTGAAAGAAGTTTATTCACAAATACTTGTGATGTCTCAGTATAATCAGCCTTTTCTAACAAGAGGTGTATCTTCTAAACTAGAGAACAAATTGACCTTTTGAGGTGTGCTTTCAGAATGAAGCAAATTTGCTGGGAGTCATGGTGGTGATCCAAAGGAAAAAAAATCTACAAAGTTTTACCTTGATTCATATAGTAAATAGATCACTACAGAGGAAAGAAGAAAAATAAACATTATAAAAAGGCAAGAGAAAGGTTGAAAAGATTGGCAGAGAACATGGAAACAACCCAGATGTCCATCAACAAATGAATGGATAAGAAAGCTGTGGTACATATACACAACGGAGTATTACTCAGCCCTTAAAAAGAATAAGTTTGACTCAGTTCTAATGAGATGGATGAAACTGGAGCCGATTATACAGAGTGAAGTAAGCCAGAAAGAAAAACACCAATACAGTATACTGACACATATATATGGAATTTAGGAAGATAGTAATGATGACCCTGTAAGTGAGACAACATAAGAGACACAGAGGTATAGAACAGACTTTTGGCTTCTGAGGGAGAGGGAGAGGGTGGGATGATTTGGGAGAATGGCACTGAAACATGTATACTATCATATAAGAAATGAAGCGCCTGTCTATATTCAATACAGGATACAGGATGCTTGGGGCTGGTGTACGGGATGATCCGGGGAGATGGTGTGGGGAAGGAGGGGGGAGGGGGCTTTGACATTGGGAAATCATGTACACCCGTGGCTGATCCATGTTAATGTATGGCAAAACCAATACAGTACTGTAAAATAGAATAAAGTATTAAA
>SJYW01052119.1:469664-481118 GCA_006410735.1 Raphicerus campestris
ATATTCTTTTTCCCAATTCACTTAACATTTTTATTTCCAATACTTCAAACTCTTTATCTGGTAAATTGTTCACTTTGTTATTTATTTTTTATGGTTTTTCTCCTGCTCATTTGTTGAGAGCAGATCCTTTGCCATTTCTTTTCTTTTTTTAATTGGAGGACAACTGCTTTATGATGTTGTGTTGATTTCTGTCATACAGCAACATGAATTATTCATTAAATATACAAATGTCCTCTCCCTCATGAACCTCCCTCCCATCCTCCACCCATCCCACCCCTCTAGGTTGTCAGAGAGGCCCTGGATTGAGCTCCCTGTGTTATACTTCAAATGTGATATGTGTTGTTATCTTTGTGACTTACTTCACTCTCTATAACAGGCTCTAGGTTCGTCCAGCTCACCAGAACTGACGCAAGTGTGTTCTCTTTTGTGGCCAAGTAATATTCCATCGTATATATGCACCACCACTTCTTTATCCATTCAGCTGTCAATGTCATTTCATTTTGCTTAACTTCCTCTGCATCTGTGAATTTAGGTAAAACGGTTATCCATTGTGGTCTTGAAGCAGGATTCTTATGTGGGAACATCCCTATATACACTGTGTGTCCAAAGCCTTTGTGGGGAGAGCTGAGTTTGATGTGGAGGCAGTCCTATCTTTCCCCAGGTAGGCAGGCAACTGTCACCTTGGTCGGGTAGGGCTGAGTTAGAAGAGATGGAGTTGCAAGCTGGTTTGATGCAAGCCTTCCTCTCTGCTCAGTGGCCATCACTGCCCTTCTGGGGGTGGTGTCTGACCCCGAGTTTCTGGAGCAGAAACCCTGTGGATGCTTGCCTTCGTGGGATCTCTACCCTTGAAGTATGTTTTCCCCTCCCCACAAGGTGAGATCCTCTCCATGTGGTGTGGGTGGGTAGGGGGAGTACAGAAACCAGCGTGGTCTGCAGGCTCCCAGTGTGGATGGGGATGGCTGTGCTGGAGCAGTCTTGTCACAGATGTGAGCTGCTTTCAATGTGCTGTTAGGGTAAGGTGCCAGCAGTGGTACCCCTGTCCACCCAGGCTCTGCCCAGAATCAGGGATCTTTTGTGTGAAGGTCCGGTCTTCTCCCCGCCTGTGGCTGCACAGACCCAGTGCTGCCCTGTGACGTGGAGTGAGTGGGACTATCGTGTCTGCTCCACTAGGGCTGGAATAATTGCAACAAGCCTGGCAGTGACTAGAACAGAACTTTCTGTGTCCTGCCTGTGGACAAGCCAGTACATGCAACCCTAAAGGGCACAGTCCAGGCTTCCACAGCCCTCCTGTGACTCCCAGAGGTCCTCCAAGCAGCAAGGGGGCTTGTCTTCCCCGAGTAGGGTTCCGGGAGTGGAGCTCCCAATCTGTGGCTCTCACGGCTCACTCCCTGGGACAAGTGTCTACCTGGGCTGTCTCCCTTTTCCTCTGAGTTCCCTCCCAGGGGTCCAGGTCCCACGTGATGGTTTTTCCCCTCCCTACCTGATTACCGGTGTATTGTTCTTACAGCCTTGGTTGTTCAGGAGTCCTTCTGCCTGTTTCCAGGTATCTTCCCTGAGAACTATTCCACCTGTAAATTTTTTTGACGTGTTTGTGGGAAAAAGTGAAGTCCATGTTCTCCTGCTCTGCCATCTTGATGCATCTCCAGACTTGTGTACTTGTAACAGAGACAATGGGTTTCCAGGTGATGCTAGTGGTAAAGAACCTGCCTGCCAGTGCAGAAGATGTAAGAGCGGGTTCAGTGCCTGGGTCCAGAAGATACGTTGGAGGAGGGCACAGCAACCCACTTCAGTATTCTTGCCTGGAGAATCGCATGGACAGAGGAGCCTGGCAGGCTATAGTCCATGGGGTCGCACAGAGTAAGACATGACTGAAGAGACAGCACTCATGCATATATGATAGAGACAATATTGCTGGCAAAGTTTCAGATATTCCTTATCTGACTTTTTACAGAAAAATCAGGTTTTTCATCTGCTGTAATCAATAGTATTCTTTTCAGCATAGTCTGTGGGTATTGGTCTTTTTGTGTTTTCTATGTGTTTTTGAGTCAGTTTTGGTCACTTATATATACCCTTGGAGAAGGCAATGGCACCCCACTCCAGTACTCTTGCCTGGAAAATCCTGTGGGCAGAGGAGCCTGGTGGGCTGCAGTCCATGGAGTCGCTAAGAGCTGGACACGACTGAGCGACTTGACTTTCACTTTTCACTTTCATGCATTGGAGAAGGAAATGGCAGCCCACTCCAGTGTTCTTGCCTGGAGAATCCCAGGGATGAGGGAGCCTGGTGGGCTACTGTCTATGTGGTCACACAGAGTCGAACACGACTGAAGCGACTTAGCAGCAGCATATATATCCTTGGATGAGATGATCAACAAGGACCTACTATATAGCACAGAGAACTCTGCTCAATGTTATGTGGCAGCCTGGATGGGAAAGGAATTTGCAGGAGAATGGATGTATATATATGTATGGCTGAATCCCTTCACTGCTCACCTGAAATTACCAGAACATTCCCCTAAAACTATCACAACATCGTTAATGGACTATACTCCAGTATAAATTGAAAAGTTAAAAAAAAATCTATTGCATCTTTATTTTTTCTGTTTTTTCATTACTAGTAATATGTTGATAACTTCTATTGTGATAAAAATAAGACTTGGCTAGATGTTATTTTACTTAANGGATGTATGTGTATGTATGGTGAATCCCTTCACTGCTCACCTGAAATTATCAGAACATTCACCTGAAACTATCACAGCATCATTAATGGACTAAACTCCAGTATAAATAAAAAAAAATCTATTGCATCTTTATCTTTTCTGTTTTTTCATTACTAGTAATATGTTGATAACTTCTATTGTGATAAAAATAAGACTTGGCTAGATGCTATTTTACTTAATTGGCATAATTTTACAGGGCTTCTCTGGTGGCTCAGAGGTTAAAGTGCCTGCCTCCAATGCGGGAGACCCAGGTTTGATCCCTGGGTCGGGAGGGTCCCCTGGAGAAGGAAATGGCAATCCACTCCAGTATTCTTGCCTGGAGAATCCCATGGATGGAGAAGCCTAGTAGGTTACAGTCCACGGGGTTGCAAAGAATCGGACACGACTGAGCGACTTCACCTTCACCTTCTGATTGTATTGTCTATTTTTAAAAAGCTAGCTTTGTTCTTTTTTGTAATTTCTTGGATTGAATGTTTAATTTATTTATTTAAAATATTCTTGAATTATAATGAATGCATTTATAGTCATAAATTTTCCTCTCAGTACTGCTTTGGTCTAAATCCATTATTTCTGATATATGGAGATTCACATCTTGTATATAAAGTTCATAATCTTTGCTTTTGATTCTTCTTTAACTCATATTTTCTTTAGAAATTACCTTCAAATTTTGGTTATGTATGTACTTTATAGGTATGTATGTACCTTATAGGTATGTATGCACTTTGTGTCATTTGGAGCTAATATAAGTGTACATTTTGAGTCACTTGCAGCATATATATATATATATATATATATACACACACACACACACACACACACACACACATATGAAAGTGAAAGTCTCTCAGTCATGTCTGACTCTTTGCGACCCCATGGACTATACAGTCCAAGGAATTCTCCAGGCCAAAATACTGGAATGGGTAGTCTTACCCTTCTCCAGGGGATCTTCCCAGCCTAGGGATCAAACCCAAGTCTCCCACATTGCAGATGGATTCTTTACCAGCTAAGCCATCAGGGAAGCCCATTATATATATATATATATATATGGCTGGACCATGCAACATGATGGGTCTTAGTTCCCCAACCAGGGATCAGACCCATGCCTCCTTCAGTGGAAGTGTGGAGTCTTAATCACTGGTCCACCAAATACGTCCCAGCTGATATCTAGTATATTGCATTGTGGCTTGAAAATGAGGCCTGTATAAATTCTTTTTCCTGGAATTAATTGAGTTATTCATTGTGGCTTTATACATGGACATGATCTACTGTTGCAGGGTCAAAGAATTAGGGGTAAGAATGTGTGGATTGTTAAAATTTCTTTGTGATTTTTTCCTTTTTAAAATGAATTTATTTATTTTAACTGGAGGTTAATTACTTTACAATACTGTATTGGTTTTGCCACACATCAACATGAATCTGCCACAGGTATACACGTGTTCCCCATCCTGAATCCCCCTCCCTCCTCCCTCCCTGTACCATCCCTCTATATGGAATTCAGAAAGATGATAACGATAACCCTGTATGCCAGACAACAAAAGAGACACAGATGTATAGAATAGTTTTTTGTACTCTGTGGGAGAGGGTGAGGGTGGGATGATTTGGAAGAATGGCATTGAAACATGTATAATATCATATATGAAATGAATAGCCAGTCCAGGTTCAACACATGATACCGGATGCCTGGGGTTCCATTTCACGCCAGTAAGAATGGCTGCGATCTAAAAGTCTGCAAGGAATAAATGCTGGAGAGGGTATGGAGAAAAGGGAACCCTCTTACACTGTTGGTGGAAATACAAACTAGTAAAGCCCCTATGGAGAACAGTGTGGAGATTCCTTAAAAAACTGGAAATAAAACTGCCTTATGACCCAGCAATCCCACTGATGGGCATACACACCGAGCAAACCAGAATTGAAAGAGACACGTGTACCTCAATGTTCATTGCAGCACTGTTTATAATAGCCAGGACATGGAAGCAACCTGGATGTCCATCAGGAGATGAATAGATAAGAAAGCTGTGGTACATATACACAATGGAGTATTACTCAGCCATTAAAAGGAACACACTTGAATCCGTTCTAATGAGGTAGATGAAACTGGAGCCTATTATACAGAGTGAAGTAAGCCAGAAAGAAAAACACCAATACAGTATACTAACACATATATGTGATTTTTGTCCTATAATTTTTTTTGCTATAAAATTCTGTCTATATTAGATCAGTCATGTTAATTGCATCATTCAAATTCTCTCCTTGGAATCACATTGTCCTTAATCTGACCTGATGAGAAAGGGTGGGGAGGAGAAACAGTGTGGAGATGAAATTGACAGTGATTCTACTAAATGCTTCATATTTCATGCAGTACAGACTTACTCAGGGGCAAAGAATTATATATCTTGTTAATAAACAGAAGAAGCAAAAAGCAAACAAATTCTACACATTTCTATTCACTTCCTCTGACAGTTTCTAAAAGATGCATGTGAAAATCTCTCACTGTGAGTTGCACACTTCTTTTTTTAATTAATATACATTTTTGCTCTACATGCCTTACCTATAGCATATGAGGCAAGAAAAGTCATGATTACCATATACTCTTTAGGTAAGCTATTTCTTCCCTTGTTGAGTTTAGTCCCCTAACGAAGTCATCAAAGGCATTCCTCATTTCTGCTAGATCTTTTAGATTTTTAGCAGTTCTTTTGATTCTTAGAAGATCCATCTGTCTGTTTATATCACCCACTTGTTTTTGCCTGTTGCTACTTTCCTCATAAGAGCCTTTATCATGTTAATCATGGTTATTTATTTAGTTTTTATTTATTTATTTACTTTTTTGGCTGTGCCATGTAGGTTGCACAATCTTAGTTCCCTGACGAGGCACTGACTGAACCTCGCCTACAGCAATGAAATCACCGAGTCCTAATCACTGGCCTGCCAGGGGATTCCCTAATCACTGTTATTTTAAATTTCCTGTTTGAGAATTCAAACACCTGTGCCATATCTGAATCTGGACTGATTTCTTACTTTTCAGATTGCCTTGTCATTTTTTCATGAAATCAGAACATGTTTTACTGGCCAATGGGGAGCGAAGGGAGAGGCCTTTAGTTCTGAGCTAATCTGGTTAGGATTTGGGCTTTTCTTACTGTTTGCTGTGGTTTGAGTGACAAGGCTTCAGATTCTTCTTGTGTCATTTTTTTTTTTTTTTTTCCTTCTTGGACTGTAAGTACTTCTCAGAGAGAGTCTGTTTGCTTACAGCTGTAATCCACTATTATTATTATTAATCATTTTTATTATAAGATATGGGTGAAAGCATGGAGGAGGGCATGGCAACCCACCCCAGTATTCTTGCCTGGAGATTTCCATGCATAGTGGAGCCTGGCAGGCTACAGTCCCTGGGGTGGCAAAGAGTCAGACCTGATTGAGTGACTAAGCATAGCACAGCACACGGGTGAGAGGGGGCATTCTGTAAACTTCCTGGTAAATCTCTTTCATGGGGACTATACTTCTGACTGTGACCTTCATGAGTGATTTCTCCCGTATAGCTTCTCCTCTTAGGAGGACAGGAAGGCTGGGGGTGGTGGAGGTGGGGAGAGGAACATCCTTCACACATAGTCCTAGGNACAGGTACAGACTTACTCAGGGGCAAAGAATTATATATCTTGTTAATAAACAGAAGAAGCAAAAAGCAAACAAATTCTACACATTTCTATTCACTTCCTCTGACAGTTTCTAAAAGATGCATGTGAAAATCTCTCACTGTGAGTTGCACACTTCTTTTTTTAATTAATATACATTTTTGCTCTACATGCCTTACCTATAGCATATGAGGCAAGAAAAGTCATGATTACCATATACTCTTTAGGTAAGCTATTTCTTCCCTTGTTGAGTTTAGTCCCCTAACGAAGTCATCAAAGGCATTCCTCATTTCTGCTAGATCTTTTAGATTTTTAGCAGTTCTTTTGATTCTTAGAAGATCCATCTGTCTGTTTATATCACCCACTTGTTTTTGCCTGTTGCTACTTTCCTCATAAGAGCCTTTATCATGTTAATCATGGTTATTTATTTAGTTTTTATTTATTTATTTACTTTTTTGGCTGTGCCATGTAGGTTGCACACTCTTAGTTCCCTGATGAGGCACTGACTGAACCTGACCTACAGCAATGAAATCACCGAGTCCTAATCACTGGCCTGCCAGGGGATTCCCTAATCACTCTTATTTTAAATTTCCTGTTTGAGAATTCAAACACCTGTGCCATATCTGAATCTGGACTGATGCTTGTTTTGTTTCTTCAAATGGTTTTNATCTTAGTTCCCTGACGAGGCACTGACTGAACCTCGCCTACAGCAATGAAATCACCGAGTCCTAATCACTGGCCTGCCAGGGGATTCCCTAATCACTGTTATTTTAAATTTCCTGTTTGAGAATTCAAACACCTGTGCCATATCTGAATCTGGACTGATTTCTTACTTTTCAGATTGCCTTGTCATTTTTTCATGAAATCAGAACATGTTTTACTGGCCAATGGGGAGCGAGGGGAGAGGCCTTTAGTTCTGAGCTAATCTGGTTAGGATTTGGGCTTTTCTTACTGTTTGCTGTGGTTTGAGTGACAAGGCTTCAGATTCTTCTTGTGTCATTTTTTTTTTTTTCCTTCTTGGACTGTAAGTACTTCTCAGAGAGAGTCTGTTTGCTTACAGCTGTAATCCACTATTATTATTATTAATCATTTTTATTATAAGATATGGTTGAAAGCACGGAGGAGGGCATGGCAACCCACCCCAGTATTCTTGCCTGGNTTTTTTTTTTTTTCCTTCTTGGACTGTAAGTACTTCTCAGAGAGAGTCTGTTTGCTTACAGCTGTAATCCACTATTATTATTATTAATCATTTTTATTATAAGATATGGTTGAAAGCACGGAGGAGGGCATGGCAACCCACCCCAGTATTCTTGCCTGGAGATTTCCATGCATAGAGGAGCCTGGCAGGCTACAGTCCCTGGGCTGGCAAAGAGTCAGACCTGACTGAGTGACTAAGTATAGCACAGCACACGGGTGAGAGGGGGCATTCTGTAAACTTCCTGGTAAGTCTCTTTCATGGGGACTATACCTNTGCCTGGAGATTTCCATGCATAGTGGAGCCTGGCAGGCTACAGTCCCTGGGGTGGCAAAGAGTCAGACCTGATTGAGTGACTAAGCATAGCACAGCACACGGGTGAGAGGGGGCATTCTGTAAACTTCCTGGTAAATCTCTTTCATGGGGACTATACTTCTGACTGTGACCTTCATGAGTGATTTCTCCCGTATAGCTTCTCCTCTTAGGAGGACAGGAAGGCTGGGGGTGGTGGAGGTGGGGAGAGGAACATCCTTCACACATAGTCCTAGGACCGGGTCCTGATGAATTCCTTGCCCCTGTGGAGGAAGTTCTTGTTATAGAGAAGTCTTGGGCATCTGTCACAAAGCTCACTCTTCCCTCCCGCTGTGAGAGCCACTAAGGGACCTTTCTTCAAACTCCACTGTGACAGTCAGGGAGGTCCCTGGAAGTGAAGTCCAAGAAGCATGGTACTTACTAGGCCCTCAGCACCCAGGAGGGCCTCACTCTTACGTTAGTCCACATTCTGTCTGTAACAGTTTGACAAAAGTACCTGGAAGAGTGCCTATCCATATATAGCTTTGGGGGCTTCCACTCCAGTTGAAAGCAAGTGAAATCGCGACTTGTTCTGTCATGTTCAACTGTTTGCAACCTCATAGACTGTAGTCCACTAAGGCTGTTCTGTCCATAGAAATCTCCAGGCAAGAATCTTAGAGTGGGTTATTATTTTCTTTTCCAGGGGATCTTCCCAAACCAGGGATCAAACCCCAGTCTCCTGCACTGGCAGCCAGGATCTGAACCATCTGAGCCACCAGGAAAGCCTAGTCCAGATCTCAGTTAGGAAGCTCTAGATTTGCCAATCTTCCCAGAATTTCAGATGGAGGTTTTCACTACAGACTTAGTACTCTGAAAGGTTTAAGGAAAATCACTGATTTTCAGTTTGTTCAGCTTTTTCTTGCCTTAAATACAGAAGTTCTAACTTCTGGGCTCTTCCCAGCTCTCTGCATCCAAAACTAGAGTTCCTTAATCTAGGCTCTCATTGTAAGTATACTTGTTTTGGGTCTCATTTGATGCTTTTCATGTTACAGCTCACCTTATTTGATTTTTAATTTATCATTTGTTTAATACATCCTTCAATGTTTTGTTACTGATAGCCTTTTAATGTGACTTTGTTTTTGTCTTATTCCTTCTGAAAGGCACATAGCTGGATTTTTTTTTTTTAATCCAAACTAGTGTTTGTCTTTTAATAGGACAACTCAACATTTAACTGCTGTACCATCATTGTTGCTTTGTGATGTGAGGATTCTGACCTTGATTTCCCAAATTCAAGATTTGTTTTTAGCAGTCTATTTTTAATTACCTTTATTAACATTTTCTTAATATACAGAAATCATTTTGTTGCTTTTAATTTTTTTATTTTTTGGGTTCTCTGCTCAATTCTTTGAAGTGTCTTCTTGTATCACTTTAAAATTTCTTTTTTAAAAATATTTTTAATAGGGTATAGTTGATTTACAATGCTATGTTAGTTTTAGGTTTACAGCAAAGTGAATCAGTTAGACATATATCTGTGTATATTTTAAATTTCCTTTTTAACTTTTTCTTTATATACAAATAACACTCTTTTGCTGTTTTACATTAAAAATATTATATATAAATATATAGACACACACTATTATATATATAAAACAGAAAACTAATAAGAAACTGTATAGCAGAGGGGGGTTCAACTCAATATATATCCATTCTGATTTTAGATTCTTTTCCTACATAGGTTATTACATAGTACTGAGTTGAGTTCCTGTGTTATATAGTAGGCTTTTATTATTTGTCCATCTTTTACGTATATACTGCTGCTGCTGTTGCTGCTGTTGCTTCAGTCGTGTTCGACTCCTAGCGACCCCACGGACTGCAGCTCACCAGGCTTCTCTGTCTGTGGGATTTTCCAGGCAAGAGTACTGGAGTGGGGTGCATAGTAGTGTGCATATGTCATGCTCAGTCTCCCAATTTCTCTGTCCCTCCTTTCTCCTTTGGTAACCATAGTTTGTTTTCTACGTTTGTGACTCTGTTTCTCTTTTCTAATTAAGTTCATTTGTAGCATTCTTTTTTTGGATTCCACATATAAGTGATAATATTTGTTTTTTTCTTTTTTTAAATATAAATTTATTTATTTTAATTGGAGGCTAATTACTTTACAATATTGTATTGGTTTTGCCATACATCAACATGAATCCACCATGGGTGTACACATGTTCCCCATCCTGAACCCCTCTCCCTCCTCCCTCCCCGTACCATCCCTCTGGGTCATCCCAGTGCACCAGCCCCAAGTATCCTGTATCATGCATTGAACCTGGACTGGTGATTCATTTCATATATGATATTATACATGTTTCAATGCCATTCTCCCAAATAATCCCACCCTCTCCCTCTCCCACAGAGTCCAAAAGACTGTTCCATACATCTGTGTCTCTGGAGCTAATCAATGAATATAGTAAAGTGGCCCATTTTTTGACTGGGTTGTTTATTTTTCTGGAATTGAGCTGCAGGAGTTGCTTGTATATTTTTTTAGATTAGTTCTTTGTCAGTTGTTTCATTTGCTATTATTTTCTCCCACTCTGAAGACTGTCTTTTCACCTTGCTTACATAAAATACTTAGGAATATTTGTTTTTTCCTATCTGCCTGCTTTTGCTTAGTATGAGAATACATGTTGATACAAATGAGATTATTTTGTTGCTGCAAATTCCAGCTGAGCTATTTCAAATCCTGAAAGATGATGCTCTGAAAGTGCTGCACTCAATATGCCAGCAAATTTAGAAAACTCAGCGGTGGCCACAGGACTGGAAAAGGTCAGTTTTCATTACAATCCCAAAGAAAGGCAATGCCAAAGAATGCTCAAACTACTGCACAGTTGCACTCATCTCACATGCTAGTAAAGTAATGCTCAAAATTCTCCAAGCCAGGCTTCAGCAATACGTGAACCATGAACTTCCTGATGTTCAAGCTGGTTTTAGAAAAGGTAGAGGAACCAGAGATCAAATTGGCAGCATTTGCTGGATCGTCAAAAAAGCAAGAGAGTTCCAGAAAAACATCCACCTCTGCTTTATTGACTAAGCCAAAGCCTTTGACTGTATAGATCACAATAAGCTGTGGAAAATTCTGAAAGAGATGGGAATACCAGACCACCTAACCTGCCTCTTGATAAACCTGTATGCAGGTCAGGAAGCAACAGTTAGAACTGGACNATACCAGACCACCTAACCTGCCTCTTGATAAACCTGTATGCAGGTCAGGAAGCAACAGTTAGAACTGGACATGGAACAACAGACTGGTTCCAAATAGGAAAAGAAGTATGTCAAGACTGTATATTGTCACCCTGCTTCTTTAACTTCTATACAGGAAGAAACAAGCTGGAATCAAGATTGCCGGGAGAAATATCAATCACCTCAGATATGCAGATGACATCACTCTTATGGCAGAAAGTGAAAAGGAATTACGAAGTGTCTTGATAAAACTGAAAGAGGAGAGTGAAAAAGCTGGCTTAAAACTCAACATTCAGAAAACTAAGATCATGGCAACTGGTCCCCTCACTTCATGGGAAATAGATGGGGAAACAGTGGAAACAGTGTCAGACTTTATTTTTGGAGGTTCCAAAATCACTGCAGA
>SJYW01052125.1:0-60444 GCA_006410735.1 Raphicerus campestris
GGTACATGTTCAAATGGGCCTGTGACTTCTCTTGTCTACATAGGACTACCCTGTTGGAAATCCGTTTATCCCAGAGGAGAAAGGGAGAACTTTTCCTCCAGGATGTTTATTAATGGTTAAAATATGAGCCCAGTTATTTTCATGAGGAATGTCAGTGAAAAAGACTGGAACAGGATACACACCTTTCCCTAAGGCCCTGACTATACTTTCCAGCTGATATAACCTCCTGTACATTAAATGGGGAACCTTTTGAATTGTGCTTTGTTCTCTAATTTTATTTTTGCAGAACAGACATCTGGGTTTTGGTTAGAAGTCTCCATGGCAAGAGTGGTACTTGGTGGGATGAACATCTTTCTGAAGAGAATGTTTCCTTTGTTAAGCAGTTGGTCTCTGATGAAAATAAAGCCCAGTTAGCAAGTAAACTGTGTCCTCTGAAAGATGAGCCCTGGCCTATACATCCTTGGGAACCAGGTGGTTATTGTGTGTATGTTGTGTTCTCATTGCCTGATTACTGTCTGACTGGCACATTTAAAGTCATAGTGACTTCTGGATAAATTTGTCACCTGTTTTTCATGACATAACTGTCTGTTTCATTGTGGTTTGGTTTGCAAGTATATTTCCAGCATCCTAGTCTACTGTTAGTGAATGTCTGATGATCATCAAAACTTCCTCAAGAAACTGCATAGTAGGTGAAAAGAGAATCATTCTGCAAATGTTTTTTTTTATTTTCTTCATATAAAAAATAAAATGGAAAATAAAAGCTGGAAGAGTGTGGTGAACTAAAATGTATCACTCAGACATTTGCATTTGAGGTGTTCTAGCACTCAATACCTGCCAAGCATAACCCCAGAATCAGCTCTTAGTACCAGACAGAGTGCTACATCCATCTGTGGCCAGACCAAAAAGCCTAAGACCTTTCCTGTTGAGGGTGTTGTCTTTGATTGGGGGTTATTGTAGCTGTCAAATTGTTTAATGACTAGACATCTTAGTGGAGCAACTTCATCAATTTATACAACAAACTGAGTGTCATGGTAGATGCTAACACTTTTTAGCCACATACCACTTATGTCATCTCTGTAACTCCAGCTAATTTCTTAGAATTTGAGTAGTAGATATTTCGTGATTAATGAGGTTGGATGTGAATTGATACTAGGAAAGCAAGGCATAATGGTAGATTCATCATGCCCTCTATTAATTACCACTATTCTAAATACTAGAATGTATCACTTTAACTGTTTATTTTGATTAGTTCTCTTATATTTTTTATTTTACAGAGATTTATTAAGTAATACTATGTCAGGCATGGTTGAAGGCACTTATATCTGAAAGGAACAGTTGTATTTTACTCTATGGATATATCAGCATGTTTGTTATCTGCCTACTCCTTACATGAAACCAAAATTTAGGAAATCCTATAGTATCAAGTTGAGAAATATTGGAAAAGAATGTGTGAATACTTATTTGTCTTTAATTGCCAGGTTCCTCTAGAGTGGGCCTTATTGCACTGAAGCTAGGCATGATGCCTTTATGGACCAAAGATGGTAAGAAGCATGTGGTCACATTACTTCAGGTGAGAAAGAAATAAAAAATAATAGCAAATCTGTTGTGTATGCTGAGATCTATTTGTGCAAACCTGTTGTGCTATAGACAATATTTGTATCCTGAAACGTGAAGAAGAGGTAGAATGGAGCATAAATTCTGTTTAAAGAGTTTACTTCTGAGGATGTCAGTGAATGTTCTTACTCATGCCTGCGTGGTGGCTTTTGGGATAACTGGAGCAATAAATTAAAAAAAAAAATTATAACCTAACTTCTTACGAATCTACTAGTTTAACTCAGTCAGAAAAAAAGTCTCAGTCCCATCTTATTTTCATTTATGCGATTCTTTCAACTCCATGTTGTAATTTTGATCTCTTTACTAANGAGTTTACTTCTGAGGATGTCAGTGAATGTTCTTACTCATGCCTGCGTGGTGGCTTTTGGGATAACTGGAGCAATAAATTTAAAAAAAAAAATTGTAACCTAACTTCTTACGAATCTACTAGTTTAACTCAGTCAGAAAAAAGTCTCAGTCCCATCTTATTTTCATTTATGCGGTTCTTTCAACTCCATGTTGTAATTTTGATCTCTTTACTAACTCAGAGTGTAACACTTACCTGCAGAAGCAGCATTTTGTTGTCTGAAATAAGATTAATGGTTAAGAATGTTGGCTCTGGAATCTGAATATCTCATATCTCAGTTACACCATTTCCTAGCTGTGTTCTTTGAAGCACTGCCTCATCTGTAAAAGATAGGATTTTATTCTTCAGGAGAAATCACTGTGACCTCCCTCAAAGGGTTACTATGAGGCTTGCACAAGATGATAAATGTCAGGCACTTAAAATTTAAAACAATGTTCAATGTCCAGCATTAGCTGTTGCTGTCTTTATCATTATTATAAAACTCACTGGTAAGCTGAGACCATCATTCTCCAGATCACTTTGAACAGCTCACTTCATCTTTGGAGTTAAGCCTTGGACAACTGATTAGGCAAGCGATGGAGATTAAAGTGAGAGCCCATACATGGAAGTGCTTCCAGTACTGTCAGGCACAGGTGGCCTGCAAGCCCTTAGTAAGTTTTTACTGACTCTGAATAATCAAGGAAAGAATTATATCAATAATTTCTAGAGGTCTACAGAACTTTTCATGGTATATTTACATGATAAAGAGCTGGGTGGCAGTGAAAATGCACAGAATGGAGCTGCAGAAAGCAGTGTGGGTGAACCTTACCAATAGAATCCTCAGCAAAAGCAGGAAAATCTGGAGGAGTCTGTGTGGTCTGATTCCATTTACATGAACTTTCAACAGATAGCACTAAACTACAGGATTAAGCAGTGCTTTCAAAGATAGTAATTATAATGAAAAGTTAAATAAATGATTACCACAGTGTCAAGAGGGATGGTTGGTTGTTTGAAGGGCAGTGCTTCTCAAACTTTTCTGTACCTCAGAATCACCTAGGGGGTTCAGAAAACACAGCATCAGTTTTAGTAGGTTCTGGCAGGGGCCTGAGACCCTGCATTTTTACACAGTTCCCAAGTGATGCTAATACAGCTTGTCTAGGGACCACAACTTTGAGAACCACTGCTCAAGGGGTTAAAAGGACAGGGAGGAATGGGTGTGAGATAGGGATTAGGAAGAGACACAGAGGTTTGGGGGATTTTTGATATGGGTAGTGGTTGCTGCTAAGCTGCTGCCAAGTCACTTCAGTCGTGTCCGACTCTGTGCGACCCCATAGACAGCAGCCCACCAGGCTCCCCCATCCCTGGGATTCTCCAGGCAAGAACTCCGGAATGGGTTGAAAGTAAAAGTGGTTATATGCATATTTTCTTTGTAAATACTCCATTTTGTTGTATATTTGTGTTTTATGCACATTATGTACTGTGGTTAATGGGTTTTTTAGATTGTGATTGGTTTTAGAGGGATAATGAGATCAGAAACTTTAGAGAATTCCTAACTGTCCTAGAGACTCAGTGTGGCTGGTATGTAATATTAACAGGTATTGCAGCACGTTGATTTTGTGTGTGTGTTTTTTGTTTTTTTAGGTACAAGACTGTCATGTCCTAAAATATACTCCAAAGGAAAATCATAATGGAAAAATGGCAGCCCTGACTGTAGGAGGAAAAACTGTGTCACGTTTCCATGTAAGGATACATTTTCATTCCTAGAATACTGCATTTCATTAGCTTTAGATCTGAATTCTTTGAAATTCTGAATTAAGTTTTGAGGCTATCACATAATCATAAACTTGTCCTGGTGGTAAACTATGGATTTGGGGGCAGACAGTCTGATAGAGGGGCTTCCCTGAAGGTAAAGAATCTGCCTGTGATGCGGGAGACCTGGATTCAGTCCCTGGGTTGGGAAGATCCCCTGGAGAAGGGAATGGCAACCCACTCCAATATTCTTGCCTGGAGAATTCCATAGACAGAGAAGCCAGGGAGAGACAAGAAGGCCTTCTTCAATGAACAGTATATAAAAATAGAGGAAAACAGAAGGAGAAAGACTAGAGATCTCTTCTGGAAAATTTGGAAATACCAAGGGAACATTTCACCCAAAGATGGGCACAATGAAGGACAGAAGTGGTAGAGATCTAGTAGATGCTGAAGAGATCAAGAAGAGATGGAAAGAACACACAGAAGGAGTGTACAAAAAAGATCTTAATGAACTGAGTAACTAATTCATGTTACCCAGAGCTAGGCATTCTGGAGTGTGAAGTCAAGTGGGCCTTAGGAAGCACTGCTGTGAATAAAGCTAATGGATGCAATGGAATTCCAGTTGAGCTATTCAGAACCCTAAAGGATGATGCCATCAAAGTGTTGCACTGAATATGTCAGCAAATCTGGAAGACCTAGCAGTGGCCACAGGACTGGAAAAGGTCAGTCCTCACCCTAGTTTCCATGAAGAGATGGGACTAAAGCACGTTTCATGCTAAACATGTTTAGTACTAAAATACTAAAGAATATTCTAACCATCCGACAATTCCACTCATCTCCCATGCTAGTAAGGTCATGCTTAAAATCTTGCTTGCTAGGCTTTAGCATTATGCAAACCAAGAACTTCTAGACGTCCAGGCTGGGTTTAGAAAAGGCAAGGGAACCAGAACAAATTGCCAACATTTGCTTAATCATAGAGAAAGCAAGGGAATCCCCAAAAAACATCTACTGTGTTTCATTAACTTCGCTAAAGCCTTTGACTCTGTGGATCATAACAAACTGTGGAAAGCTCTTAAAGAGATGGGAATACTAGACCATCTTAACTGTCTGCTGAGAAATCTGTATGCAGGTCAGGAGCAACAGTTAGAATCCTGTATGGAACAATGGATTGGCTCAGGATTGAGAAAGGAGTATGACAGTGCTGTCTGCTGTCACCCTGTTTATTTAACTTATACACTGAGCACACCATGAGAAATGCCAGGCTGGATGAGTTACAAGCTGGAATCAAGATAGGCAGGAGAAACAACCTCAGATATGCAGATGATACCACTCTAATGGCAGAAAGTGAAGAGGAACTAAAAAGCCTCTTGATGTGGGTGAAGGAGAAGAGTGAAAGAACAGGCTTAAACTAAATATTAGGGGAAAAAGCCACTAAGATCTTGGCATCAGCCCCATTACTTCATGGTAAATAGAAGGGGAAAAAATGGAAGTAGTGGCAGATTTCCTCTTCTTGGGCTCTAAAATCACCATGGATGTTGACTGCAGCCATGAAATCAGAAGAGGTTTGCTTCTTGGCAGGAGAACTATGACAAATCTAGGCAATGTGCTGAAAAGCCAAAACATTACTGTGCTGACAAAGATTAGTATATCAAGGCTTTCTTTCCAGTGGTCACATGCGGTTGTAAGAGCTGGACCCTAAAGAAGGCAGCACCAGAGAATTGATGCCTTCAAACTGTGGTCTGGAGAAGACTCCTGAAAGTCCCCTGGACAGCAAGGAGATCAAACCAGTCAATCTTAAGGGATATCAACCCTGAATACTCATTGGAAGGACTGATGCTAAAGCTGAAGTAACAGTATTTGGCCATCTGATGCAAAGAGTTGACTCATTGGAAAAGACTCTTATGCTGGGAAAGATTAAAGACAGGAGGGGAAGGGGACGACAGAGGATAAGATGATTGGATGGCATCACCAATTCAGTGGACGTAAGTTTGAGCAAGCTTTGCGAGATGGTGAAAGACAGGCAAACTTGGTGTGCTGCAATCCGTGGGATCACAAAAGAGTCAGACACGACTGAGCGACTGAACAACAACAATTCCCAAGTAGAATGCTGAGTTTGTAGTTTAAATGTGAAAACATCTGCACAATTAGTATTTTGGAGTTTTTTTGGATAGCTAAAAGCAGAAATGGTGATGATTTTCACTAATGGCTGCTGAAATGTCTTTACATTTACTAAAACATTGCTTGTCTCTAGATTAATATTTTTCTATTATAAATTGTTTATGAAGTGAACATGAATGGAAATCAGGAGCTAACCTGTGCTATGCAGCTGTCAAAACTAGCAAGTGTTTATCATTTACCTTTTATTCCCTTGTCATAGTTAATTTTTTATTTAAAAGTTTTAATTTTCTTTTTTTTTTTTTTTTTAATTACTTTATTTATTTATTTCTGGCCGTGCTGGGTCTTTGCGGCTGTGCAGTCTTTTCTCTAGCTGCAGTGCACAGGCTTCTCATTGCAGTGGTTTCTCTTGTTGCAGAGCATGGGCCCTGGGGTGCTGGGTCTTTAGTAGTTGTTGCTCCAGGGCTCTGGATTGCAGGCTCAATAGTTGTGGCCCATGGGCTTAGTTGCTCAAACTCTTGTCTCTTGCATTGGCAGGAGGATTCTTTACCACTGAGCTACCAGGGAAGCCCCATAGTTAACTTTTCAGCAGTTGTTACATGCTGAGTATATAGGCATAAGTCTTTTACATTTATTAACCAATGAACTTTTCCAGACTCTAATAAGTATAAATAACTCCCTCAGGGACACCCACTAATAAGAGGTAGACAGTCAGACTCCAAAATCCTTACTTTCTTGTCTCTTGATATCCACCCTTTGGAAACATACAGGGAAGGTGGACTAATAAATCAGCCATCTCAATATGGAACTATAAATGCAGCAAGCACACTGGCCAGTTCTGCTTGTGGAAATCTTAGGAGGTTTCACAGGGAGGAGACTAGAAGAAAGACGGGTGTTAAAGGTATGCCAGGGGGAGTGGGCTTTATAGAAGCAGACCTGTGGAGGAGGATTGCTGCCTCGAGGAGAAGGGCAGTGTGTCTGAATCTTAATGTGTGGTGGGGCTGGTGGGAGAGTGTGATAAAGGTGTGAAAGGTGGGGCTGTCAGGATGGAGTTTAGACTTTCTGAATTCTTTAACCAGAAAGTGAAAGTGTTAGTTGCTCAAGCTTGTCGACTCTTTGTAATTTCATGGACTGTAGCCTGCCAGTCTCCTCTATCTGTGTAATTCTTCAGGTAAGAATACTGGCATGGGTTGTGATTCCCTTTTCCAGGGGATCTTCCCAACTCAGGAACAGAATCTGAGTTTCTTACATTGCAGGCAGATTCTTTAATGTCTGAGCCATTACTACTCACTACTTTAACCAGGGCAGTAGTCAGATTAGTCAGAGCCATGGTTTTTCCAGTAGTCATGTATGGATGTGAGAGTTGGACTATAAAGAAAGCTGAGTGCTGAAGAATTGATACTTTTGAACTGTGGTGTTAGAGAAGACTCTTGAGAGTCCCCTGGACTGCAAGGAGATCCTTCCAGTCCATCCTAAAGGAAATCAATCCTGAATATTCATTGGAAGGACTGATACTGAAGCTGAAACTCCAATACTTTGGCCACCTGATGTGAAGAACTGACTCATTTGAAAAGACCCTGATGCTGGGAAAGATTGAAGGTGGGAGGAGAAGGCAATGACAGAGGATGAGATGGTTGGTTGGCATCAGCAACTCAATGGACATGAGTTTGAGTAAACTCCAGGAGTTGGTGATGAACAGGGAGGCCTGGTGTGCTGCAGTCCATGGGGTTGCAAAGGGTAGAACATGACTGAGTGACTGAACTGAACTGTAGTCAGATTGTTATCATGGTTAACAAAATTAGAAAATACCCCATGTTGGGAGGACATTTAAGGGGTGAGCCCTCTGGAAGAGTTGATTAAAGTCTTTTGCACTGGAGCAGTTGCTTTGGACTTGGGAGAGGCAAGCATTATAAAAGACCAGGTGAGGATGAGCTGGTGGGACAGGACCCAGCAGGTCAGTGCTGATGCTGTGACCTGGGACAGAGACAAGGAACGGATTGCTTTGGAGGAAAGATGTAAAGAGTTTACAGAAAAGGCAGGTGGAACTGTCCTGTAGGTAGTGGGGTATGTGTGCTAAGTCACTTCAGTCATGTTCGACTCTTTGAGACCCCATAGACTACAGCCCTTCAGGATCCTCTGTCCATGGGGATTCTCGGTTGTCATGACTCCTCCAGGAAATCTCCCAGACCCAGGAATAGACTCTCTTACGTCTCTTGCATTGGCAGGCAGATTCTTTACCACTAGCACCACATGGGATATACTGATCGATAAATTGGCAATGGTTGAAGTCCTATGGTTTAATAGGCCTGTCTCATAAATATTACTAATTTTTGCATATTATGGTACTATGTTTAGCTTATTTTTCATTAAGACTTCATAGTAATATCTGCTACTCTTGACAGTTTATTGACTAATAATTATGGGGTTCAGATAAGGTAGTTAAAAGTACAATGTGATATTTTTGGAAACTTTTTTAAAAATTGTCAAATGTTTGAATTTTTAAGTGTAAATATTTGCCAGACCTCCTGTGAATCATGAACAATTCTTTGGTTTGCTAGATACCACTGTTTTCTAATTGATTTTATTTCTGTGTTTTTGTTAGGACTAGCACTGTCATCTTTATTTCATTACCAATTTTGTAAATTTCTGGCTCTGTAGCCTCCATATTTGTAAATCAGGTGTCATGTTGGGGTAATCCATTCTGCTGTAGCAGATTTGTGAATGTTACCTCCTCAGGACTGTGAGATAGTGGGAAATGAGTGGGTGTGGCATCAGAAGAGCTGAGTTCTGTTTCTGTGGCTACCATTAGCTCCTTCACTCCACCTTTCAGAACATCCATTTTCTTACCCACCAAAACAAGCAATTGGACTTGATGGTCTCTGAATTCCCTCCTAGTTCTAGAAGTTTCATACTGATTTTCAAATACTTTAGTTTTTAACAAAAAACAAAAGTTCCCCTCCTACTTGCCAGCTCAATTTATTTATTTTCCTTAATGATGAAGGCAGTCTTGTTGATAAAATCTTAATAGCTAAACTAGTAGAGAAATGTTAGTACTTTTATTTCTACTTTTGTACTTGAAGCTGGTCTTCATACCTTAAATTTTATCTCACCAGTGAATGTATAGCACAGCAGGATGCTGACTTGGATGCTGATTCTTATACTGTGGTGAATTTTAACCCCATAAATGACATGAATTTTTAAAACTATTCACTACTGTGGTATAGGAAGTGCTTCAGAGGCTCATTTATTCTTCAAAATATTAATTTTCTAGGTCCAGAGGTCATGTATTGCAATATTAAGAAGCAAGTTTGTCTTTGAATGACCTTTTGTCAGAATAGGATGTGAAAATGAAGTTCTAGAATTCTTTAGAAGTAAAGCATTTTGGTTCAGAAAGAAAGATTTTGAAATTCAATGTATACAAATTTCAAACTGTAATTTGTAACTCAGTGAAACTGCAAGTAGATTGATTTTAGAGGGTCTGAGAGAGAGTAGGAGAGATATCTATGAATATTAAATAGTGTAGCATTTTACAATGAGTTGATTGAATCAGTTTTATTTATACTCAGGCTGGAATGTTATTTTTTTTAATCTGTAAAGAATTTATGCCTCCAAGAAATTAGACTACTTGGCTTTTGCTATTTGTGTACCATATTATAAATAAAAACTGATGTGGTACATAATGTTTTTGAATAAGGAAGTTTAAGTGGCCTTACAAGTTGATTAAATCAATTCATATTTGGAGCAGAGAAGCATTTTCATTGTGAGAAGGATAATTGAAGAGAACTTTGAAGAGGGGGAAAAAAATGCAACCTTGTAGATGGGATTATCCAAGTGTGACACTGCTGTCAGTCTTTTAAATTGCCTTTTGAAATCATTTATTTGGAAGTTAGAAAAAAAACCCTCTGTAACACTACTGTTGACTTCAGCTCAGCTTGAACATTTGGTTTTTCTCAGGACAGATGCCTGATTAGTTTTATGATATTTTTATTTAAAAGAAAAAATTATTCAACTTTAGTGAAATTGGAAGATAATCAGGAAGTATTACCTTTGTCCTCCTTATGTCTCAGTCTAGAGTTGCTTAGTCAAGATGTTTATCTTTTCCATTTTATATTACTAAAAAATGTACAAGATTTTTCTCATAAGCCTCCTGGAATACTTAAAAACTGATATTAATAAAATATGTTTTTTAAATTGCCAAGTAGAATATGTGAAGGTCAAATATAAAATTGAAATTCTGGTCTAAAATTCAGTAAATTTGAATCTGATACATCAGGGAAATCATTTTAAGTATCCACATTTTTAGATGTTTTATTGAAGTTAAATTGATCTAAAACACTGTTAGTTACAGATATGCAACATAGTGATTCAGTATTTCAGTCATTACAAAATGATTCCCATGATCAGTATAGTTACCATCCATTGCCATGCAAACTTATTACAGGATTGTTGACTGTATTCTCCATGCTATACATTTCATCCTCAAGACTCATTTATTTTGTAACTGGAAGTTTACCTCTTAACTTCCCTCACTATTTCATTCATCCCCCCAGCCCCTCCCATCTGGCAACCACCTTGTTCTCTGTATCTTTGAGTCTATTTCTGTTTGTTACCTTCCATTCATTTGTTTTTGAGATTCTGCATATAAGTGAAATCATATGGTATTTGTCTTTCTCCATCTGACTTACTTCACTTTGCATAATATCCTCTAGACCCATCCATGTTGTTGCAAATGGCAAGATTTTTTTTTCATGGCTGAGTAATATTCCATGGTGTGTGTGTGTGTGCATGTGTACACAAATATACATCTTCCTTATCCATTCATCTGTTGACAGACACTTAGGTTGCTTTCATATCTTAGCTATTGTAAATAATGCTGTGGTGAAAATAGATGTGCATATATCTTTTCCTATGAGTGTTTTGGTTTTCTTTAGACGAATACTCAGAAATAGAGTAACTTACATAATATGGTGTTTCTATTTTTAATTTTGGGGGACCCTCCATGTTGTTTTCCATAGTGGCTGCACCAATTTATGTTTCCGTCAACAGTGCATGAGGGTTCCCTTTTCTCCACATCCTCTACAGAACTTGTTATTTTTTATCTTTTTGATACTAACCATTCTGACAGGGGGAGACAATATCTTCTTGTAGTTTTATTTGCATTTCCCTGAAGAGGAGAGTGAAAAAGTTGGCTTAAAGCTCAACATTCAGAAAACTAAGATCATGGCATCTGGTCCCATCACTTCATGGGAAATAGATGGGGAAACAGTGGAACAGTGACTGACTTTATTTTGGGGGGCTCCAAAATCACTGCAGATGGTGATTGCAGCCATGAAATTAAGACGCTTACTCCGTGGAAGAAAAGTTATGATCAACCTAGACATTATATTAAAAAGCAGAGACATTACTTTGCCAACAAAGGTCCATCTAGTCAAGGCTATGGTTTTTCCAGTGGTCACGTATGGATGTGAGAGTTGGACTGTGAAGAAAGCTGAGCACCAAAGAATTGATGCTTTTGCACTGTGGTGTTGAAGATTCTTGAGAGTCCCTTGGACTACAAGGAGATCCAAGCAGTCCATCCTAAAGGAGATCGGTCCTGGGTGTTCATTGGAAGGACTGATGCTGAAGCTGAAACTCCAGTACTTTGGCTACCTCGTGTGAAGAGTTGACTCATTCGAAAAGACCCTGATGCTGGGAAAGATTGAAGGTAGGAGAAGGGAACAACAGAGGATGAGATGGCTGGATGGCATGACCGACTCAATGGACACGAGTTTGGGTAAACTCTATCAGTTGGTGATGGACAAGGAGGCCTGGCGTGCTGCAATTCACGGGGTCGCAAAGAGTCGGACACAACTGAGTGACTGAACTGAACTGATGAGTAATGTGTACATTTTTTTTCATGTCTTTTGGTCATCTGTATGTCTTTGAAAAAATGACTGTTCATGTCTACTGTTAATTTGTTAATCAGGTTGTTGGTGGCCATTGAGTTGTATGAATTCTTTGAAATTTTGAATGTTGACCCCTTAGCAGGTTTATCTTTTACAAATATCTTCTCCCATTGAGAGGGTGATCTTTTTGTCTTATTAATAGTTTTCTTCACTGTACAGAAACTTTTTAGTTTGATGTAGTCCCATTTATTATTTTTGCTTTTGTTTCCCTTGCCTGAGGAGACAGATCCAAAATAACTTTGCTAAGATCTACGTTAAAGATCATGCTGTCTATGCTTTCTCTGGAGTTTTCTGGTTTCAGCTCTTAGGTTTAAGTCTTTAATTCATTTTGAGTTTATTTTTGGATATGATATGAGGAAGTGATCCAGTTTGATTCTTTTGCATGTAGCTGTCCAGTTTTCCCAAAACCATTTGTTGAAGAGGCTGTCTTTTCCCCTTTATATTTTCTTGTCGCTTTTGTCATAGATTCAGGTCAGTTCAGTCGCTCAGTCGTGTCCGACTTTTTGCAACCCCATGAGTCGCAGCACGCCAGGCCTACCTGTCCATCACCAACTCCGGAGTTCACTCAGACTCGCATCCATCAAGTCAGTGATGCTANGCTGTCCAGTTTTCCCAAAACCATTTGTTGAAGAGGCTGTCTTTTCCCCTTTATATTTTCTTGTCGCTTTTTTCATAGATTCAGGTCAGTTCAGTCACTCAGTCGTGTCCGACTTTTTGCAACCCCATGAATCGCAGCACGCCAGGCCTACCTGTCCATCACCAACTCCGGAGTTCACTCAGACTCGCATCCATCAAGTCAGTGATGCCATCCAGCCATCTCATCCTCTGTCGTCCCCTTCTCTCCCTGCCCCCAATCCCTCCCAGCATCAGAGTCTTTTCCAATGAGTCAACTCTTCGCATGAGGTAGCCAAAGTACTAGAGTTTCAGCTTTAGCATCATTCCTTCCAAAGAAATCCCAGGGATGATTTCCTTCTGAATGGACTGGTTTAAAGTGTTCAACAAATGTTTATTGAGTAAAGAAATATTTATGACTGATGTTACTAATAATGCTAGTTACTATAATGCTAGCATATAATGCTAGTTCACTTCAGTTCAGTTCAGTCACTCAGTCATGTCCAACTCTGCAACCCCATGAACTGCAGCACGCCAGGCCTCCCTGTCCATCACCAACTCCTGGAGTCCACCCAAACCCATGTCTATTGAGTCAGTGATGCCATCCAACCATCTCATCCTCTGTCGTCCCCTTCTCCTCCTGTCCTCAATCCTTCCCAGCATCAGGGTCTTTTCAAATGAGTCAGTTCTTCGCATCAGGTGGCCAAAGTTTTGGAGTTTTAGCTTCAAAATTAGTCTTACCAATGAACACCCAGGACTGATCTCCTTTGGGATGGACTGGTTGGATCTCCTTGCAGTCCAAGGGACTCTCAAGAATCTTCTAACCCTAACCCTAATTTCTAAGAATTAACTGTGGGTTTATTTCTGGGGTCTCTATCCTGTTCTGTTGATCTATGTGTCTGTTTTTATGCCAGTACTTCATTGTTTTGATTACCATAGCTTTGTATAGAATTTAAAATCAGGGAGCATTATACTTCCAGCTTTGTTCTTTCTAAAAATTGTTTTGTCTATTCTGGGTCTTTTGTATTTCCATATAAATTTTAGGATTTCTCTTTTGGGTCTGTGAACAAAGCCATAGGTATTTTGATTGAGATTACATTGAATATTTCCATTGCATCGGGTTCACTTCAGTTCAGTCACTCAGTTGTGTTGGACTCTTTGTGACCCCATGGACTGCAGCACACCAGGCCTCCCTGTCTATCACCAACTCCTGGAGTTTACCCAAATTCATGTCCATTGAGTCAGTGATGCCACCCAACCATCTCATCCTCTGTCGTCCCCTTCTCCTCCCACCCTCAATCTTCCCCAGCATCGGGATTTTCAAATGAGTCAGTTCTTCGCATCAGGTGGCCCAAGTATTGGAGTTTCAGCTTCAACAACAGTCTTTCCAATGAACACCCAGGACTGATCTCCTTTAGAATGGATTGGTTGGATCTCCTTGCAGTCCAGGGGAATCACAAGAGTCTTCTCCAACACCACAGTTCAAAAGCATCAATTCTTCGGCGCTCAGCTTTCTTCACAGTCCAACTCACATCCATTAATGACTACTGAAAAAACCATAACCTTGATGAGACAGATACTTGTTGGCAAAATAATGTCTATGCATTTTCATATGTTGTCTAGGTTGCTCATAACTTTCCTTCCATGGAGTAAGCGTCTTTTAATTTCATGGCTGCAGTCACCATCTGCAGTGATTTTGGAGCACAGAGTCAGCCACTGTTTCCCCATCTATTTGCTATGAAATGATGGGACCAGATGCCATGATCTTAGTTTTCTGAATGTTGAGCTTTAAGCCAACTTTTTCACTCTCCTCTTTCACTTTCATCAAGAGGCTTTTTAGTTCCTCTTCACTTTCTGCCATAAGGGTGGTGTCATCTGCATATCTGAGGTTATTGATATTTCTCCCGGCAATCTTGATTCCAGCTTGTGCTTCTTCCAGCCCAGCGTTTCTCATGATGTACTCTGCATAGAAGTTAAATAAGCAGGGTGACAATATACAGCCTTGACGTACTCCTTTTCCTATTTGGAACCAGTCTGTTGTTCCATGTCCAGTTCTAACTGTTGCTTCCTGACCTGCATACAGATTTCTCAAGAGGCAGGTCAGGTGGTCTGGTATTCCCATCTCTTTCAGAATTTTCCACAGTTTATTGTGATCCACACAGTCAAAGGCTTTGGCATAGTCAATAAAGCAGAAATAGATGTTTTTCTGGAACTCTCTTGCTTTTTCCATGATCCAGCAGATGTTGGCAATTTGATCTCTGGTTCCTCTGCCTTTTCTAAAACCAGCTTGAACATCAGGAAGTTCACGGTTCACGTATTGCTGAAGCCTGGCTTGGAGAATTTTGAGCATTACTTTACTAGCATGTGAGATGAGTGCAATTGTGCGGTAGTTTGAGCATTCTTTGGCATTGCCTTTCTTTGGGATTGGAATGAAAACTGACCTTTTCCAGTCCTGTGGCCACTGCTGAGTTTTCCAAATTTGCTGGCATATTGAGTGCAGCACTTTCACAGCATCATCTTTCAGGATTTGAAACAGCTCAACTGGAATTCCATCACCTCCACTAGCTTTGTTCGTAGTGATGCTTTCTAAGGCCCACTTGACTTCACATTCCAAGATGTCTGGCTCTAGATGAGTGATCACATCATCATGATTATCTGGGTCGTGAAGATCTTTTTTGTACAGTTCTTCCGTGTATTCTTGCCACCTCTTCTTAATATCTTCTGCTTCTGTTAGGTCCATACCATTTCTGTCCTTTATCGAGCCCATCTTTGCATGAAATGTTCCCTTGGTATCTCTAATTTTCTTGAAGAGATCTCTAGTCTTTCCCATTCTGTTGTTTTCCTCTATTTCTTTGCATTGATCGCTGAAGAAGGCTTTCTTATCTCTTCTTGCTATTCTTTGGAACTCTGCATTCAGATGCTTATATCTTTCCTTTTCTCCTTTGCTTTTCGCCTCTCTTCTTTTCACAGCTATTTGTAAGGCCTCCCCAGACAGCCATTTTGCTTTTTTGCATTTCTTTTCCATGGGGATGGTCTTGATCCCTGTCTCCTGTACAATGTCACAAACCTCATTCCATAGTTCATCAGGCACTCTATCTATCAGATCTAGGCCCTTAAATCTATTTCTCACTTCCACTGTATAATCATAAGGGATTTGATTTAGGTCATACCTGAATGGTCTAGTGCTTTCCCCCACTTTCTTCAATTTAAGTCTGAATTTGGCAGTAAGGGGTCTATGATCTGAGCCACAGTCAGCTCCTGGTCTTGTTTTTGCTGACCGTATAGAGCTTCTCCATCTTTGGCTGCAAAGAATATAATGAATCTAATTTTAGTGTTGGCCATCTGGTGATGTCCATGTGTAGAATTTTCTCTTACGTTGTTGGAAGAGAGTGTTTGCTATGACCAGTGCATTTTCTTGGCAAAATTCGATTAGCCTTTGCCCTGCTTCATTCTGTATTTAGGGCCAAATTTGCCTGTTACTCCAGGTGTTTCTTGACTTCCTAGTTTTGCATTCCAGTCCCCTATAATGAAAAGGGCTCTTTGGGGTGTTAGTTCTAAAAGATCTTTTAGATCTTCATAGAATCATTCAGCTTCAGCTTCTTCAACATTACTGGTTGGGGCATAGACTTGGATTACCATGATGTTGAATGATTTGCCTTGAAAATGAACAGAGATCATTCTGTCATTTGCATCCAAGTACTGCATTTCAGACTCTTGTTGACTGTGATGACTACTCCATTTCTTCTGAGGGATTCCTGCCCGCAGTAGTAGATATAATGATCGTATGAGTTAAATTCACCCATTCCAGTCCATCTTAGTTCGCTGATTCCTAGAATGTTGATGTTCACTCTTGCCATCTCTTGTTTGATCACTTCCAATTTGCCTTAATTCATGGACCTAACATTCCAGGTTCCTGTGTAATATTGCTCTTTACATCATTGGACCTTGTTTCTATCACCAGTCACATCCACAACTGGTTGTTGTTTTTGCTTTGGCTCCATCCCTTCATTCTTTCTGGAGTTTCTCCACTGATCTCCAGTAGCATATTGGGCACCTACCAACCTGGGGAGTTCATCTTTCAGTGCCTTTTCATACTGCTGATGGAGTTCTCAAGGCAAGAATACTGAAGTGCTTTGCCATTCCCTTTTCCAGTGGACCACATTTTGTCGGAACTCTCCACCATTACCCATCATCTTGGGTGGCCCTATACAGCATGGCGTAGTTTCACTGAGTTAGACAAAGCTGTGGTCCATGTGATCAGATTGGCTAGTTTTCTGTGATTGTGGTTTCAGTCTGTCTGCCCTCTGATGCCTACTGTCTTACTGGGGTTTCTCTTCCCTTGGACGTGGGGTATCTCTTCATGGCTGCTCTAGCAAAGTGTCACCATTGCACCTTACCTTGGATGTGGGGTGTCTCCTCATGGCTGCCGCTCCTGACCTTGGACGTGGGGTATCGCCTCTCAGCTTCTCTCCGCGCAGCACGCCACTACTCCTGGGGTAGTGTGATTATCTTACGGTATTCTTTCAGTCCATTATCACAATATATCTCTCCGTTTCTTTGTGTCATCTTCAGTTTCTTTCATCAGTGTCTTTTAGTTGTCCAATATAGATTTATTCCTAGGTTTTGGGGGGTTTTTTGGGTACAGTTGCATATGGAATTTTTTTTTTCTTAATTTCTCTCTCTGTTCATTGTTAGTATGTAGAAAAACAACAGATTTCTGTATATTAATTTTGTTTGCTGCCACTTTTCTGAATTCCTTTTTTTCTAAAAGTTAAAAAAATTTTTTTCCATATATACTATCATGTCATCTGCAAACAGTGATAGTTTTACTTGTTCCTTTCCTGTCTGGATTCCTTTTATTTCTCTTTAAAGGAGCTATATTTTTAAGTGAAAAATTTTGTGTTTGCTTTCATAAAAGAATTGAGTATGATTAAGATGAAAAGCAGGGTCCTTGGTGATGTTGAATGTCAGTCTTAGATTTCAGCATATGGGAAGTGAAACCATAGAGAGTGATAGGAATGAATCTATATTATCACTCTTGGAAGAAAGGATAGCTTCCGAGGGGGATTTGAGGTAAAAAACAGTCTTCTGTGGATATCCAGAGCATGACTTCTCAGTATTTGTTACATGGTCTCACTGTGGGACTCCAGGGAGATTCTCAGGCGGGGAAAGTGGGTGGCATCTGGACTGATCCAAAACTAAAGTTCTCTGCCCTCAGGCCAGTGCCACCCAACTTCATATCACCTAAGGGCAGCCTACTCAGTAAGTTATAAAGGGCACAGTTCATATTTCCAACTGAAATTAGCAAGTACCTTAAGTTTGCTGGATATTCAAATATATGTTCTTCAGATAAGAGCAGCTTGTCACTGGAGCTGGGACTGGGCATGTATTTAACAGAAAGTGGTACATAGTGGGAGGAGATTATGGACCAAGAGACTGGGATAGGCAGGCACAGGTAAGCATATATAGAGTACTGTGGCTCATCAGGGCCCTGCAAGTGCTTTGTGTAGGATCAGAGAGGAAACTGAGGGAGAGGGAACAGCAGGAAAATAAGTACTGTTGATTATATTCTCATGAAAGAGGCTCTTCACATCAGGAAATGTAAAGTGGTACAACTTTTTGGGTAAGGCTTACAGCAATCTGTGTCAAGAGTGTTAATTTAAAAAGATACTAGGACATTATGTTAAGGAAATAAGTTGTCCATAAAATCTTCTATTCGAGACTATTCACAATAGCACACACAAAAAAGTGAGAGTGAAGGGAAGAGCAGACAACAGGACCTACCAGGAGCTGGAGATGGAATAGCCATTAAAGTGCCATAAGTGTCTGCTCTCTGGAAGCGAACATTTTGGTGCAATTGGGTCTGAGTCAGAAGCTCTTGTACAGAAAATAACTCAAAAAATATTATATGACAGATGGAGGGAAGTGCTTTGAAGATTAATAAAGTGAACTCAGGGCATTGCAAGAGACAGAAAATGGTGCTATCTATTTTAGGTAGGATAATTAGGAAACGTAGGTTGATATTTGGGTGGAGACCTGAATAAAATGGGGGAGCATATCATACCAAAATCTGGCAGAGGCGTGAGGAGAGACATAAGTGAGGGAGGTTAAGAGGTAGAGACTTCCAGTTGCAAAATAAATGAGTCATGGATATGAAATGTACAGTGTGGGGAACAGTCAGTAATTATGTAATATCTTTGTATGTGACAGATGGTAACTAGGCTTATCATATTGTATCTTATGTAATGTATAGGAATATTGTATCACTTTGTTTTATACCAGGAACTAACAGTGTTATAGGTCAATTATACTTTAACAAACAAATTCATAGAAAAAGTTTTCAGATTTGTGCCTACCAGAGGCAGGTGATAAGGAAAAGGGGAATTGGATGAAGTCAGTCAAAAGGTACAAGCTTTCAGTTATAAGGTAAATAAATACCAGGGTTAAAATGTACAATATGATCAATATAATTAATACTATTGTGCATTACATGTGAAAGCTAATCTTCTAAGAGTTTTCATCAAAAAGAAAAAAGTTGTTTTCCTTTAATTTTTAATCAACATGAGATGATGAATGTTCACTAAACTTATTCTGATAATCATTCTGTGATGTATGTAAGTCAAATCATTATTCTATACACCTTAAACTTACACAGTATGGTATGTCAGAAATAGAAACAAAGGGGCCAGATTTTGATAATTACTGACTCAGAGTGTCAGCATATGTTTGAAATTTTCCTCAACAAAAGCATACTCCTAAATTTAAGTAAATCTCCTGTCTACAGTGGATAGAAGTGGTACAAACTTAAAAAGAACAGACATGTTAAATTTGCATAGCATACAGAATTCATAGAAAATCCATAACCTACTGGGGAAGAAGATTGAAATCCTGGAAAAGCATAGGAAATGTTCCCTTCTTGCCCTTTTTTAAAAGAGTGAGGCAGACATTTTCCACACCTGTAAATAGGATAGGCAGTTTAAGACTGTGAAGAGGAAAAGGGAAAGGGAAAACAAATCTGGCAGAATGGCCTTCTAGGCAGAGGGCCAGTAGGTATAGAGTACCTGGGGTTGTTGTTAGGTGAGTTCTTAGACTGGTAAGGAACACATTGTCCCTGAGGCAGGGAAGTTGGGAGAGTAGGTGGTGTTAGAACCTTGTAAACCATGATGAGGACTTAGGACTTGATTCTGCCTAAGATGCACACCTTTGTGGAGATAGATGTAGCTTGAGTTTAGAAGGATCGTGCCAGCCTGTGAATGGAAAATAGACCAGAGAGTCAGTCAGGATTATGGAAGCTGAAGAACTAATAGGAGGCTACTGAAATAATCCAGACAATATACAGTTGGCTGGGATGGGGGTGAAAAGTGGCTGATGTGACCTGTGTTTTTAAATAGAGGCTCCAGGAATGGCTGTTGGATGGACATGAGATGTACAAAAGAGAGGAGTTGTAGGTGACCACAGGATTTTTACTCCAGTACTTTGGCCACCTCATGCGAAGAGTTGACTCATTGGAAAAGACTGTGATGCTGGAAGGGATTGGGGGCAGGAGGAGAAGGGGACGACCGAGGATGAGATAGCTGGATGGCATCACTGACTCGATGGACACGAGTCTGAGTGAACTCCGGGAGTTGGTGACGGACAGGGAGGCCTGGCGTGCTGCGATTCATGGGGTCGTAAAGAGTCGGACACGACTGAGCGACTGAACTGAACTGAACAGGATTTTTGGTCTAAACATAAGTACAGAGCTGCTGTTGAGACTCAGAAGAGGCGAGCAGACCTCATAGAGTAAGAGGCATGCTGAGTTCCAGTTTAAGACGTGTTGAACTTGAGCTGTTCCATGATGTCAAAGTGAAATGTTGACTTGGCAGTAGGGCAGAAGAATCTGTAGTTCAGAGTAGAATTGGGATGGATATTGGAGAAGTGGGTCATTAACTTGTGCAAAAACCAGAGAGTAGTAGCTAGAAGTCAAGTGGAGGCCTTCCAAGGAGAGAGTGACCCCCGTGCCCATTTTTGCTCACGCACTTGCCTGGAAAATCCCATGGACAGAGGAGCCTGGTAGGCTGCAGTCCATGAGGTCACTAAGAGTTGGGCACAACCGAACGACTTCACTTTTACTTTTCACTTTCATGCATTGATGAAGGAAATGGCAACCCACTCCAGTGTTCTTGCCTAGAGAACCCCAGGGATGGACAGAGTCGGGCACAACTGAAGCAACTTAGCAGCAGCACCAGTGTGTTTGGTGATTTTAACCAGTGTGTTTCACAGGGGCTAGAAGCCCCTGGTGAAAGTGGGTTTGAGAAAGGGAGGAGTGTTTGTGGCTGAAGAAAAGCTTTTGTTTTAATGTGAGTTATTGTGATTCTTTGTATGCTGATAGGAAATTTTCCGTGGAAAGGGGGAAATTATTTATTCAAGAGGTGGTGGGAACGATTTCAGGAGTAAACCACTGAACTGGTGAGAGGGCTTAAGAATTAGTACACAGTGGAGGATTTGGCTTTAATGAGAGCATCGACAGTTCATCTGTCATTGTGGTTCCCAGCCCCAGATTCACATCAGAAACATATGGAATGCTGAAAACACACTGCTGCCTGGCTGGCCCCCTAGACCAGTGAAGTTATAGGCTCCAAGCTGAGGCCCTCACACTGGTGTTCTCTGAGAGCTCCCTCTGTGCCTCTTGGCACCTGGAGAGGGGTGGGAGGATGACAGTGTGTAAGGCTGGTGCAGGCAGTTTGATCAGCTTGGTGAAAAAAGCTTGGGGAAGGTCTCTCAGTTTTATTTTTTCAGTGAAGTGAGAAGCAACATTATCAGCTCAAAGTGGGGAGGAGAAGGGAAGAGTGTAATGGATGAAACTCTCACCTCCCTTAAATAAGGGTAATGGGGTACTCTTTGTTCATTAGGGAAGCAGAGTGCACTCTGATTTGTTTTCTGGGCTGTTAGTAACTTAATTTAGATTTCTATGCATTAAATTCCACATATTTAATGTGTTGTTTATATGTGCTGCTTTTCCTCTAGAAATCTAGGTCTATATTGGAATTTTACCAAGAACTTGGATTGCCACCAAAGCAGAAAGTTAAAATGTTTAACGTAACAGATAATGCTGTTATTAAGCCAGGTAATCTGAGATCGGGGAGAGGAGGGAGGTAAAAATACCCAAGTATGTGATTTGTTTAATGTCAGCCCTTTCAATAAAGCTGATTTCACAATGCAAAGTCCCAAACATTTATTTTTAAATATAAAACCGTGTCTGATTTAATCACTAGGGACAAACAGGTCTTTTTCTTTTTTAAGTGGAAGGAACTGTAGAGAACTCTTTGTTTTCCATGAAAGAAGGAGGAACGCTTTTGTTTTTAATGTACAGAGTGTTTCACATTTGGAAAAGCCTCTCCAAGTAAGTGAACTTTTAAAATGTGAAGTTCGCTGTTTGTAGGCTGGTATTTTATTATGTGAGGAATAGATTCTCACTGTGATAGAATAAGAAAATACAGCCAGAAAGAGAAAAGTGACCATGGCACCTCAATGTAAATATTCTTACTTTAAAATTCCAAAGTATTTTACCTACTCCATGGAATATCAAAAAGTCAGATTTGGCAATATGATTGATTACATTGGCTCACATAGTTAGTGGCATTTTGATGTCTTTAAACTTTAGAAAAGCTTCCTAATGTCTTGAACTTGGATTCTAGAAGTGGACTATAGAAAGATGTTTTAAGATTTGATATTTTAATACCTGAACTGAATTTCTGGAGGTAGGATGCAATTTCAGTAGGCCTTGTTAATTGGGGTGATAGAGTCAACCTTGAAAAAAGCTAGAATTGAAGGTATTTTTTCTTAAGAGCAAATTTTTCATCTTTGAGGTAAAGTAAATGGAGTTAACTAGTATAAACATGAAGTCTGTTAACTTTTGCTATAGCTCAAACTGTATATTTGAGCTATATTTTGGGGGTTTTTTTGTGGATGAAAAATGGCCATATATCAATTCAGGTGATTCAGCCTCACAGAAATTTGATCATTTTCAATCTCTCTATTTTTTCTTAATTCAGGGTTTTTCTCTGCCCATATAAATCACATTGGGTCCTACTTAAAGGACCCTACTGAAACCCTGCAGCACTTTACACGTTTTAAAACAAATACAAATTAGCTTTTGATTGTATTCTCTACTACGGTGGTTCCAGTTTTTTTTTCTTGAAGTCTTACTAAATGATATTAATGTTGATTCCTGTTTTTGGATAACTTATTTCCAACAGGGAAAAAAGAAAAGCATTGATATCCTACGTTTTTTTGAGTCATTCTCTTATTTTTATTTTTCTTACTAGAAGTGGGAAATATATCTTAATATATTGTTCTTTGCAAGAAAAAAAACAAAGAATATCATGTATTTACCAGCAGGAACAATGTTGTCACAGGAGTTGCCTGTTTTACCCAGTATCATGGTGGCCTGTGAAGGCACAAGCACGTCAGTAGCTGTGGGCCGCTGACCACCCTAGCACTGTGTGCCCCATACTTCAGCCTCCGTGCTGGCCATTAAAATGCATTTATTGAGCTATTTTATTGTTGATGTTTCTAATCATTAAAATTGCAGAAGAGCCTATCCTGACATTTTGAAATCTGATAGCTAGAAAGCTTCCTATCTAGTTTGTTTAATGAAGTTGTTTCTTAGCTGACAAATTTCATATTGATTTTTTGTTTTCTTTTCATAAAGGCACTCCTCTTTATGCTGCTCACTTTCGCCCAGGACAATATGTGGATGTCACAGCCAAAACGTAGGTCCACGTAACAGATTTTTTTCCTTTTGTTTTCCTTGTATATTAAAAAACAGCAGAGTGAGTGAAAGAAGTGCAGTCTTTCAAAGTCAGTGAATAAAAGATAAGTAATCATTATTCTCATTCATTTTTCTAATCTTTAATGTAACTGATGGTACCAGTTTTTAAATTGCACTGAATTAGTTGTGCATGAAGAGTTTACATTTTAAATTGAGATGTGTGCTTCTTGAGATGGGACTAAGAGAAAGGTTACATTACTTAAGTTCCTTGTGGGCTGAGCCCACATCTATTTGAAGACAAAAGGCTACGTATATTATGTTGGTAAAAGATACAGGAAGCAGTTAAATTACAAATATCTTGTACTGTAGAGCATTTTTGGAACTGTGTTAAAATCCTATCAGAAACTGGAAGAAGAAAACAGAATCACATCTTAGGCCTCTTCAGTAGCATGACATCATCTCTTGGCACTAGAAGGGACAAAATATTTTGTCATATGTAAAGAAGAGTTCAGATTTGGTAGAAATGAACACTTAATTGTCACTAACAGAAATGCTGGCTTTGAATCATAGTTCAGCACTGGCTAGGTAATCTGCAGGAAACTTTAGAACTTACAGAAGTAGTTTTTTAAAAGTCAGTTGTGACAAACTAGAGGCGTGGAATGGGAAGGGCAGGGGAGGCTCAAGTGGAAGTGGGTGCATGTATGCTTCAGCTAATTCACATTGTGTGGCAGAACCAGCACAACACTGTAGAGCAGTTACCCTCCAGTTAAACATTTTAAAAAATCAGTTGATGTTATCTCACTTTGGAATAAACCGCCAAGCCCTTTTCAGTATCACTTCTTGTAATCCATATGATCTAGGCTAAGCTTAACTCCAGATATCAGCTCCCGTCCATTCTTTTGTTTGGCTTGGCTTGTGAGATCTTAAGTTCCCCTATAGGGACTGAACCCCCAATCTATGGTAGTGAAAGCGCCTAGTCCTAACCACTGGACTGCCAGGGAATTCCCAAGTTCTCATTCACTCTTATTTCTTGTTCTGTTAACACTGAGGACAGTTTTCACTGCTTTATGTGTCTCGGTTTTCCTTTTGTCGTTTGACAAGGTTTGCAGCTTATGTTCCAGGAATATTCTGACTGAGAACCGTTTGAAAATGAAAATAGCCTAGAGGTGCTCTGGGATAACCTTAGATCACAGTGACTGAGCCAGAGCTGCTGCTTGTATCCACAGAAACCAGATAAATCTAGTGTCAGTTTCCTAAATGCAGTCAGATACTTCTTCGCTTCCTCATTATTATCGCCTACTTTCTAATATGGGCCATGGCACACAGGTCCTAGGGACCTTAGGTTTTGATTAGCTATTTAGAAATGGAGGGGGGTTGGCCTGGAGAGGAGAGTAAGGCTTTAAAGAGACTCTGAACCATCTTCCTCTTCTCCCTNGCATTTATTGAGCTATTTTATTGTTGATGTTTCTAATCATTAAAATTGCAGAAGAGCCTATCCTGACATTTTGAAATCTGATAGCTAGAAAGCTTCCTATCTAGTTTGTTTAATGAAGTTGTTTCTTAGCTGACAAATTTCATATTGATTTTTTGTTTTCTTTTCATAAAGGCACTCCTCTTTATGCTGCTCACTTTCGCCCAGGACAATATGTGGATGTCACAGCCAAAACGTAGGTCCACGTAACAGATTTTTTTCCTTTTGTTTTCCTTGTATATTAAAAAACAGCAGAGTGAGTGAAAGAAGTGCAGTCTTTCAAAGTCAGTGAATAAAAGATAAGTAATCATTATTCTCATTCATTTTTCTAATCTTTAATGTAACTGATGGTACCAGTTTTTAAATTGCACTGAATTAGTTGTGCATGAAGAGTTTACATTTTAAATTGAGATGTGTGCTTCTTGAGATGGGACTAAGAGAAAGGTTACATTACTTAAGTTCCTTGTGGGCTGAGCCCACATCTATTTGAAGACAAAAGGCTACGTATATTATGTTGGTAAAAGATACAGGAAGCAGTTAAATTACAAATATCTTGTACTGTAGAGCATTTTTGGAACTGTGTTAAAATCCTATCAGAAACTGGAAGAAGAAAACAGAATCACATCTTAGGCCTCTTCAGTAGCATGACATCATCTCTTGGCACTAGAAGGGACAAAATATTTTGTCATATGTAAAGAAGAGTTCAGATTTGGTAGAAATGAACACTTAATTGTCACTAACAGAAATGCTGGCTTTGAATCATAGTTCAGCACTGGCTAGGTAATCTGCAGGAAACTTTAGAACTTATAGAAGTAGTTTTTTAAAAGTCAGTTGTGACAAACTAGAGGCGTGGAATGGGAAGGGCAGGGGAGGCTCAAGTGGAAGTGGGTGCATGTATGCTTCAGCTAATTCACATTGTGTGGCAGAACCAGCACAACACTGTAGAGCAGTTACCCTCCAGTTAAACATTTTAAAAAATCAGTTGATGTTATCTCACTTTGGAATAAACCGCCAAGCCCTTTTCAGTATCACTTCTTGTAATCCATATGATCTAGGCTAAGCTTAACTCCAGATATCAGCTCCCGTCCATTCTTTTGTTTGGCTTGGCTTGTGAGATCTTAAGTTCCCCTATAGGGACTGAACCCCCAATCTATGGTAGTGAAAGCGCCTAGTCCTAACCACTGGACTGCCAGGGAATTCCCAAGTTCTCATTCACTCTTATTTCTTGTTCTGTTAACACTGAGGACAGTTTTCACTGCTTTATGTGTCTCGGTTTTCCTTTTGTCGTTTGACAAGGTTTGCAGCTTATGTTCCAGGAATATTCTGACTGAGAACCGTTTGAAAATGAAAATAGCCTAGAGGTGCTCTGGGATAACCTTAGATCACAGTGACTGAGCCAGAGCTGCTGCTTGTATCCACAGAAACCAGATAAATCTAGTGTCAGTTTCCTAAATGCAGTCAGATACTTCTTCGCTTCCTCATTATTATCGCCTACTTTCTAATATGGGCCATGGCACACAGGTCCTAGGGACCTTAGGTTTTGATTAGCTATTTAGAAATGGAGGGGGGTTGGCCTGGAGAGGAGAGTAAGGCTTTAAAGAGACTCTGAACCATCTTCCTCTTCTCCCTTCTTCCTGATGGTTGTGAACTCATTCCTACTTGCTGGGGCCTCTGAAATTACTGGTCTCATGGCAACGTTTGTCCTGCATGCCCTGGTGAAGAAGTCACAATATTGGAGCTATAAAGTTTGATTTGGGTAGATAGGGAGACATGCGTTATGAATCAGATGGTTATACTTTTTAAACTCCTAACTTATTACACATAATAAAATACTTCACGGTAATTTGTTAACTTACAGTTAATAATGTGTGCTTTCCACTACATATTTTGTAGGGTAAATGAGATATTCAAGAAGCCCCACAAAATCAGTTTCCTTTGTTAACAGATGCCTTGTGGCAGTGTTTGTGACTAGCTTGGATTGGAGCCTAGCCTTTTTAGTGTCTTTGTTCAGTAGATGCTTTTATTTCATATGCTGTTGTTGGGTTTCTTTGACTTCTTTTTTTTTTAAATTTTTTAATTGAAGGAAAATTGCTTTACCATGTTGTGTTGATTTCTGCCATACAGCAATGCAAATCGGCCAAAGTTATACATACATTACTTCCCTCTTGAGCCTTCCCCCCCACCCGCCATCCCTTAACTTCTTACCCACTAAGTAGGGAAATATTTGATGGGTGTGTATTAAATCTTTATATCTGCTGGTGGACATTTAGGTGTTTGTCAGAGTGTGACAGGGAAATGAAATTCATAGTAATAATATCTGGAGATTTATGGAATACAGTTAGAAACACTAAATTATGCATTCTTTTCTGCAAGGTTCTTAACAGTCAGACGTTTGCGCCCTTCCTCCCCTTTTCTTAATACAATCTTCTTAAACTTTTATTAAAAAGCCCATTATATATAGCATTTGGAAACTGTAGGACCAAATCAAGGAAATAATTATTTCTTCACAGTTAAAGCCAGTAACAGGGTTACTCTGAGTTCTCAAGATAGGGTGCTACTTTTAGATGCTGCACAATCCCCGTGCTTCATGAACTTAAAGTACAGTGAGGAAAAACACTGAGAAACAAGGACAATAAAATCTAAATTTAAATCATATCTCTGAGATTTTTGTGAAATTTTGTTTTAGCAAGTATGAATGCTGTAAATAAAGTACACTTTTTATGTTTTCCTAATTTTCACATATGTTCCACTAGATTTGGACCTTAACATTGTGTTCTAGCTGGTTTGAATTTTCCTTTATTTCATTTATTCTGCTGTCATTAACTAAAAATGGCAGCAAAAAAGGGGTGGGTGAGATTAAAGAATATTATGTATTTCATATCCCTTTTAGTGAGATGAAGGTTTTATTTTGTGCAGCCTGTGAAAATCCTATGTTGGAACTGTGCATGGGTCTACTAAGTGTATACTCCTTCATTTCCTGCTTTTGTCTTGTGCTTTTGTCTTTTTTTGTTCTCCAGTTGGGTGACAACTGAGAGAAACAAAGAAATAGACACCTGTTCTGCACCCCCACCCCCCACCCCAGAGCAACAGGTGCCTTTTGTTCTCTATGGTCTCAATTCAGCCAGTGATTTGTCACATCATGTGTGTCCTATCCTTTTGTTTAAAGGTTATTTACTGAAGAGGCTCCCATTGTATGCAGTATAACAACATGATGTGTTCTAGAACTAGATTGAAAAACAGTCTGTAATTAGCTGACAGTAATTAACACTTTCAAGATACCACTTTGATTTTGTAATGCTGGTAAAATGAGGTAAATTATCTTCTGAAATTTACCCAGAATGTTTTTTTTTTTTTTTTTTTTTTTTAACCAGTGCACACTTGCCCACTCTCTCTGTAAGGAGGAGCTGAATCAGTTTGAGAATTCAGAAGGTACCAACAAACTTTCTACCAAGAAGGACCACTGTTAGTATTTTGAAACCATGCTCACTTTAGATTTGGCATTGCCACTCCCTTCCCTTTTTTTCTTTAAAGTGTTATTTGTGGAACAGTTTCATAAGTTCAAATGACTTTTTAGGTACTTTTATATTTTTAAATTGCAAAGCATTTATTTTTCAAACACATTCCAAAATTCAGTGTTAAGTTTCTGAAACAAAACTGCAGTGAAATTTTTTACTTACTTACTTCCTAGATGCTAATCTTGTAAAGTTTATGGTGACTTTTCAGTGAATATTGAAATTCATTAAATTTCTACTTTACCTCTTTGATCAAGGATAAGCATTATTTTGAGTTCTTGAGGCCAAAAAGAATTATGTACAGGCACGCCTTAGATATGTTACAGTTCAGTTCCAGACCATTGTGGTAAAGCAAGTCAAACAAGTTTTTCATTTCCTAGTGCATGTAGAAGTTATGTTTACACTGTAGTATAGTCTGTTAAGTGTGCAATAGCATTATGTCTAAAAAAACAATTTATGTGCCTTAATTTAAACATACTTCTGGCTTAAAAAGAAACCATCATCTGATCACACAAGGTTGCCACAAAGCTTTCAAACTGTAAAATTCACAGTATTTGTGGAGTACAATAAAGCAAGGTATTGCTGGTCAGTGTATACCATAAGTGATGTGTTAGTTGATTAATGTGAAAAAAAACATTTAAAGTATTCATATACAAATAGCTTTGACCTGTGATTTGATAATATTCAGCTGTTATATCCTATACATATTCATATTGTTTTTATGTTGATAACATCTTGATTTGTCTAAACAAGTCATCTTAGTCAGGTGGGCTTATTTACTTCAATCCATTATTCTCTGATGATTATTTATTTAGTGATAGCTTTGTTAAATTAAGGGAACATAACATTAAAAAATGCTGACATATTAATATCTAATGAAAGGTAGAGAAATTGTTTTTATCTTAAGGATCTATAAAATATGCCTGATAGAGTCTTAAAATTCATTCTAGGCATTTCTTTGTACCAATCGTCCTCATATTTGACAATCAGAGACAAACTTTAATACTGTTTGAACCTTAGTTTCTGTCTACATTGCATGATGTTTTTCTAGTTAGCAGGATTTGAAAATAGAATAGTTTTGTCTAAAAATTGAAATATTAGACTTTTAAGAAATTGTTAATGTCTGATTTTATTTCTCCATTGGCTTCTGATTCAGACTTTGAAACCAAGATCCAACTTCTCATCTTGCTGAGCATTTAAGGCATTATTAATATTTTATTTCATGTTCTATTGTATATTCCTGCCTAGAGTTTTAAAACACAATAGCCTGAAACAATAAGTGTTTATTACCACACAGTTTCTGTGATCATGACTCCTAGTACAGCTTAGCTGGGTGCCTCTGGCTCAGGGTCTCTCACAAAGCTGCAGCCTACGCATCACTCAAGACTGCAGTCATCTCCAAGTTCAACTTGGGGATAATTACCTACCAAGCTCGTTAATGTGGCTACTGGTGAGCATCAGGCCACAGTTGTTGGCTACAGAGGTCTTTGCTGCATGACTCTCAATAGGATAGCTTATGTTATGGCACCTGGCTTCTTTCAGAGCCGAGAGCACAGAGATGAAGCCAGTCTCTTTGTAATGTAGAGTCAGAGGTGATGTTTATCACTTCTGCCATAGTTTATTGCTTAGAGGTGAGTTGCTGGTCTACACAGACTCAAGGGGAAGTGATTGGTCATACAGGGCCATGCATACTGGGAGGTAGGGGATTTTTGTTTGTTTTGCTTTTTGAATTTTTATTGGAGTACAGTTGCTTTACAGGAGGTGAGGATCTTAATGGTTGCCTGCTGCATCTCTTGCAAGTACCATGAACTTCTAATATGTCCCATTTTTACTGTGTTGTTACATAGGATTAGGATGATAGAACTTCTGCTTAACTTGCTGTTGTCTTGAAGTGAAGTGAAGTCGTTCAGTCGTGTCTGACTCTTTACAACCTCATGGACTGTAGCCTACCAGGCTCCTCCCTCCATGGGATTCTCCAGGCAAGAGTACTGGAGTGGGTTGCCATTCCCTTCTCCAGGGGATCTTCCCGACCCAGGGATTGAACCCAGGTCTCCCACATTGCAGGCAGATGCTTTAACCACAATCTATATATAGAATGAGACTCCAGGAAATGGTGCAATCAGGAGAAAGATAAAGCCATGTTCATTTGTAATTTTGCTTATATGGCCTTTTCTAGTTATTTAGATGAGGAACTTTGCTGAAACTCTAAAATACTATCAAAGTATGCAGTAGGGGATATTTTACCTCTCTTCATTATGTAAATTGTAACCAATTTATCTTGCTCAGTATTGGTAAAGGTTTTCAAGGTGTCATGAAACGATGGGGATTTAAAGGCCAGCCGGCTACTCATGGTCAAACAAAAACCCACAGGAGGCCTGGAGCTATATCAACTGGTGTAAGTATAAGTTAGTGATCCTCTTTTTAGTGGTGAAGATTCAGAGTTTGTGCATATGGTGCTTTGGTCTGTCTTTGGGATCAAGTCACATTATTTGAATCTTATTTCAGATGGCTCTTAGTAAAAGTCATGCTTCTATGGGTTCTGGCCTTTTTTACTTTTCAAAGCCAGACGTGAATTATCTGGTTATATCCTATGTACTTACAGCCAATGTTCTCAGTTCTGTCTGCCTACTTACTTTCCCATCTCTGCTTCCCGTGCTATACTCTGAAGTCCTCTAAAGTGATCAGGAATCAGAGTGCTGTTCCATCTGGCCTCACTGGTTCCTTAACAGATTTGTTTCTGCCTTAAAAGAGACCATTGGTAAAAATTGTCAAGGACAATATAATGATAAAGGGGAAAGTAGTATAGAAAGAAGTGAGAAATAGACAATAGGGGCATAGGAAGGAGAGAAGGAGTTTTCTACTGCTAATTCAGGCCTAGTGAACACCTCTCCCTAAGGTATAGCATAAAGAACCTGGGAGAACGTTACTCTTTGGAGGATCAGAGGATGCAAGGTCAATTCTAAAACTTGATAATATATTCTACTTCTTATAAGAGAGATACAGTTTAAAAACACTCGAGTTAATTTCTCACCTAGCAGATTGTGCTGTCAAGCTGTTTAATTTTTTCCACTCTCTTGGCAAGGATGTTCTCTCATCCATTGCTGATGGAAATATAAAAAAGTGTATTCTTTATGGAGGGAAATGTGATATCTAACAAACTACCCATGTATTTTGCTTTTGACACAGCAATCCTACTTCTCAGAATTTACCCGAAAGATATTCTCCCCAAAATATAAAGATGCATCTGTACAAAATTAGTCATTGTAACATTATTTGTAATTTATAAGCATAAATGTCCATACTTGGAGTTCAGATGAACTCATCCAAACTCCCAGGTATAGTGGAATACTATGCAGCTGAAAAACAAACAGCAAGGTCATTGTGAAACAATGACATGATTTCCAGGATATAACAAATGCACACATTACCTGCTTATTTTTGCAAAAAGAAGGATGAAAAAGATAAACCAGAGACTAATAAGACTGATTGCCTACCAAGCATGAGTTAGATGAGAGTTGAAGAGCTCAGTAGTGGCAGCAGTGAGACTGAAGATGTACTTTTTATTACACTTGTTACTTTGGAACCATGTTAATGTCTTACATATTCAAAGTAAAATAAAAACAGGGTCGGAGGGATCCATACTGGAATATATTAGGAAAATGAACCTATTTCAGATGAGTAACAGACCCTCACTAAAGTGGAGGACTGGAGTGGACTAACTCAAGTAACTTGTGAACACAGTTGTTGGCTGTATACCCAGAATCTAAATTTAAAATGTTCTGTGTGCAAGTATTGAGTTCTAATTATGTTTTTTGAAGTAGTGTTAATTAGCCATTCTGAGATAATTTTCTGTGAACTGTAGGATTGACCAGATGAATAAATATATTGATAATGGAAGCCAAGTTTCTCACTGTTTGAAGATAACTGAGTCTGTCCTTCAGTCACTCTGCAGAAAGATAGTAACATCAGAAGCAAGGGTGGGAGAGTAGGACCATTCCAGCTGCAGTGGATAGATGGAGTTCAAGTCAGTTATTACAGAAGATTCGTGAAAATAGGCCAGGCAGTCCACATTTTTTCTTTGAATGATAGTGAGATGTGTTTGTATGTCCTTCTTAACACCTCATTTCCTGCTCTCTCTTGTTACTGAAGTTTTCTCCTAAAGCTGTTCTCAGTCTGTGTTTTTATTGTTCTAATCTAATTTAGAAAGGGAATTTTCTAGGGGTAAATGTGACTAAATCCATGTTTAGTTTTTTACTGGGGCCTAGCAAAATGGGAGGGTGTGGAATATTTTTATGACTTAGTTCTTATTTGCATTTTGGTTTGATTGGTACTGTTGGAAATTGAGAAGCACTACTTGAAAAGTGCTAATTTGGTTTCTCTTCTTTAGGATGTTGCCAGAGTCTGGCCTGGAACTAAAATGCCTGGACAGTTGGGGAATGTGGATAGGACAGCATTTGGACTAAAAGTAAGTTTCTGGAGCGACTCTTTTTAGGAATAAATTAATGCCTAAATGCAAATGCAACAGTATAAATATTTAACATGTGTCAGTGTATGGTTTTACAGTTATTGAGGGGTGGGGGTGTATGAGCTGTGTGTGTCCATGCATTGGAGTTGCTATCATATGTATTCATTTAATGTCCAAGCCTTGGAAAATGTACTCATTAAAAAGAAAAAGTTAATTATCTATTATTTGACCTGGAAGATTTCCACAAGGTGTTATATGAAAAAATAAATATTTAGACCATTATGTGTAATACTCTTATAATAAACATAAGCTCCCTACATACATGTTGCCATGCCATGTAAACACAGAGTATATGGTTATATACCAGATTATTTTTTATTAAATGTCAAATGTGTGGATGGATGTGGGTGAGGAAAATAAGAGAGGGAGACAATAGAGACAATCAAAATAGGAAAAAAGTACTCAAAAAGCATTGTGCTATACATCCATTGTTGTAAAATAATTATATATTTAAAAGGAGGAGTTAAATTCACTCTCTTTGAACTTGAGGCATATATGTAATATCTAAGTGAAAATGAGTTATAGATAATAGGTGCCATATAATTATATTTTTATTAAAACAACTTATCTGTGTATATGTATGAAACACATAGAAAGTACAAAGAAGAAAATAAGCCTTTAAAAAGAACCACCTCCAAAGATAATCATTGGTAACATTTTGGTGCACATTCTTTCATTCTTGTTCTAGATATATGTTATTTATAAATTTTAACCAGCAGAAGTTTTTTTAATTTTATATAATTAAATCTGAGATTATTTTTCCTCTTCTATTATTTTTATATGTGACAGTTCATTTCAGTCACTCAGTCATGTCCAGCTCTTTGTGACTCCGTGAACTGCAGCATGCCAGGCTTCCCTGTCCATCACCAAATCCCAGAGCTTACTCAAACTTATGTCTATCAAGTTGATGATGCTATCCAACCATCTCATCCTCTGTCATCCCCTTCTCTTCCCACCTTCAGTCTTTCCCAGCATCAAGGTCTTTTTCTTCACATCAGGTGGCCAAAATATTGGAGTTTCAGCTTCAGCATCAGTCCTTCCAATGAATATTCAGGACTGATTTCCTGTAAGATTGACTGATTTGATCTCCTTGCAGTCCAAGGGACTCTCAAGGATTTTCTCCAACACCACAGTTCAAAAGCATCAATCCTTCGGCACTCAGCTTTCTTTATAGTCCAACTCTCACATCCATACATGACTACTAGAAAAACCGTAGCTTTGACTAGATGGACCTTTGTTGACAAATCTGCTTTTTAATATGCTGTCTAGGTTGCTCATAGCTTTTCTTCCAAGGAGCAAGCATCTTTTAATTTCATGGCTGCAGTCACCATCTGCAGTGATATTGGAGCCCAGAAAAATAGTCTCTCACTATTTCCATTGTTTCCCTATCTATTTGCCATGAAGTGATGGGACTGGATGCCATGATCTTCGTTTTCTGAATGTTGAGTTTTAAGTCTACTCTTTCACTCTCCTCTTTATACAGACATCTGTTTGTATCTGCTGTTTGTATTTTCTTTTCATGTATGCATGTGTGTGACAGGAGAGATTTCGCTTTCCCTAGTATTTAACATTTACCCATGAGGTGTGGATCAAACTGGATTTTCCCCTAAACCCTTTCTCAGTACTATTTCTTGACTATTCTCACTTGTGTAAATGTTTTCCCCACGTAAAGATCTGTTTGAAGGCCATCTGCTTAGCACACTTTTTAAAAAATTAGACCCAGAGAGATGGTGGCTTCCCAGTTTCTAGTTGCAAACTCATATTAACTAAAAATAAACTTGAATTTCCACTTGTTACTCTTAATGGTGCCAACAGAATATTGAGATATCCTAGTAGTCTTGATTGTTCAGTCACATTTATACTTAAAATGAGAGTTTTCTACCACATAACATGAGACATGTGTTGTGGTATTACAACACAAGTCATCCATAGGATTTGAATTTTTTATTCTCATTCAATATTTTGAGTTGCTAACATGATTATGACTCCAGGCTACTTATAGCCTCAGCTTTTGTTTGTATTAATGTAAGTGTATTCTTATACTTTGAACTCTTAAAGTTTGATTTTATTTCTACTTTAGGTGTGGCGAATAAACACAAAGCACAATATAATCTATGTCAATGGTTCTGTACCTGGACACAGAAATTGCTTAGTAAAGGTATGTGTAACAGTCTTTATTTTCTCTTGTTCAGAGATGTGGATGTGTGCCATGAGTTCTCTTCTCACCCATATGTGACTTGAAAATAAATAGCTGTTTCCCCACGTGTTCTTTGCTAATTTTTCTACTTATGTAGTAGCACCTGAGTGAGAAAATTGCATAAAATAACCTATAGTTTACGTCTCTAAAACCATAAGCCTACACAAAAGGTAGGTCTAGTAAGAGGCTCTTTATTTTTTTTTTTATGGCCTGTATTGGAATTTTTAATGCCAGAAAGTATANGATCAAGTCACATTATTTGAATCTTATTTCAGATGGCTCTTAGTAAAAGTCATGCTTCTATGGGTTCTGGCCTTTTTTACTTTTCAAAGCCAGACGTGAATTATCTGGTTATATCCTATGTACTTACAGCCAATGTTCTCAGTTCTGTCTGCCTACTTACTTTCCCATCTCTGCTTCCCGTGCTATACTCTGAAGTCCTCTAAAGTGATCAGGAATCAGAGTGCTGTTCCATCTGGCCTCACTGGTTCCTTAACAGATTTGTTTCTGCCTTAAAAGAGACCATTGGTAAAAATTGTCAAGGACAATATAATGATAAAGGGGAAAGTAGTATAGAAAGAAGTGAGAAATAGACAATAGGGGCATAGGAAGGAGAGAAGGAGTTTTCTACTGCTAATTCAGGCCTAGTGAACACCTCTCCCTAAGGTATAGCATAAAGAACCTGGGAGAACGTTACTCTTTGGAGGATCAGAGGATGCAAGGTCAATTCTAAAACTTGATAATATATTCTACTTCTTATAAGAGAGATACAGTTTAAAAACACTCGAGTTAATTTCTCACCTAGCAGATTGTGCTGTCAAGCTGTTTAATTTTTTCCACTCTCTTGGCAAGGATGTTCTCTCATCCATTGCTGATGGAAATATAAAAAAGTGTATTCTTTATGGAGGGAAATGTGATATCTAACAAACTACCCATGTATTTTGCTTTTGACACAGCAATCCTACTTCTCAGAATTTACCCGAAAGATATTCTCCCCAAAATATAAAGATGCATCTGTACAAAATTAGTCATTGTAACATTATTTGTAATTTATAAGCATAAATGTCCATACTTGGAGTTCAGATGAACTCATCCAAACTCCCAGGTATAGTGGAATACTATGCAGCTGAAAAACAAACAGCAAGGTCATTGTGAAACAATGACATGATTTCCAGGATATAACAAATGCACACATTACCTGCTTATTTTTGCAAAAAGAAGGATGAAAAAGATAAACCAGAGACTAATAAGACTGATTGCCTACCAAGCATGAGTTAGATGAGAGTTGAAGAGCTCAGTAGTGGCAGCAGTGAGACTGAAGATGTACTTTTTATTACACTTGTTACTTTGGAACCATGTTAATGTCTTACATATTCAAAGTAAAATAAAAACAGGGTCGGAGGGATCCATACTGGAATATATTAGGAAAATGAACCTATTTCAGATGAGTAACAGACCCTCACTAAAGTGGAGGACTGGAGTGGACTAACTCAAGTAACTTGTGAACACAGTTGTTGGCTGTATACCCAGAATCTAAATTTAAAATGTTCTGTGTGCAAGTATTGAGTTCTAATTATGTTTTTTGAAGTAGTGTTAATTAGCCATTCTGAGATAATTTTCTGTGAACTGTAGGATTGACCAGATGAATAAATATATTGATAATGGAAGCCAAGTTTCTCACTGTTTGAAGATAACTGAGTCTGTCCTTCAGTCACTCTGCAGAAAGATAGTAACATCAGAAGCAAGGGTGGGAGAGTAGGACCATTCCAGCTGCAGTGGATAGATGGAGTTCAAGTCAGTTATTACAGAAGATTCGTGAAAATAGGCCAGGCAGTCCACATTTTTTCTTTGAATGATAGTGAGATGTGTTTGTATGTCCTTCTTAACACCTCATTTCCTGCTCTCTCTTGTTACTGAAGTTTTCTCCTAAAGCTGTTCTCAGTCTGTGTTTTTATTGTTCTAATCTAATTTAGAAAGGGAATTTTCTAGGGGTAAATGTGACTAAATCCATGTTTAGTTTTTTACTGGGGCCTAGCAAAATGGGAGGGTGTGGAATATTTTTATGACTTAGTTCTTATTTGCATTTTGGTTTGATTGGTACTGTTGGAAATTGAGAAGCACTACTTGAAAAGTGCTAATTTGGTTTCTCTTCTTTAGGATGTTGCCAGAGTCTGGCCTGGAACTAAAATGCCTGGACAGTTGGGGAATGTGGATAGGACAGCATTTGGACTAAAAGTAAGTTTCTGGAGCGACTCTTTTTAGGAATAAATTAATGCCTAAATGCAAATGCAACAGTATAAATATTTAACATGTGTCAGTGTATGGTTTTACAGTTATTGAGGGGTGGGGGTGTATGAGCTGTGTGTGTCCATGCATTGGAGTTGCTATCATATGTATTCATTTAATGTCCAAGCCTTGGAAAATGTACTCATTAAAAAGAAAAAGTTAATTATCTATTATTTGACCTGGAAGATTTACACAAGGTGTTATATGAAAAAATAAATATTTAGACCATTATGTGTAATACTCTTATAATAAACATAAGCTCCCTACATACATGTTGCCATGCCATGTAAACACAGAGTATATGGTTATATACCAGATTATTTTTTATTAAATGTCAAATGTGTGGATGGATGTGGGTGAGGAAAATAAGAGAGGGAGACAATAGAGACAATCAAAATAGGAAAAAAGTACTCAAAAAGCATTGTGCTATACATCCATTGTTGTAAAATAATTATATATTTAAAAGGAGGAGTTAAATTCACTCTCTTTGAACTTGAGGCATATATGTAATATCTAAGTGAAAATGAGTTATAGATAATAGGTGCCATATAATTATATTTTTATTAAAACAACTTATCTGTGTATATGTATGAAACACATAGAAAGTACAAAGAAGAAAATAAGCCTTTAAAAAGAACCACCTCCAAAGATAATCATTGGTAACATTTTGGTGCACATTCTTTCATTCTTGTTCTAGATATATGTTATTTATAAATTTTAACCAGCAGAAGTTTTTTTAATTTTATATAATTAAATCTGAGATTATTTTTCCTCTTCTATTATTTTTATATGTGACAGTTCATTTCAGTCACTCAGTCATGTCCAGCTCTTTGTGACTCCGTGAACTGCAGCATGCCAGGCTTCCCTGTCCATCACCAAATCCCAGAGCTTACTCAAACTTATGTCTATCAAGTTGATGATGCTATCCAACCATCTCATCCTCTGTCATCCCCTTCTCTTCCCACCTTCAGTCTTTCCCAGCATCAAGGTCTTTTTCTTCACATCAGGTGGCCAAAATATTGGAGTTTCAGCTTCAGCATCAGTCCTTCCAATGAATATTCAGGACTGATTTCCTGTAAGATTGACTGATTTGATCTCCTTGCAGTCCAAGGGACTCTCAAGGATTTTCTCCAACACCACAGTTCAAAAGCATCAATCCTTCGGCACTCAGCTTTCTTTATAGTCCAACTCTCACATCCATACATGACTACTAGAAAAACCGTAGCTTTGACTAGATGGACCTTTGTTGACAAATCTGCTTTTTAATATGCTGTCTAGGTTGCTCATAGCTTTTCTTCCAAGGAGCAAGCATCTTTTAATTTCATGGCTGCAGTCACCATCTGCAGTGATATTGGAGCCCAGAAAAATAGTCTCTCACTATTTCCATTGTTTCCCTATCTATTTGCCATGAAGTGATGGGACTGGATGCCATGATCTTCGTTTTCTGAATGTTGAGTTTTAAGTCTACTCTTTCACTCTCCTCTTTATACAGACATCTGTTTGTATCTGCTGTTTGTATTTTCTTTTCATGTATGCATGTGTGTGACAGGAGAGATTTCGCTTTCCCTAGTATTTAACATTTACCCATGAGGTGTGGATCAAACTGGATTTTCCCCTAAACCCTTTCTCAGTACTATTTCTTGACTATTCTCACTTGTGTAAATGTTTTCCCCACGTAAAGATCTGTTTGAAGGCCATCTGCTTAGCACACTTTTTAAAAAATTAGACCCAGAGAGATGGTGGCTTCCCAGTTTCTAGTTGCAAACTCATATTAACTAAAAATAAACTTGAATTTCCACTTGTTACTCTTAATGGTGCCAACAGAATATTGAGATATCCTAGTAGTCTTGATTGTTCAGTCACATTTATACTTAAAATGAGAGTTTTCTACCACATAACATGAGACATGTGTTGTGGTATTACAACACAAGTCATCCATAGGATTTGAATTTTTTATTCTCATTCAATATTTTGAGTTGCTAACATGATTATGACTCCAGGCTACTTATAGCCTCAGCTTTTGTTTGTATTAATGTAAGTGTATTCTTATACTTTGAACTCTTAAAGTTTGATTTTATTTCTACTTTAGGTGTGGCGAATAAACACAAAGCACAATATAATCTATGTCAATGGTTCTGTACCTGGACACAGAAATTGCTTAGTAAAGGTATGTGTAACAGTCTTTATTTTCTCTTGTTCAGAGATGTGGATGTGTGCCATGAGTTCTCTTCTCACCCATATGTGACTTGAAAATAAATAGCTGTTTCCCCACGTGTTCTTTGCTAATTTTTCTACTTATGTAGTAGCACCTGAGTGAGAAAATTGCATAAAATAACCTATAGTTTACGTCTCTAAAACCATAAGCCTACACAAAAGGTAGGTCTAGTAAGAGGCTCTTTATTTTTTTTTTTATGGCCTGTATTGGAATTTTTAATGCCAGAAAGTATACCTAGATAACATTTATCTGTAAATATAAATTATCATTATTATTACCTTAAGCCAACCTTTAATTGGTCTTGGAAAGTCACCAACTTGATTATTATTCAGTTAACAGTAAATATCACAAGCAAATGTAATCTGGTTTACTGTCTCACTATCACAGGTATTAATTATTTCTAAATACAGAATCCCTTGTACTGCCATTACCAATTGCAAATTATTCCTTAAAACTGTAATTAAAAGGGTAATAAAAAGTACAGTAATTTTTAAGGATTTCATTTCTCAATTTTTAATATGAGATCTAAATTGAATGCCTTTCTTACAGTTTAGGATAGGCCAATATATGTTAAAAGTTTTGGTGCAATGCAATTATCAAATTTTTTTTTAATTGCTCTTAACTGATAAAGGCTTTGAATCTTGACCTTGCTATTGCTTCAATCAGCAATTCTCAAACATGGGCCAGTGAACCTTCATAAAATGTATTATCATATTTTGGAGGCCATATAGTTTTCTAGAGTTTTTAAAAATTTTAAAGGATCATGAAATGGAGGCTCTTTAGAAATACACAAAGGTTATTAGCAAAACTACTTATTAAAAATACCAATATATCTCTGTCCTTTCAAAAACTTTTTCATTTTTAAAGGGTACTTTGACATGGGAACTGGAATTATGTGAGGTGAAAGTTAAATGAGAGTCAACAAGAAAGGTGGTTTGAAGTGGACACTTTGAGAGATTTATTATTATTACTAACATTGCTCTGTCTTTTCCTTGAAAATGTATTTTTGTGTTCAAACATGAAGAGAAGAAAACATGTTATACAAGATAGACTTGAAAAAAATTCTTAAGCTCTTAGAGACTTTTTTTCCCATCAAATAAAAACAAAATAAATATTCAACCTGGGATTTAAGTCAACATAATATAAAATGATAGATCACTTTTGAATTTTGAATTGTCCATTCTGAAAAATGAACTTGTGATAGAGCAGTTCCCAGAAATAGGCTCTTCATTAATTTTCTAACAAGAACAACAAAATAGGCTGAAACTTAAATCCTAGATTTTTCCAGTCGGGTAAAGTAGGCTGCATTACTAGCATAAGGTACCAAATTTGTTTCGGTCTTACAGTAATTAAAATTCACTTTATGGCTTCCCTGGTGGCTCAGATGGTAAAGAATCCACTTGCAGTGCAGGTGCCCTGGGTTCGATCCCTGGGTTGGAAAGATCCCTGGAGGAGGGCATGGCAACCCACTCCAGTATTCTTGCCTAGAGAATCCCATGGACAGAGGAGCCCGGCAGGCTGCAGTCCATATGGTCACAAAGAATTGGGCACGACTAAGTGACTAACACTTTGACTTTTCTGGAACTCTTCACTTCTTTGATTGAATTCTTTTTTTTTTTTTTTTAGAAAAAAATACAGTTGATTAATTATTGCAAGATTTGGGCAGGTTTTTGTTTTTTGTTTTGTTTTGGTTTTAGTTTTCAGGTTTTTAGGTTTAGATGTTTCCAAGCTCCAGGTTACCCAAGTCATACTGGTACTGGAAGCCAGCAGATTGTCACTCTGCTTCTCCTAACATTTTGGCCTCAGAATTCAATACATTCTTTCTCCAAATTTTGTTATGTCATTTTAAATCACAACCTAATAAAAGAGAAAAAAGGAAAATGACCATTTTTCGTAATAAATTATACTGGATAGCAGATGAAATTTTAAACATTGCCAAATCCTCCTTTTCTCTCCATTTGCTATATACAGTTGTAGGCTAGCTTCCAGCTAAGAACTGCTCAGGTTTACCTCACTGTTGTCCTTGACACCAACAGGGATGAATAGGTCATCTACCTTGAAATACCACATGTACAGGGTTCAGATCTGGTTGTTATAAACAGTTTACAATCAACACTTACACTATTTAGATTTTCCATCCACTTCAACAAAGATTGCCTCCAAAAACCCAATCCACTTAATGACTAATGGCTTGCTATCACTGAAGATGTTCAGAAAGTACACTGAAGGCAATTCCAAAAGAGGAATCCAAATACATTTTGAGAAACTGTACCATCAGAGAAATGTCTGGCCACTTTGAAGTGTTAACACACTAGTGAATATATTTCCAACAGACAGATTTTGATAAAAGAACTCATCTTAAAAAAAGTCTTTGAAATACAGTATCCTTTAACTATCTTTTATAACCTTAAATGTCCATCCCAAATATTAAAGTGTGGGTTTAGGGGAGTGTTTTGTGAGCTTGTGCTTTAAATGTCAAAAGTTTGGTAAATCTTCTGAAAATATTCACCTCACTTTGTCCATTCTTCCCAATGATTCCATAGCAGGTGAATAAGCCCCTTGTCCTTGGGGGTCTAGGCTCTTCTTGCTGGATGGGCAGCCTCATTAATTCACTCACTCCACAGGAGCTTTTGGCTCCATCAGAATACAGAGTACTAGGCTGCTGATAACTTTTTTTTTCATTCTTAAGTTAGTAAGTGTCTTAGGGATAATAAAACTTGTTTAATCAATGTAAGCTTTTTGTTGTTGGAATTCACTAAATGTATTAAGAGAGCCTAAAGAACTGTTTTCTACAACATAATATACTTACTTATGCACGTGTGTTTGTCCCTATATCCTGATTTATAATGTGAGTTTATTTTCAGTTTTGCCTGTTTCATGTGTATGTGTTCTACCTCCAGCTTTCCTAAAAAGAAATTGAACTGGTTTGCTAATATACGTATATATAAAAGAATGTAAGAGAGACTCCTGAAGGCAGGGAAATAATAAAGCCAGCAGTAAGATTCAGTACACAAAAACATGTACCAGCAACTTTGGCAAAAGATGGTGGAGTAGAGGGACCTTGAGTTCACCTCTTATGAGTATACCAAAATCACAATTAACTGCTGACCAACCATCAATTTTAAAAAAAAGACTGGAACCTCCCAAAAACGATACTCTACGTCCAATGATATAAAGAAGAAACCACAATGAGACGGTAGAGAGTACACTTGTGATAATCAAATCCTTTACCACCTGGCTACCCACAAACTGGAGAATGAGTATATCACAGAAGTTCTCCCACAGGAGTGAGTTCTAAACCTCCCCAGGCCTAACATCAGAAAGAGGAGCTCCCAGAGCATTTGGCTTTGAAGGCCAGCGGAGCTTGATAGCAGGAGCTCCACAGGACTGGGGGAAGCAGAGACCTTACTCTTGAAGGGAACATGGAAAATCTCATATGTACCTGGAACCATGGCAAAAGCAGTAATTTCATAGGAGCCTGGGTCAGAGCTACCTGGTGGTCTTGGAGGATTTCCTGGAAGTTGTCAAGCCGCTGTGGTTCACCCTGGGGATGTAAAAACCAATGGCAGATATATTTGGGAATATTCATCATGAACTCTCATTGGAGGCTGATGTCTTGCTTGGGTCATTAGTACAAAGACCTGGCCCCACCCAACAGCCTGTAGGCTCCAGTTCTAGGATGCCTGGAGGCCAAGCAACCAAGTGGGCAAAGACACAGCTGCATCCATCAACAGACAGGCTACCTAAAGACTTCCTGAGCCCATAGCCGCCTTTGACATACCTCTTGACACAGGCCTACCCAACCAGAGGGCCAAGAACCAATTCTACCCATCAGTGAGCAGTGACCAACCCCTCTCCCTCCAAGAAGCCTGCACAAGCTTATAGAGCAGCCCCATCCAGCAAAGGACAGATAGCAGAAACAAGAAAACTAAATCACACAGCCTGTGAAACTGAGCCTGCAAACTGATCACACCGTCTGCTGGGACTAACTGATCCCTGAGCCTTTGATGATGAGCTAGGAGTGTACTGCTGGGATACACAGGACGTCCCATATAGAGGGCCACTTCTCCAACATTGAGAAACCTAACTAACCTACCACTCACAAAGAAATACAGGTAGAAATTTAAACAGAATGAGGCAACAGAAGAGTATGTTTCAGATGGAGGAACAAGATAAAACCCCAGAAGAAAACTAAATGTAGTGAAGTTTAGGCATTGTATTCAAGGAGTTCAAAGTAATGATTAAAAGATTATCCAAGAACTTAGAAAAAGAATGGATATGCAGAGCAAGTAGTTAGAAGCTTTTAACAGTCAGAAAACAAGTAAACAGAGATGAATAATAAGGACAGTTGAAGAGACCTTTGGACCAACATCAGGCACACTAACATTCGTATTACAAGGATCATAGAAGAGAGGGCATGAGAAAATATTTGAAGAGGTAGTTTCAAATACCTGAACATTTCCATAACCTGGCAAAGGAAATAATTACCCAAGTCCAGGAAGTGAAGAAAGTCTCATTATAGGACTAACCCAAAGAGGGACACACCAGGATACATAAGAATCAAACTGACAATAAATAGAGAAAATATTAACAGCTACAAGGGAAAAACTATTAACATACAAATGAATTCCCATAAGACTGTCTGCTGATTTTTGAACGGAAATTCTGCAGGCCAGAAAAGAATGGCATGATACATTTAAAGTGATGAAAAAATCTACAAACAAGTATACCCAGCAAGACTCTCATTCAGATTTGATGGAGAACTCAGAAGCTTTACAGATAAGCAAAAGATATAGATTTCAGCATCACCAAACCAGCTTTATAGCAGATACTGAAGACTCTTGAGAGTCCCTTGGACTGCAAGGAGATCCAGCCAGTTCATTCTAAAGGAGATCAGCCCTCGGTGTTCTTTGGAAGGAATGATGCTAAAGCTGAAACTCCAGTCCTTTGGCCACCTCATGCAGAGTTGACTCATTGGAAAAGACTCTGATTCTGGGAGAAATTAGGGGCAGGAGGAAAAGTGGGCAACAGAGGATGAGATGGCATCACCGACTCAATGGACGTGAGTTTGAGTGAGCTCCAGGAGATGGTGATAGACAGGGAGGCCTGGTGTGCTGTAATTCATGGAGTTGCAAAGAGTCAGACACGACCGAGCAACTGAACTGAACTGAACTGAAAGGAAGTTCTCTGAGCAGAAAAGAAAAGGCTGCAACTAGAAACAAGAAAATTATGAAATGGAAAAGCTCACTGATAAACAGTGAGCAGACATACAATAAAGTAGGAAATTATCCACACAAACTAGTAGGGAGGTTAAAAGACAAATGTAGTAAAATCATCTGTATCCACAATATACAGTTAAGGGATACATAAAACAATTAGATGTAAAATATGATATCAAAAAAAACAGTAATGATGGGAGAAGAGTACTAATGTGGGATATATAAAATGCAGTTGAAATTACAAAATCAGCAGCTTAATCATATGTATATAGCTGATGTACCAAAACCTCATGGCAATCACAAACCAAAAATATATAATATATATATATACACAAATAGCTTTACCATCTGAGCCATAGGACTTCTCCATAGCTCAGATGGTAAGAATCTGCCTGCAATGCAGGAGACCTGGGTTCAATCTCTGGGTCAGGAAAATCCCCTAGAGGAGGAACTGGCAACCCACTCTAGTATTCTTGCCTGGACAATTCCATGGACAGAGGAGCCTGGCAGGCTACAATACATGGAGTTGCAAAAGAGTTGGACACAACTAAGTGACTAACACATACACAAAAGTAAAAGGAACCCAAACAGCACTAAAGGTAATCATCAAATCACAAGATCAGAGAACAGAAGAAAGTGGTGGGGCTGGAAGGAGACCCACAAAAGTCCACAACAGTTAACACAGTGACAATAAGAACATATACTGATAATTACCTTAAATGCAAGAGTACATCATGAGAAATGCTGGACTGGATGAAGCGCAAGCTAGAATCAGGATTGCTGAGAGAAATATCAATAACCTCAGATATGCACCTCAGATGACACCACTTTTATAGCAAAAAGTGAAGAACTAAAAAGCCTCTTGATGAAAGTGAGAGAGGAGAGTGAAAAAGTTGGCTTAAAACTCAACATTCAGAAAACTAAGATCATGGCATCTGGTCCCATCACTTCATGGCAAATAGATGGGAACCAAGGGAAACAGTGACAGACTTTATTTTGGGGGGCTTCAAAATCACTGCATGTGTTGACTGCAGCCATGAAATTAAAAGGCACTTGCTCCTTGGAAGAAAAGCTATGACCAACCTAGAGAGCATATTAAAAAGCAGAGACATTACTTTGCCAACAAAGGTCTGTCTAGTCAAAGCAATGATTTTTCCAGTGGTCATGTATGGATGTGAGAGTTGGACCATAAAGAAAGTTGAGTGCTGAACTGTGGTGTTGGAGAAGACTCTTGAGAGTCCCTTGGACTGCAAGGAGATCCAACCAGTCCATCCTAAAGAAAATCAGTCCTGAATATTCATTGGAAAGACTGATGTTGAAGATGAAACTCCAATACTTTGGCCACCTGATGCGAAGAGACCCTGATGCTGGAAAAGATTGAAGGTGGGAGGAGAAGGGGATGACAGAGGATGAAATGCTTGGATGACATCACCAACTTAATGGACATGAGTTTGAGTAAGCCCCGGGAGTTGGTGATGGACAGGGATGCCTGGCGTGCTGTAGTCCATGTGGTCACAAACAGTTGGACACAACTGAGCAACTGAATGGAACTGAAGAGGATTAATTGCTCTAATCAGAAGGTATAGACTGGGTAAGTGGATAAAGAAACTAGACCTATATATGTGTTGTCTAGAGGAAACCCACTTCAGTTCAAGAGACATACAAACTGAAAGCAGTAGGATGGAAAAAGACATTCCATGCAAATGGAAATTAAAAGAAAGCTGGAGTAGCAATATTCATACCAGACCACTTTTAAAAATAAATGTTGAAAGAGACAAAGAAGGAAATTACATAATGATCAAGGAAAGAAGATGTAACAATTGTGAGTATATACACACCCAACCATAGGAGCACCGCAACAAGTAAAACAGATATTAATAGACATAAAAGTGGAAACTGACAGTAATACTAGTGGGAAATTTTAATGCCCCACTTACATCAATGGACAGATCATCCAGACAGAAAAATCACTAAGGAAACACAGGCCTTAAATGACACATTAGACCAGAGGGAAATATACGTTTCAAGGGCACATGTACCATTCTTCAGATTTGGTCATGTGTTGGGTCACAAAGCAAGCCTTGGTAAATTTAAGAAAACTGAAATTGCATCAGACATCTTTTCTGATCACAATGCTATGAGATTAGAAAGCAACCAGGGAATTCTCTAGTGATCCAGTGGTAGGACTCAGCACTTTCTCTGCTGAGGATGTGGATTCATTCTTTGGCCATGGAACTGATGTACCACAAGCTGTTTGATGCAGACAATGAAAAAGAAAACAACCACAAGAAAAAAATCAAAAACATAACATGTGAAAGCTAAATAATATGCTACTAAACAACCAATGGATCACTGAAGAAATAAAAAAATACCTAGAGAAAAATGAAAATGAAATCATGATGACTGAAAATCTATTGAACAAAAGCAGTTCTAAGAAGGAAGTCTATAGCAGTACAAACTTGCCTTAGGAAATAAGAAAAATATCAACATAGCCTTGTACCTAAAGCAACTAGAGAAAGAAGAACAATTGAAATCCAGTTAATAGAAAATAAGAAATCATGAAGATGAGAGCAGAAATAGACACTAAAAACAAACCAAAAAAATGTAGAAAAGATCAATGAAACTAAAAGCTGATTCTTTAAAAAGATAAACAAAGCTGGTAAACTTCTAGCTAGATTCATTATGGAAAAAAAAAGGAGAGGACCCAAATCAGAAATGATAAAGCAGAAGTTAAAGCCTATACCACAGAAATACAAAAGACCATAAGAGGCTGCTACAAGCATTACAGAAGGAAATGGCAACCCACTCAAGTATTCTGGCCTGGAGAATCCCATGGACAGGGAGCCTGGTGTGCGTCCATGGGGTTGCAAGAGTTGGACATAGCGACTAAACCACCACCACAAGCAAGTATAAAATAAAATGGACAACCTGTAAGAAATGGACAAATTCTTAAGATGCAGCCTCCCAAGACTAAGCAAGGAAGAGACAGAAAATATGAACAGACCAATTACCAGTACTGAAATTGAAGCAGTAATTTTAAAACTGGACAGACAAAAGTCCAGGACCAGATAACTACACAGAAAAATTGTATCAAACATTTAAAGAGTTAACACCTATCCTTCTGAAGCAGTTTGAGAAAATTACAGAGGAACGAGCACTTCTGAACTCATTCTGTGAAGCTACCATCACCCTGGGCTTCCCAGGTGGTGCTAGCAGTAAAGAACCCGCCTGCCAATACAGGAGATATGAGGCGCAGGTTCAGTCCCTGGGTTAGGAAAATCCCCTGGAGAAGGGCATGGCAACCCACTCCAGTATTCTTGACTGGAGAATTCCATAGACAGAGGAGCCTGGCAGGCTATAAGTCCATAGGGTCACAGAGAGTCAGACACAAGTGAAGCAACTTAGCACACATTCACCATCGCCCTGATACCAAAATCAAAGATAATTACAAAAAAAAGAAAATTACAGGCCAATATCACTGATGATCATAGATGCAAAACTCCCCAATAAAATTAATTTAAAAAATCTAGCCAGCTGAATCCAAAAATATATTAAAAGGATCATATATCACAATCAATTGGGAATTATCCCAAGGATGTAATGATTTTTCAGTATCGATAAATCAATTAATATCATACAGCACATTAACAAGTTGAAGAATAAAAACAATATGGTCATCTCAGTACATGCAGAAAAAGCTTTTGATAAAATTCAACATCCATTTATGGTAAAACTCTCCAGAAAGCCACCATTGAGGGAACCTGCCTCAACATAATAAAGGCCATATATGACAAACCCCCAGCTAGCATCATAATCAACAGCAAAAAGCTGAAAGCGTTTCCTCTAAGATCATGCAGAAGACAAGTACCCACTCTTGCCACTTCTGTTCAACATAGTTTTGGAATTTCTGGCTACAGCAATCAGAAGAAAAAGAATCCAGATTGCAAAAGAAGTAATAAAATTATCACTGTTTGCAGATGAAATGAGACTGTACATAGAAAATTCTGAAGATGCTATCAGAAAACTACTAGATCTCATCAGTGAATTTGGTAAAATTGCAGGATGCAAAATTAATACACAGAAGTCTGTTGTACTTCTTTACACTAACAATAAAAATCAGATGATAAAATTATGGAAATAATCTCACACCATCACATCAAAAAGAATAAAATACTTGGGAACAAACTTACTAAAGGAGGCAAAATACCTATACTCAAAAAACTGAGATGCTGATGAAGAAAATTGAAGAAGACACAAACAGATGGAAAGATACACCATGTTCTTGGATTGGAGGTATCAACATTATTAAAATGATCATACTATCCAAGGCAATCTATACACTCAATGTATTCCCTACGAAATTTACAATGACATTTTTCATAGAACTAGAAAAGAAATTTTAAATTTTGTATGGAAATGCAAAATCCGGGATAGGCAAATTCAATCTTGAGAAAGAAGTACAGAGCTGAAGGAATCAGGTTCCCTGACTTTATACTACAAAGTTACAGTAATCCATACAGTTTGGTACTGGCACAAAGACAGACATATAGATCAACGGAATAGAATAGAAAACCCAAAATAAAGCCACACTCCTATGATCAGCTAACCTACGTAAAAATGGCAATAATGTACAATGGAGAAATATAGTCTTTTCAATAAGTAGTGCGGTAAAATTGGACAACTGCATGTACAAGACTAGAACATTCTCTAACACCATTTACAGAAATGAATTGGATTAAAGATTTTAAAATATATAGGATGCTATAAACTTCTACAGAAAAACAGGCAGAACACTCTGACATAAATCACAGCAATATCTTTTTTGATCCATCTCATACAGTAATGGAAATACAAAAATTAACAAATGGAACCTAATGAAATTTAAAAGTTTTTCACAACAAAAGAAACCATAAACAAAGTGAAAAAACAGCCTGGAGAATGGGAGAAAATATTTGCAAATGATGCTACCAACAGAGAATAATTTCCAAAATATATAAACAGCTCATACAGCTCAACTTCCAAAAAACAAAACAACCCAATCAAATAACAGGCAAAAGATCTAAGCAGGCATTTCTCCAAAGAAGTCATACAGATAGCTAAAAGACATATGGAAAAAAAAAAAAAGAATAAACTCGCTAATTAGTAAGGAAATGCAAATCAAAACTATAGTGAGGAAGTCACCTCATACCAGTGAGAATGACCATCATTAAAATGTCTTATCAATAATAAATGCTGGAGTTGCTATGGAGATAAGGGAACCCTCCTACACTGTTGGTGGGAATGTAAATTGGTGCAGCTACTATAGGAAACAGTGTGGAAATTCCTTAAACTAAAAATCTGAGTTACCATATAGCCCAGCAGTCTGACTCCTGGATGTATAACCAGAGAAAATGATAATTCAAAGGGGTACATGCTTGCCATTGTTCATCACAACCCTATTTACAGTAGCCAAGACATGGAAACAACCTAAATGTACATTGAAAGAGATATAAAGAATCCATGGTACATTTATACAGTGGAAAATTGTGTGTATGTGCGTGCACTCAACTCAGTCATGTTCAACTCTTTGCAACCCCATGGACTATAACCCCCCATGCTCCTCTGTCCATGGAGTTTTCCTGGGAAGAATACTGGAGTGGGTTGTCATTTCCTACTCCAGGGGATCTTCCCAATCCTGGGATCAAGTCTGTGTCTCCTGCATTGACAGGATTCTTTACCACTGCATCACCTGGGAAGCCCACGGTGGAATATTACTCAGCTATATTAAAAAAAAAATGCCATTTGCAGCAACATGGATGAAGAGATTACCATACTAAGTCAAATAAAGAGAAATATCATATGTCACTTATATGTGGAATCTAAAAAAATGATATAAATGAACTTATTTACAAAAACAGACTCACAAACATAGAACACAAACTTGTGGTTACCAAAGGGGAAAAGAATAGGAGAGGGATAAATTAGTAGTTTGGAATTAGCAGATGCAGACTATTAAATATCAAAATAGATAACCAGCAAGGACCTACTGTATGGCAAAGGGAAGTATACTCAATATCTTGCAGTAAATTACCACAGAAAGTTTTGTTTTTCTCTGTATTGTATATTTGCTTGGGTTTTTTTTATAAATTCTGAGACAGTTTAATTGGTAAGAATATCTTTTTTTTCCAAGTTAAAGTTGAACCCAGCATTAGAGAATTGGAAAAAAAATTAAAACAAGTGTTTCCTTTTAGGCAACTGACTTATAATTTCTAACAATTTTAATGAGAGATATGAATATAGATGTTTTTCTGCACTTTGCTATTCCTAGCAGCTGTGTACTAACGTCAACCAAATTACTCATTTCTTATTGCCAAAATGTCTTATTTTAATCTGTGTGTATAATTAACATGTAATTTTTTTTATTTATCTCTGAATGGAGGTTGTGGAATGAGTCAGAAGCTTTAAAGAATCCAGTAATATTTTCCAAAAATATAACAACATTTTAGATTATATCAATATCTATGTTATTCCTCAGTTTATGAATTCACAAATAGAATATTTTTAGAATATAAAGATTAGTTAATATAGCTAATTTAGAGACTCTGCATTATTATTGTTTTTTGTTAAATACTACTCTAGCTACTCAGAACACTGCTTGTTAAATATATGCTGATTTCCTTAATAAAACTTGTTATTTGGGGTTATGTGTTAGAATTTGGGGTTATTTGTTAGAATTAAGACTAACAAAAGTACTAGATAAATTTTATTGTCTTAATCTGAGCTCAAAAAAATATATGGTAGAATATAGAATAATAACAACATTGGGTTGGCAAAAAAGTTGCTTCAGTTCAGTTTTTTTCCATAAGATGGTTCTAATAGCATTTGTGTGGGTTTGTGCTCAGTCTCTTCAGTTGTGTCCAACTGTGCAATCCTATGGACTGTAGCCCACCAGGCTCCTCTATCCATGGGATTCTCATGAGGTAGTTGATTAACTTGAGGAAGTCTATGTTTCTGTCATTGGATTAGTTAAGTTTACTGAAATAAATATATACATACATATGTATAACGTAAGAGGAACTCAGTGTATAACAGCTATATCATTCACATTAGAAAATGTAGAAACTAAAAACAAAGAAAAAATAAACAAAATGCAAAGACGGATATTCTAGGATTCTGAATAAGTAAACCAGGCTATCTTTATTTAAATAACTTATTAATAAGATCTTCGCTTTCCCCACCCCCCAGATCAAAGATTCTATACTGCCTGCATATAAGGATTTCTGTAAAAATCTACCATTTCCAACGTATTTCCCTGATGGGGACGAAAAGGAGCTACCAGAAGATTTGTATGATGAAGAAGTGTGTCAGCCTGGATCACCTTCTATTACATTTGCTTGACTTCATTGGACATGAGAGAACCCCACATATGCTATGAATTCTGATGAGCCCGAACAGTGATATAACCAGGAATTATGGTTTTTTTTCCTTAGTTAAAACATACCACATAACCACATGGTTCTCTTTTACTGTGTATTTCTCAAATTATCTTAAATGTTTATAAATTTAACTTCTACTAAAGATTTGTCTGTCTTTGTGAAAGGGTGGTTGTGGAATGGTGTCAAGCCATATGGAGTCTAGAGAACTTATCTAGATTGAAGAAAAAAGAAAACCATTTCTTGAACCTCAAAAATAGAGGAATTCAGATCTTTATCTAAATTATAGAAATGTTTATGTTATAGTTAAAGGCCTGACACATAATAAAATCACAAATTATGGGTCTTATATATTATACTTGTTTTGGGAGGTATAGTTATTTTTTAGCTTGGTGATTCAACTATAACTCTTTTTTTTTTTTTTGGCTGTGTCTTACAGCTTATAGTGGTTAAGGCTCTGCACTGAATAACCAGGGAAGTCTTGTAATCATTTTTCCTTGATGCCTTCCAAAAGAGATTTGAAACAACCTGGGTGTGCATTCAACAAACTTATTAACCACCTGTTACTCAAAATGTTAATAATAGCTGCTGCGTTTCTCTTCATTGTATGAAATGAAAATATTTACTAATGGCTACTCGTGACAGATAATTAAGCCTAACAATGTTAGTATCATGCTCATGTTCAGTTGTTCAATCATGTCAGACTCTTTGCAATTTCATGGACTGTAGCCTGCCAGGCTCCTCTGTCTATGGAATTTTCCAGGCAAGGATACTGGAGTGGGTTACCATTTCCCATTCCAGAAGATATTCCCAACCCAGAGATCAAACCCGAGTCTCTCGTATCTCCTGCATTGGCAAGCAAATTCTTTACCTTTGAGCCATGCTCTAGGCCAATGTAAGTATACGCAGGCCTTACTTAACTATTGGATTTCCTCGGGACTAGATTCCTAAGGATACACAGAATTTTAACTTTTTTAACTTCAGGTGTCTTCTAAGACTTGATTCACATAACCTCCCAAGAGACTAACCACAGTGTTACACCTTTTAATAACAAATTCATTAGTTACCAGGAAATCACACAAAGACCTACCAGTATTTTGGGGTCCACATTGCATTTCTCATTCTTAATTTTAAATCCAGCTACAGCCACATCTCTCTTAAAGTTTTCATTTATACTTCATCTATTTTTATTAAAGATTTGTAGTAGTTGACAGATCCATGTGTTAAAATAGTAAAGTAAGGAGAAAACGTAGGATGATATAAATTAGTATAAGTGGGGGGTTGAGAAGAAATGGTGCCAATATAATACAGTTGAGCATGCTGTGGCCTGACTTGAACAGGGGTGAGGTGTTATATTTGGTTTGGCGCTGAGCTTCCTGGATAGCAAAGTAAAACAGATAACATTGATTTGTTTCATGTTTCTCTTTAATTACGAGGTCCTCAAGAGGAGTAATTTTAAACTGCAGTAAATCTTGTTTAGCACATTATTTTTTATTAAAAAGAATTTATCAAGCCAGAAATTTCTGAACTTGTTAAAAATAAACATATTCAAGGGTAAAATATTAGACACATTGTTGTCAGAGACCAAGTAAGGCTATCCTTTACTACTTCTAGACAACAGTGGTTTTGGAGATCTTAGCCAATGCAGTAAAACAAGAAAGAGTAGTGATACAGATGCAGGGATATGAAAATAAATCTCATTTGTAAGAAATATGATCTACCTAGAAGATTTAAGACAGTCAACTGATAAGCTGTCAGAACAAATGAAGGCAGTTCTGGTGACTAAATACAACATCAATATACAAACATGGACAGAGGAGCCTAGTGGGGTACAGTCCATGGGTCGCAAAGAGTCAGACATGACTGAGTGACTAACACACTTTATACAAACATATAATAGCAATATTAGGAAATTCTGTGATATGGAAATGAATACCATGCACAGCAGCAATTTTTTTAAAAGTTACTGAGGAAAGAAGCCTAACATATTCTGAGGTCTTACTGGAGAACTAAAAATGTAATTGAAGGACATGAAAGAAAACCATGATGGTCCTCTCTATTATTTAAGTTATGAATGGGAAGATGTAATATTGTAAAGAATTTAGCCTAATCCTATTTTTAAAATCTCAATATGACTTACCATAGAACTGTTCAAACTGATTGTAAAAATGGAATGAATGCATAAATTTAAGAATAACCAAAACTTAAAATGGTACCCATTCTTTGGATTTGCCCCATTGTTTGTTTAGGGATTATTTATACCTATTTAATTTTGAAATTCAGAATATTGTATACATCAATTCACTCCTTTAATTGACTGCATGTGACCAAAAGATTTGAGTAAACTTATAGATGTGTCAAGGTTGCTGATAAAATGATGGGAAGTAGTAGTTAACCTACAAGACGGATGAACAGTTATTGCTGGAGAACATAAAATCTTGTTTCTGAATAAGGTATTTGCTGAGATTTGTATCAGGAGTCCCCAACCTCTTCTGAATGAAAAACTGTTTAATTTCCCAGAAGCCATTGATGAGGGAAATCATTACTCAGGAAGGATGCTTTATGCAGTGCAGGAGATGAATCATATCATCTGAAAGTAGCCAGATGACAGAAGAAGGGCAGGATATGTGGCCTTTTGAAGAAGGCAGGAAATCCTCTACACCAGAGAACCTGCCGCAGACCCATCATCATCTTTCACCAGAGTCTGTGTTACCCAGTCCAATCCAGCAAACCAGGAGATGAGTTGTTGGGTCAAGGAAAGCCAGCAGACCAAGAAGATGGTGGGCTCATGTCCCCAAAAAGCAATGTTGCCTAAATTAGAATTCAAGTTTCTTTTATACTAAAAGGGTAGGAAGTAAAGTCAAACACCCCGCTGGTTCTGATCAGACTCTTGAGAGGATGTTTTAATTTCTTCCTGCAGTCATTCACAGGTGGGCCTGATCAGGGTGTTTCCTCTGAGCTAAACAGAGGTATTTTAGCTTAATGCTCATTACCTGCTAGGCAGGGTTCCCAGAGATGGGCCATTATGTATAATTTAACCTTATAGGCAGCATGCCTTTAGTGATTAACTTATAACAGAAAACAAAGTTTCTTACCCATTAAAATTCAGTGTCCATTCCCGTGAGAAGAGGGACAAAGACAGTTGTGGCTCTTTCCGGCTGAACAGGGGCAATGAATATTCTTGAGAAATTTTTAGTAGTAATATAGTCTTTCTTTTATTATCTACAACTATTTAGACCTGATGGAAACTCTTAGCTCTTTGTTTCTAGTTTGTAATTGAACATAGGATTGGGCATAGGGATGGACTTGGGTTCTAGGTCTCAATACATATATACTAAATGCCTATGCTATAAAATAAAATACATTGACTCCTCCCCAGCCATAATGAAATTACCATTTACTCCAGTTGTGTAGGCAGACCTGTTGGAGGCAAATTCATGAGGAATGTTTAGTATAATCTGCAAAGTTTTAATATCATTGTCAACTTCTAGGTCTCTCAGAACATTTATAGACTTATCCCATCTAGATAGATGCCTAGAAAAAACCATACAGTATTTCAATTAATTAATTGTTTAGGGATTATTTATACCTATTTAATTTTGAAATTCAGAATATTGTATACATCAATTCACTCCTTTAATTGACTGCATGTGACCAAAAAATTTGAGTAAACTTATAGATGTGTCTCATCTATAATCCTATTTCTGAGAGCAACTGATCTGGAGCAAGCCTTGTTGTTGTCATTGTTCAGTGGCTAAGTCATGTGACTCTTTGTGACCCCATGGACTATAGCATGCCAGGTTTATCTGTCCTCCAGTATCTCCCAGAGTCTGCTCAAATTCATATCCATTGAGTCAGTGATGCTATCTAAACATCTTATCTTCTGTTGCCCAGTCTTCTCCTGCTCTTAATCTTTCACAGCATCAAGGTCTTTTCTAATGAGTTAGCTATTCACATCAGGTGGCCAGAGTTTTGGAACTTCACCTTTAGCAACAGTCCTTCCAATGAATATTCAGGGTTGATATCCTTTAGGATTGGCTGGTTTGATCTCCTTGCAGTCCAAGGAACTCTCAAGAGTTTTCTCCAGCACCACAATTTGAAAGCATAAATTCTTCAGCAATCAACCTTCCTTATGGACCAGTTCTCACATCTGTACATGATTACTAGGAAAACCATAGCATTGACTATACGGAACTTTGTCAGCAAAGGGATGTCTCTCTTTTTAATATTTAATCTAGGTTTCTATAGCGATCCTTACAAGGAACAAATGTCTGAACATCATGGCTACAATCAGTGTCCACAATGATTTTGGAGCCCAAAAAAGTAAAATCTATCACTACTTCCACTTTTTCCCTTCTCTTTTCCAAGAAGTGATGGGAACAGATGTTATGATCTTATTTTTTTGTTTGTTTATTTTAATTGGAGGCTAATTGCTTTACAATATTGTGGGGGTTTTGCCATTCGTTGACATAAATCAGCCATGGGTGTACATGTGTCCTCCCATTCCTGAGCTCCCCCTCTACTCCCCACCCCACCCCATCTCTCTGTCCCAGAGCACCAGCTTTGAGTACCCTATTCATGCAACAATTTGCACTGGTCCTCTATTTTATATATGGTAATATACATGTCTCAATGCTAGTCTCAAATCATCCCACCCTTACCTTTTCCCATGGAGTCCAAAAGTCTGTTCTTTACATCTGTGTCTCTTTTGCTGTCTTGCATATAGGGTCATCACCATCTTTCTAAATTCCATATATATGTGTTAATATACTGTATTGATGTTTTAGAACTGACTCAAGTATGTTCTTTTTTATAGCTGAGTAATATTCCATTGTGTATATGTACCACTACTTCCTTATCTGTTTGTATGCTGATGGCCATCTAGGTTGCTTCCATGTCCTAGCTATTGTAAACAGTGCTGCAATGAACACTGGAGTACATGTGTCTCTTTCAGTTCTGGTTTCCGCAGTGTGTATGCCCAGCAGTGGAATTGCTGGGTCTTAATGACAGTTCTGTTTCCAGTTTTTCAAGGAATCTCCACTGTTCTCCATAGTGGCTGTACTAGTTTTCATTCCCACCAACAGTGTAAGAGGGTTTCCTTTTCTCCACACCCTCTCCAGCATTTATTGTTTGTTGACTTTTTGATGGCAGCCATTCTGACTGGCATGTGATGGTACCTCATTGTGGTTTTGATTTGCATTTCTCTGATAATGAGTGATGTTGAGCATCTTCTCATGTGTTTGTTAGCCATCTGTATATCTCTTTGAAGAAATGTCTGTTCTTTGCCCCACTTTTTGATTGAGTAGTTTATTTTTCTGGTGTTGAGCTGCATAAGCTGTTTGTATATTTTGGAGATTAATTCTTTGTCAGTTGTTTCATTTGCTATTATTTTCTCCCATTATGAAGGCTGCCTTTCACCTTGCTTACAGTTTACTTTGTTGTGCAAAAAAGTTTAATTAGGTCCCACTTGTTTATTTTTGGTTTTTTTTTTTTCCATTACTCTGGAAAGTGGGTCATAGAGGATATTGCTGTGATTTATGTCAAGGAGTGTTCTGCCCATGTTTTCCTCTAAGAGTTTTATAGTTTCTGGTCTTACATTTAGATATTTAATCCATTTTGAGTTTATTTTTATGTATGATGTTAATGTTCTAGTTTCATCGTTTTACAGGTAGTTGACCAGTTTTCCCAGCACCACTTGTTAAAGAGATTGCCTTTTCTCCATTGTATATTTTTGCCTCCTTTGTTAAAGATAAGGCATCCATAGGTGCTTTCTATTGTGTTCCATCTGTCTTTGTGCCTGTACCATATCGTCTTGATGACTGTAGCTTTGTGGTATAGTCTGAAGTCAGGAAGGTTGATTCCTCCAGTTCCATTCTTCTTTCTCAAGATTGATTTTGCTATTCAAAGTTTTTTGTATTTCCATACAAATTGTGAAATTATTTGTTCAAGTTCTGTGAAAAATGCTGTTGGTAGCTTGGTAGGGATTGCATTGAATCTATAGATTGCTTTGAGTAGTGAACTCATTTTCACTATATTGACTCTTCCAATCCAGGAACATGATATATTTCTCCATCTATTTGTGTCATCTTTGATTTCTTTCATCAGTGTTTTATAGTTTTCTACATGTATGTCCATCATTTCTTTAGGTAAATTTATTCCTAAGTATTTTATTCTTTTTGTTGTAATGGTGAATGGCATTGCTTCCTTAATTTCTTTCTGTTTTTTTTCATTGTTAGTGTATAGAAATGCAAGGGATTTCTGTGTATTAATTTTATATCCTGCAACTTTACTATATTCATTGATTAGCTCTGTAATTTTCTGGTGCTGTCTTTAGGTTTTCTATGTAGAGGATCAGGTCATCTGCAAACAGTGAGAGTTTTACTTCGTTACCAATCTGGAATCCTTTTATTTCTTTCTCTTCTCTGATTGCTGTGGCTGCTGCTGCTACTGCTAAGTCACTTCAGTCGTGTCCGACTCTGTGCGACCCCATAGATGGCAGCCCACCAGGCTCCCCCATCCCTGGGATTCTCCAGACAAGAACACTGGAGTAGGTTGCCTTCTTGCCATTTCCTTCTCCAATGCATGACAGTGAAAAGTGAAAGTGAAGTCGCTCAATCGTGTCCAACTCTTCCCAATCCCATGGACTGCAGCCTACCAGGCTCCTCCACCCATGGGATTTTCCAGGCAAGAGTCCTGGAGTGGGGTGTCATTGCCTTCTGTAGTTGACATCTAATCTTACTGCATTGTGATCAGAAAAGATTCTTGAAATGATTTCAGTTTTTTAACAGTCACTAAGGCTAGACTAATAGCCCAGAATATGATCATCATTCTTACCTGCTTCTTCACAGAATAGCCACCATAAAACCATAAATATCTATTGGTCACCTCTAACCTTTAACAGGATACCTTTTTGCCTTGGCCTCCACCAACAGGACTGATTCTGGGTTGAGGCTTTTGGTGATTATAGGAACGAAGTGGAATCTTCTGTTTGTTTCTTCTATTTGACATCAGTAAAACTTTTAAACATCACAAAATTGATTCAGCTGTAAATGGAGAAGCATTAGCCAAAAAAAAAAAAAAAAAAAGAACCCAGAGGACAGACAACCCTCAAGTTTGGTCTTGGGGTTTTACATATACAATGACATTGGAGACCATAAATGATGTAATTAACACAGCAAGTTTAGCAGAGCATGGTGCACAGGATTCCAAGATAACCCTACCTAAACCCGTTGTGGAGATCCTAACAGGTATTCTGGCCACATATTTTTACAATAAAACATCATCTTCTTCTCACTCATGGGTTAATTTATGTAATCAGAAATTAAGATCACTTATCCAAAATCCACCTGAGAGGACTTTCTCTAAGGAATAGTTGAAATATTACTCTTTTTTAAGACAGAAATTCAAGACAAAACACAAATGGCACATACAAATACTAGCATTCAAAGAAGCAAATTAACCAGTTCACAAATCGAGTAGAAGTCTAACAACTCTTTCCTCCCTCCAAAATGTACTCCATACAAAGGTATTTTACCTTAATGCTCATGTCCTAGGAGGCAGGGTTCCCAAAGATGGGCCATTATGTAAAACAGGCTGTTATATAAAATAGGCTGTTATGTAAAACTTGTAGGCAACATGCCTTTGGTGATTAACTCATAGTCAAATACAAAGGTTCTTCCCCACTACAACTGTAGATGGACTGTGTGTCTGCATTTGAGTTTGAAGGAGAAATTTTCTGATCACCTCTTAGGATCACAAATGTAAGTCCTGCCACTTATAGCCAAACAGGGAGCAGAACATCCACTCCACCCCTCTCCCCACCACCAGCACCTAGTACAGGCCCCATTCCTGCAGAATATTTCAGTTGCCTAGAAATGACATGAGTTCTCCTGAGCCAAGCTGTAGAGGAGGATGCCTTCTCTATCCTTAAGGGATACAAAAGCCTGTCTGCCTGGGCTTGGGCTTGGGCTTGACACTAAGCAAAACACATGTAATCCGCTAAGAAATGGGTCACAATTTCCAGCTCCAGCTTTTTTCATCCAATATTCAACTTGAGGAAAACAGAACTTTGCCTGCTATAGATAAGCAGTACATGGTCTGGACACGAGCCATTCACCTGCCTTTCTGTTTAGAGCCCATGCAGTAACATTGGCCAGCTCCTGAGCTGTGTTGGCTGCTGGGTAGGTGGGAAGACATGGAGTTCAAGTGGGCTTGAACTTCATCTACTGTTTTAGATTTTTTCTTGAAATGAAGAAACTTTCTGTAACCAAACTTCTTTCAAATCAGACATTTCTTCCTTAGTTGGTACTAGCTATTAGTTATAAAATTGGTAAATACTGGACCTTCTATAAATTCTGAAACGCTCAGGAAGGCCAGTTGGCCAAAACATACCTGCTTTAGCATTATTCACAATAGCCAAGGTAAGAAAACCTAAATGTCCATTGACAGAGGAGTGGATAAAGAAGATACACGGGGGGGGGGGGGGGGGGGGGGA
>SJYW01052125.1:62602-96533 GCA_006410735.1 Raphicerus campestris
TGTTGAGCCATAAAAAAGAATGAAATAATGCCATTTGCAGCAATATGGATGCAACTGAAGCCATGAAATTAAAAGACGCTTGCTCCTTGGAAGAAAAGCTATGACAAACCTAGATACCATATTAAAAAGCATAGACACTACTTTACCAACAAAGGTCTGTGTAGTCAAAGCTATGGTTTTTCCAGTAGTTATGTATGGATGTGAGAGCTGGACCATAAAGAATGCTGAGCACCGAAGAACTGATCCTTCTGAACTGTGGTGTTGGAAAAGACTCTTGAGAGTCCCTTGGACTCCAAGGAGATCAAACCAGCCAATCATAAAGGAAATCAGTCCTGAATATTCATTGAAAGGACTGACGCTGAAACTGAAGCTCCCCACCTGATGCGAAGAACTGACTCACTGGGAAAGACCCTGATGCTGGGAAAGATTGAAGGCAGGATGAGAAGGGGATGACAGAGAGTGAGATGATTGGATGGCATTACCAACTCAATAGACATGAGTTTGAGCAAGCTCTGGGAGATAGTGAAGTACAGGGTAGCCTGGTGTGCTGCAGTCCATGAGGTTGCAAAGTCGGACACGACAGTTTCTGAACTGAACTGGATGCAACTAGAGATTATAATACTAAGCAAAATAAATCAGAAAGAGAAAGACAAATACCATAAAATATCACTTATGTGTGGAATCTAAAATATGACACAAACTTATGTACAAAACAGGAAGAGATATAGAAAACAGACTTGTGGTTGCCAAGAGGGAGGGGAGGCAGGGGAGGGGTGGATTGGGAGTTGGGATTAGCAAATACAATTGTATATAGAATGCATAGGCAACAGGTCCTATATAGCACAAGGAACAACACCCTGTGATAAACCATAGTGGAGAAGAGTATGAAGTGAAGTGAGGTGAAGTCACTCGGTCAAGTCCGACTCTGTGACCCCATGGACTGTAGCCTACCAGACTCCTCCATCAATGGGGTTTTCCGGGCAAGAGTACTGGAGTGGGTTGCCATTTCCTTCAACAGGGGATCTTCCCTACCCAGGGATCGAACCCAGGTCTTCCGCATTGTAGGCAGATGCTTTACCATCTGAGCCATCAGCGAAGTCCACCAGGAGAAGAGTATATATACCTGAATTATGTTTCTGTACTGAAGAAATTAACAGAACATTATATATCAGCTATATTTCAATAAAAAATTTTTTGTAATGCCCATAAGTGTGAGTTTTGGCTGAAAGTCACTACTTTGAAAGTCCCCTCCCCACACTCTTGCAGGAAGTATGGCAGGAGAATGGGCTTGCGGTGATCTGGTTTCTATAATTTATTTCATAGTGAAGCACCTTTGTGATGAGGTGGGGAACATTACTGATACTGGTGTTGCTCAACTGCTATCCCTAAAGCAGGTAAACTCAGAAGGTAAAGCAAGTAAAGACAGAAGTAGGTCTTGTGCTGTGAAGCCCCCTTAGACAGACATCTTTAGTTGGGAGCTTTGTAATCACATGTCACTTGTTGGCTGCCTATCTTCTCTACAGGAACTAGTTCACAGAAGAGTTTACTTGACTAATGATGAATGAGGGCTTCCCTGGTGGCTCAGAGGTTAAAGTGTCTGCCTCCAATGTGGGAGACCAGGGTTCGATACCTGGGTTGGGAAGATCCCCTGGAGAAGGAAATGGCAATCCACTCCAGTATTCTTGCCTGGAGAATCCCATGGACGGAGAAGCCTAGTAGGTTACAGTCCACGGGGCCGCAAAGAGTCAGATGCGACTGAGCAACTTCACCTCACCTCACCTCACCTCAATGATAAATGAAGTTTCCCCTGCTTTCAGAGATTTTCTATCAAGTTGACTCCTCTGTAATGTGAAACCGTTCCCCTTCAGCTTCCAGTGTTACTGCTGTATCTGCTATACAGCCAGATCTGCCAGTTTCCGATCATAACTCCTGAGGACTAATGGGAACTAGTCCCCCAAAACAACAATGATCCCTCAAAGCATATGGTACAAGACTATACTCATCCTGCCTCTAGCAACTGCCGAGGCTCCCGTGAAGTAAGAGGACCCAACAGACATGTCATCATCTCTTTTGGAAAACAGCCAAAGTCCTAGTTGTGCATGATTGCCAGCCTCCATCCCATCGTTTGCTTTCCTGCTTTTAAATTTTGCTTTCAGAGAATTTACAGCAGTCCCTGTCATGCATCGTTTTTCATTCTTTTTAGATTAATGAGGTAGCCTGCTCAAGTTAGATGAGCCCAATTAATCTCAATGAATGCAACTCATAACACCATAAAAGTAAATAAATGACTTTAACTCCACTTGCCTGGCGTGGGAGTTGCCTAATTGTTCTTTCTTGACATTTGACAGAAAGAGTGAAAGTGACAGTTGTGATCTTGCTTCTCCTAAAACTGATTTTTTACAAACATCAAGTATGTGTCAAGACATTTAGAATGTTTGTTGTTATTTTTAAAGAAAAAGGATAAGCTGTCCATCAAGTTCTGCCACTGCATTGAGTTTGCTTTATTTGAGAAGAAACTAAACATTGCATCACAGAAGTCCTGACAAAAATGCACGATGACTGTATTAATCCACTCATCAGAATGAGTAATAATAAATGATCTTCTTGGGTATCCAACAAAGATGTACTCATCTAAAATAGTGTGTTGAGATGATGAAGCAAAGATGGCATCAGAACTGTTGGTTGATTGTCCATTTTTATCTGTTAACTGCAAAAACATTGAACGTGATGTTTCACCTCATAAAGGAATACTGGGAATTATAAGGAGGGGGCCCCTCCCCTCCTTCAACAGAGTTTTACCAGCTGCCAGTAACCACCAGCCTGACGCTAAAATGTCATCTTAAGGAAGAGAACTGAGTAATAGTATGCACAGAGGATGTGGATATTTAGGAAAACAAGTCAATTCAGAGGAAATTGGCAAAGGTCAAAGAACTGATGAAGTAAATAAGGAAAAGATCTAGTCTATAAAAACTGTAGACTACCTGTGAAACTAGAACAAGCAGTATCTCCTCCCTGTGTACATGGTTCCTTTTCTCTAGTCAGTAACCATGAGGATGCCCTTACCATGGGAATAATACTCTGATTTAATGAACCAAAGTTCTTTGTTAAATGCCACTTCCTAGGACTTTCCTGGTTGTTCAGTGGTTAAAAATCCACCTTCCAATACCAAGGACACAGGTTCGATCCCTGATCGGAGAACTAAGATCCCACGTGTTATGGGGCAGCTAAGCCCCTGCACCACAACTAGAGAGCCTGTGTGATGCAATGAAACCCTATGCCACCAAATAAATAAAAACATAGTTTTTAAATGCCATTTCTCATAGAAAGATAGGTTCAAGGATCTGGTCCCCAGGGGTCATCAAGATGTGTTTTTATGATGAGGTTCATCCAGTCTATGTCACACACAAGAAACACCTTCACCTGACACCGTGCTTGTCAATGGCTGCACCTTAGAACCACACAGGGAGCTTCTAAAACCCTAGCCCAGCGTCCTCAGAATCTCTGGGGCTGGTCACCAGATGCCAGTGTTTCTTAAGTCTCGGGTAATACAATGCACAGTGGAGATTCAGAACCCCTAGCACAATACACAGACAGGCAAGTCATGTAGAACACCTCTGCCAATTATTGGGGAACCTCCCTAGAGCAAGTCACATTGGAGAAAATTTTATTAAAATGTAATAACAGGGACTTTCCTGGTGGTGTCTAAGATTCCATTCTCCCAATGCAGGGGAACTGGGTTTGATCCCTGGTCAGAGAACTAGAGCCCATATACTGCAACTAAAGATCCAGCATGTCACAAAGAAGGCCCAGTGCAGGCAAATAAATAAATTGTTTTTAATTTAAAAAAAATGTAATAGTAACGTGTATATGTACACAGTACTACTGTATATTATAAAGTGTTTTTACATCCTTGTGAGAGTGCCCCCCAGGAAAATGCTTAACACTATACACATGTTAGATGTAGTCAGTCTGGGACTTCCCCAGGGGTCCAGTGGTTAAGACTCTGCTTCCACTGCAGGAAACAAGGGGTCAGTCGCTGGTCAGGGAACTAAGCTCTCACATGTCTCGCAGCCAAAAACTAACTAATAGACTAAATAAGATGTAATCAGCCTGTTTGTTCACTGAGGAATGATGGGCCTGGGATGAGGTCAGGTCTCAGCAAACAAGTGGTGGCAGACCTTATACGAGAATCAGGCCCCTGACTTTCCTGTGCCAACCTGGAAGTCGGGATTATCTCCTGACTCCTGACTCTTTTAGTCAGAAGAGCTCCCTAAAAGACTGACACATTTGGTTTCCTCTATTATGAGCTGTGACTTAGCCTCATATGCAAACATGTATTAAAAATTGCTCTAAGTTGCCTTAGAAATATGTTGCTTCAGCATCTCCATGGTAAGGTCATGAGTGAAACAAGCTCAATTTTAGCTCATCTGAAGTTTTCAAAGTTTTGTTACTGTTTTTGTAATATTTGCAATTGTATTTTCATTTGTCCTGCACTTGCAGCAAGTATCAGAGGTTTAGGAAAAAATACTGAGAGGAAAAATGGAAACAGAGAACTTTATGAACTTAGTTTCTTTGGATGCAAATTGGAATAGATGTGGAAGTGGAAGGTTTTGGGTGGGGATGAAGCTGACTGACTGATCGGTGAGTCCCTCTCTCAGGCCTCATCAGGGCTTCTCTCCCCCAGGACTCAAAGGTAATAACCACATGGCAATCACTGAACTCACCAATGTCAGATGTTTTTCACACAGCCTCTCCTTTAATCCTCAACCACCCTGCAAGTCCGTTGTTACCACCTCTACTTATAGATGAGGATTTGTGACTCAGAGACTATGTGCCATCTCCAAATCAAATATCCAGTGAATGGGCAAGCTGGGCTGAGAGCTGAAGGCCGCTCCCCTGGGGACTTGTGGCCCTGCATTCTGGGCAGAGCCCCAGCTTTGTAATCATTCTGGTGGAAAAGCCTTCTTTTCAGCTGTGGAGAGAGGGAGTCCCTTTCCCCTGGCCACACCTGTTGACAGTTCACACAACTTTTCTGGAAGGCGGTTTTTCCCAAGTCTGCAGAAGAAAAGGTGGGTGTCATGTCCCTTAAATTTGCTACTTCTCACCTCTTCTCCCATCACGTGAGATGGGAAGAGAGTGGAAAGAAGACTGGTTCCCAAGAGCCAGGCCTGATGAGAACTGTGTGGGAGTGAGTGTTGGAAGAAGGGCTTGAGTGTGGGATCACCTACCGCTAGACTGGAGCTCTGATTGACACCACTCATATTTACAGCTGAGCTTTCATGGCAAGGCCAACTGAGCTTCCCATCTTCAAAGAGCGAGAGAGCTGAATATGCATCTGAGGGGTCAGATGCAGATGGTGGTGAATATGTGGTGATGTAACACTCCATGTCACAAGTCAAAATAGTTACAATACCTTTCAAGCAACTCCAAAATTACTGTTTTAACCTGAGCAAAGGTCTTAAGCCTGACTAACAGATATTGATTAGACCTACAAAATAGCTTCAGGTAGTAAAACTGTATAAAGCCCTAAAGTTCCAGAATACCACTGGTCATACCAGCTAAAACTGCTGAACCAGCTTCTTTAAAAATGAGCATTGATTCAAAATCTCATTGAATAGAAAACAGTTGCAGCTTTTTAAGGGTGTTGTCCCAATTTTCTCTGCCTCTAATGAGAGAGGTAGGACACTGGACAGAACAGATAGGCACTCTTGGCCTCTGTGCCTTTTCATGGCTGGGTGGCCTATGAAGAATGTATGGATTCAGTTCAGTCGCTCAGTCATGTCCGACTCTTTGTGACCCCATGAATCACAGCACACCAGGCGTCCCTGTCCATCACCAACTCCCGGAGTTTACTCAAACTCATGTCCTTCGAGTCAGTGATGCCATCCAGCCATCTCATCCTCTATCATGCCCTTCTCTTCCTGCCTCCAATCCCTCCCAGCATCAGGGTCTTTTCCAATGAGTCAACTCTTGGCATGAGGTGGCCAAAGTATTGGAGTTTCAGCTTTAGCATCAGTCCTTCCAATGAACACTCAGAACTGATCTCCTTCAGAATGGACTGGTTGGATCTCCTTGCAGTCCAAGGGACTCTAAAGAGTCTTCAACACCACAGTTCAAAAGCATCAGTTTTTCAGTTCTCAGCCTTCTTTTTTAAAATATATATATTTATTTATTTATTTATTTTACTTTACAATATTGTATTGGTTTTGCCATATATCAACATGAATCCACCACGAGAGTACACATGTTCCCAATCCTGAACCCCCTCCCACCTCCCTTTCCATACCATCCCTCTGGGTCATCCCAGTGTACCAGCTCCAAGCACCCTGTATCCTGCATTGAACCTAGACTGGTGCTTCATTTCTTATATGATATTATACATGTTTCAATGCCATTCTCCCAAATCATCCCATCCTCTCCTTCTCCCACAGAGTCCAAAAGACTGCTCTATACATCTGTGTCTCTTTTGCTGTCTCGCATACAGGGTTATCATTAGCATCTTTCTAAATTCCATATATATGCTCAGCCTTCTTTATGGTCCATATCCCACATCCATACATGACTACTGAAAAAACCTTTTTGACTACATAGACCTTTGTCAGCAAAGTAATGCTGCTACTTTTTAATACATTGTCTAGGTCTGTCATAGCTTTCCTTCCAAAGAACAAGTGTCTTTTAATTTCGTGGTTGCAGTCACAGTCCACAGTGATTTTGGAACCCAATAAAATAAAATTTGTCACTGCTTCCACTTTTTCTCCTTCTATTTGCCATGAAGTAATGGGACTGAATGCCATGATTTTAGTTTTGTGGGGTTTTTTTAATTTTTAATTTTAAGCCAGCTTTTTCACTTTCCTCTTTCATCTTCATCAAGAGGCTCTTTAGTTCCTCTTTACTTTCTGCCATTAGATTGGTATCATCTACATATCTGAGGTTACTGATATTTTTCCTGGCAATCTTGATTCCAGCTTGTGATTCATTCAGCCCAGCATTTCACATGATGTACTCTGCATAGAAGTGAAATAAGCTGGGTGACAATACCCAGACTTGTCATACTCCTTTCCCAACTTCGAACCAGTCAATTGTTCCACATCCAGTTCTAACTGTTGCTTCTTGATCTGCATATAGGTTTCTTAGGAGACAGGTAAGGTGATCTAGTATTTCCATCTCTTCAAGAAAAAAATTTTCACTCTTTGTTGTGATCCACACAAAGTGTTTAGATAGTCCGTGAAGCAGAAATAGATGTTTTTCTGGAATTCTCTTGCTTTCTCTATGATCCAAAGAATGTTGTCAATTTAATCTCTGGTTCCTCTGCCTTTTCTAAATCCAGCTTGTACATAAGCAATTCTTGGTTCACATACTATTGAAGCCTATCTTGAAGGATTCTGAACATAACCTTGCTGGCATGTGAGAAGAACACAACTGTACAGTAGTTGGAACATTCATTGACATTGCCCTTCTTTGGGACTGGAATGAAAACTAACCTTTTCCAGTTCTATGGCCACTGTTGAGTTTTCCAAATTTGCTGATGTATTGAGTGCAGCACTTTAACAGCATCACCTTTTAGGATTTTAAATACTCAGCTAGGATTCTATTACCTCCTTTAGCTTTGTTCATAGTAATGCTTACTAAGGTCCATTTGACTTCACATTCCAGGATGTCTGGCTCTAGGTGAGTGATCACACTATCATGGTTATCTGGGTCATGAAGATATTTTATATAGTTCTTCTGTGTATTCTTGCCACCTCTTCTTAATTTCTTCTGCTTCTGTTAAGTCCTTACCATTTCTGTCCTTTATCATGCCCATTCTTGCATGAAATACTCCTTTGATATCTCCAATTTTCTTGAAGAGATCACTAGTCTTTCCCATTCTGTGGTTTTCCTCTATTTCTTTGCATTGTTCACTTTAGAAGACTTGCTTATCTCTCTTTGCTATTCTCTGGACCTCTGCATTCAGATAGACATATCTTTCCTTTCTCCCTTGCCTTTTGCTTCTCTTCTTTCCTCGGCTATCTGGAAAGTCTCCTCAGACAATCAGTTTGCCATTTTGCATTTCTTTTTCTTTGAGATGATTTTGGTCACTGACTCATGTACAATGTTATGAACCTCTGTCCATAGTTTTTCAGGCACTCTGTCTACCAAATCCAATACCTTGAATCTGTGCATCACCTCCACTGTATAATCATAAGCGATTTTATTTAGTCATAACTGAATAGCCTAGTGGTTTTCCCTACTATCTTCAATTTAAGTCTGAATTTTGCAACAAGGTGCTCATGATCAGTTCTAAACTGTTTCAACAGACAATATAGAATAGAACTTTTCCATCTTTGGATGCAAAGAACATAATTAATCTGATTTTGGTATTGACCATCTGGTGATGTCCATGTGTAGAGTCTCTTGTGTTGTTGGAAAAGGATGTTTGTTATGACCAGCGTGTTCATTTGACAAAAGTCTGTTAGACTTTGCCCTGCTTCATTTTTTAGTCCAAGGCCAAACTGGCCTGTTATCTCTTAACTTTGTACTTTTGCGTTCCAATCCACTATGATGAAAAGAATATCTTGTTTTTTTTTTGGTGTTAGTTCTAGAAGGTGTTGGAGTCTTCATAGATTCAGTCAACTTCAGTTTCTTCAGCATCAGTTGTTGGGGCATAGACTTGGATTACTGTGATATTGAATGATTTGCCCTGGAAAGAAACCAAGATCATTCTGTCGTTTTTGAGGTTGCATCCAACTACTGCATTTTGGACTCTTTTGTTGACTATGAGGGCTACTCCATTTCTTCAAGGGATTCTTGCCCACAGTAATAGATATAATGGTCATCTGAATTAAATTCACCCTTTCCCATCCATTTTAGTTCACTGATTCCTAAAGATGTCGGTGTTCACTCTTGCCATCTCCTGTTTGACCACATAAGAGGACACAAAAGAAAAGGAGTAATTATATTTTAAAAATAGACTGTAGTATAAAATATTTTATTACAAAAAATATTGTTTAAAGAAAAAACCATTTCATGATCCTACCTTGTAGCATTACTGACTATTAACATCTTCTAGAGCTTCTGTGCCTATATATGTGTACATTGTGTAATAAATAAGATTATACTGTGAATGCTGTTTCATAGTATTTTATCAGTAGATAATTTATCTTTCAGTGTCTTAAAGTTTGAAGGCTTTTGTTTTTTCAGTTGGAAACAGGCCTATGATGGGCCTCCTTATAGCTAAACATTTGTGAACATCATTCATTGTTCTTAAGTAAATTACTGAAGGGGAAATGAATGAATCAAAGATGTGCAATACCAAATTTCCCCCCAGGAAGACTGTACCAAGTTACATTTGCTCAAAATCTCCTCTACTGAAGACAAGAGTAACTGGTCCCCTAGGCAACAACATGGATGGGCCTGGAGATTATCATATTAAGTGAAATAAGCTTCCCTGATAGCTCAGAATCTGCCACCAATGTAGGAGATCTTGGTTTGATTCCTTGGTTGGGAAGATCCACTGAAGAAGGGATAGGCTACCCATCCCAGTATTCTTGGGCTTCCCTTGTGACTAAGCTGGTAAAGAATCCTCATGCAATGTGGGAGACCTGGGTTTGATCCCTGGGTTGGGAAGATCCCCTGGAGAAGGGAAAGGCTACCCACACAGTATTCTGACCTGGAGAGTTCCATGGATTGTATAAACAGTCAATGGGGTCACAACGAGTCGGACACGACTGAGCGACTTTCTCTTTTCAAGTCAAATAGAGGAAGACAAATATCACAGGATATCACTTATATGTAGAATCTAAAATCTGATGCAAATGAACTTATCTTCAAAATAAAAACAGACTCAAAGACATAGAACAGACTTGTAGTTGTTAGGGTGGTGGGGAGATGAATTGGGAGTTAAGAGTTAACAGATACAAACTGTTATGTATAGAATGGATAAATAACAAGGTTCTACTGTATATCCAACATTTTTTTTTTGTTTTTTACATTTAATTGAGAAAAACAAAGTGCCCCCCCCACCATGAATTGCTTATGAGTTAAAAGGGGGAAATGCTAACTATATAATAATTACCAGGGGATCAAAATTTCACTGAGGGCCAAGTGAATATTGTGAAGCAATATAATACAAACAGATATAATACATTGAGACAAAATGTCACTTCTGCCATATCCCAGCTGGAATGTTTAATTTGAATTTAATCATTTAGGAATGTCAGGCAATTCCCCCCAAAGGAAAAAGGGACTAAATGCTTTCAAAACATGTCAAGTGCATTAAAACAAAAAAGACTGGGTGTAGATGCCAAGTTAAAAGAGATTAGAGACATGACAACGAAATGTAATACCTGATCCTAAACTAGATCCTGTATAGGAGCGGGAAGAGGTGGGAAGGGTTCAAGAGAGAACATTACTGGGGCAATTGGTAAAACTGGAACATGGGCTTTTTTTTGCTATATTTTAGTATAGTCAGATGCGACGGACCGCCTAGGAAGTGTGGTGGCTGTGACAGACCATGCAGGAAGTGCGGTGGAGAAGAACTACCCCACGTCCAAGGTCAGGGGCAACAGCCGAGAGGAGCTACCCCACTTCTGAGGAATGGTGGCTGTGCAGGCACAGGAGGGCCAATAGACCTACTCCACGTTCAAGGTCAAGAGAGGCGACTCATCCAAGGTAAGGAGCAGCAGCTGCACTTTGAAGGAACAGCCGTGAGGAGATAACCCACGATCAAGCAAGATGGTAGGTGTTGTGAGAGGGTATCAGAGGGCAGACACACTGAAACCATAATCACAGAAAACTAGCCAATCTAATCACACAGACCACAGCCTTGTCTAACTCAATGAAACTAAGCCCTGCCATGTAGGGCTACCCAAAACAGATGAGTCATAGTGGAGAGGTCTGACAGAATGTGGTCAGCTGGAGAAGGGAATGGCAAACCACTTCAGTATTCTTGCCTTGAGAACCCATGAACAGTATGGATAGGAAAAATGATAGGATACTGAAAGAGAAATTCCCCAGATCCTTAAGTGCCCAATATGCCACTGGAAGTCAGTGGAGAAAAAACTCCAGAAAGAATGAAGGGATGGAGCCAAACAGAAACAATACCCAGTTGTGCATGTGACTGGTGATAGGANAGAATCTGCCACCAATGTAGGAGATCTTGGTTTGATTCCTTGGTTGGGAAGATCCACTGAAGAAGGGATAGGCTACCCATCCCAGTATTCTTGGGCTTCCCTTGTGACTAAGCTGGTAAAGAATCCTCATGCAATGTGGGAGACCTGGGTTTGATCCCTGGGTTGGGAAGATCCCCTGGAGAAGGGAAAGGCTACCCACACAGTATTCTGACCTGGAGAGTTCCATGGATTGTATAAACAGTCAATGGGGTCACAACGAGTCGGACACGACTGAGCGACTTTCTCTTTTCAAGTCAAATAGAGGAAGACAAATATCACAGGATATCACTTATATGTAGAATCTAAAATCTGATGCAAATGAACTTATCTTCAAAATAAAAACAGACTCAAAGACATAGAACAGACTTGTAGTTGTTAGGGTGGTGGGGAGATGAATTGGGAGTTAAGAGTTAACAGATGCAAACTGTTATGTATAGAATGGATAAATAACAAGGTTCTACTGTATATCCAACATTTTTTTTTTGTTTTTTACATTTAATTGAGAAAAACAAAGTGCCCCCCCCACCATGAATTGCTTATGAGTTAAAAGGGGGAAATGCTAACTATATAATAATTACCAGGGGATCAAAATTTCACTGAGGGCCAAGTGAATATTGTGAAGCAATATAATACAAACAGATATAATACATTGAGACAAAATGTCACTTCTGCCATATCCCAGCTGGAATGTTTAATTTGAATTTAATCATTTAGGAATGTCAGGCAATTCCCCCCAAAGGAAAAAGGGACTAAATGCTTTCAAAACATGTCAAGTGCATTAAAACAAAAAAGACTGGGTGTAGATGCCAAGTTAAAAGAGATTAGAGACATGACAACGAAATGTAATACCTGATCCTAAACTAGATCCTGTATAGGAGCGGGAAGAGGTGGGAAGGGTTCAAGAGAGAACATTACTGGGGCAATTGGTAAAACTGGAACATGGGCTTTTTTTTGCTATATTTTAGTATAGTCAGATGCGACGGACCGCCTAGGAAGTGTGGTGGCTGTGACAGACCATGCAGGAAGTGCGGTGGAGAAGAACTACCCCACGTCCAAGGTCAGGGGCAACAGCCGAGAGGAGCTACCCCACTTCTGAGGAATGGTGGCTGTGCAGGCACAGGAGGGCCAATAGACCTACTCCACGTTCAAGGTCAAGAGAGGCGACTCATCCAAGGTAAGGAGCAGCAGCTGCACTTTGAAGGAACAGCCGTGAGGAGATAACCCACGATCAAGCAAGATGGTAGGTGTTGTGAGAGGGTATCAGAGGGCAGACACACTGAAACCATAATCACAGAAAACTAGCCAATCTAATCACACAGACCACAGCCTTGTCTAACTCAATGAAACTAAGCCCTGCCATGTAGGGCTACCCAAAACAGATGAGTCATGGTGGAGAGGTCTGACAGAATGTGGTCAGCTGGAGAAGGGAATGGCAAACCACTTCAGTATTCTTGCCTTGAGAACCCATGAACAGTATGGATAGGAAAAATGATAGGATACTGAAAGAGAAATTCCCCAGATCCTTAAGTGCCCAATATGCCACTGGAAGTCAGTGGAGAAAAAACTCCAGAAAGAATGAAGGGATGGAGCCAAACAGAAACAATACCCAGTTGTGCATGTGACTGGTGATAGGAGCAAGATTCAATGCTGTAAAGAGCAATATTGCATAGGAACCTGGAATGTTAGGTCCATGAATCAAGGCAAATTGGAAATGGTCAAACAGGAGATGGCACTAGTGAATATTGACATTCTAGGAATCAGCAAACTAAAATAGACTGGAATGGGTGAATTTTAACTCAGATGACCATTACATCTACTACTGTGGGCAGGAATCCCTCAGAAGAAATGGAGTAGCCATCATGGTCAACAAAAGAGTCTGAAATGAAGTACTTGGATGCAATCTCAAAAATGACAGAATGATCTCTGTTCATTTCCAAAGCAAACTATTCAATATCATGGTAATCCAAGCCTATGCCCCAACCAGTAATGCTGAAGAAGCTGAAGCTGAACAGTTCTATGAAGACCTACAAGATATATATTTTTTAATTTAATACTTTATTCTATTTTACAATACTGTATTGGTTTTGCCATACATTGACATGAATCAGCCACAGGTTGCCAGTCTATGTTCAATACAAGATATTTTAGAACTAACCCCCAAAAGATGTCGTTTTTATTATAGGGGACTGGAATCCAAAAGTAGGAAGTCAAGAAACACTTGGAGTAACAGGCAAATTTGGCCTTGGAGTATGGAATGAAACAGGGCAAAGGCTTATAGAGTTTTGCCAAGAGAGCTCATGGTCATAGCAAACACCCTCTTCCAACAACATAAGAGAAGACTCTACACATGGACATCACCAGATGGTCAACACCGAAATCAGGCTGATTATATTCTTTGCAGCCAAAGATAGAGAAGCTCTATACAGTAAGCAAAAACAAGACCGGGAGCTGACTGTGACTCAGATCATGAACTCCTTATTGCCAAATTCAGACTTAAATTGAAGAGTGTGGGTAAAACCACTAGACTATTCAGGTATGACCTAAATCAAGTCCCTTATGATTATACAGTGGAATTGAGAAACAGATTTAAGGGACTAGATCTTATAGACAGACTGCCTGATGAACTGTGGACAGAGGTTAGTGATATTGTACAGGAGACAGGGATCAAGAGCATCCCCAAGAAAAAGAAATGCAAAAAAGCAAAATGGCTATCTGGGGAGGCCTTACAAATAGCTGTGAAAAGAAGACAAGTGAAAACCAAAGGAGAAAAGGAAAGATATAAGCATCTGAATGCAGAGTTCCAAAAAATAGCAAGAAGAGATAAGAAAGCCTTCCTCAGAAATCAATGCAAAGAAATAGAGGAGGAAAACAACAGAATGAGAAAGACTAGAGATATCTTCAAGAAAATTAGAGATATCAAGGGAACATGCAAAGATGGGCTCGATAAAGGACAGAAATGATATGGACCTAACAGAAGCAGAAGATATTAAGAGGTGGCAAGAATACACAGAAAAATTGTACAAAAAAAGATCACAACCCAGATAATCACGATGGTGTAATCACTCACCTAGAGCCACACATCCTGGAATGTGAAGTCAAGTGGGCCTTAGAGCATCACTACAAACAAAGCTAGTGGAGGTGATGGAATTCCAGTTGAGCTGTTTCAAATCCTGAAAGATTATGTTGTGAAAGTGCTGCACTCAATATGCCAGCAACTTTGGAAAACTCAGCAACGGCCATAAGACTGGAAAAGATCAGTTTTCATTCCAATCCCAAAGAAAGGCAATGCCCAAGAATGCTCAAACTACCATACAATTGCACTCATTTCACATGCTAGTAAAGTAATGCTCAAAATTCTCTAAGCCAGGCTTCAATAACACATGAACTATGGACTTCCAGATGTTTAAGCTGGTTTTAGAAAAGGCAGAAGAACCAGAGATCAAATTGCCAACATCTGCTGGATCGTCGAAAAGGCAAGAGAGTTCCAAAAAAAACATCTATTTCTGCTTTACTGATTATGCCAAAGCCTTTGATTGTGTGGATCACAATAAACTGTGGAACATTCTGAAAGAGATGGGAATACTAGACCACCTGACCTGCCTCTTGAGAAACCTATGTGCAAGTCAGGAAGCATCAATTAGAACTGGACATAGAACAACAGACTGGTTCCAAGTAGGAAAAGGAGTACATCAAGGCTGTATATTGTCACCCTGCTTATTTAACTTATATGCAGAGTACATCATGAGAAACNAACAGTTAGTACTGGACATGGAACAACAGACTGGTTCCAAATAGAAAAAGGAGTACATCAAGGCTGTATATTGTCACCCTGCTTATTTAACTTATATGCAGAGTACATCATGAGAAACTCTGGGGTGGAAGAAGCACAAGCTGGAATCAAGATTGCCGGGAGAAATATCAATCACCTCAGATATGCAGACCCTTATGGCAGAAAGTGAAGAGGAACTAAAAAGCCTCTGGATGGATGAAAGTGCAAGGGGAGAGTGAAAAAGTTGGCTTAAAGCTCAACATTCAGAAAACGAAGATCATGGCATCTGGTCCCATCTGGGAAACAGACGGGGAAACAGTGTCGGACTTCATTTTCGGGGGCTCCAAAATCACTGCAGATGCTGATTGCAGCCATGAAATTAAAAGACGCTTACTCCTTGGAAGGAAAGTTATGACCAACCTAGATAGCATATTAAAAAGCAGAGACATTACTTTACAAGTAAAAGTCCATCTAGTCAAGACTATGGCTTTTCCAGTAGTCATGTATGGATATGAGAGTTGGACTGTGAGGAAAGCTGAGTGCCAAAGAATTGATGCTTTTGAACTGTGGTGTTGGAGAAGACTCTTGAGAGTCCCTTGAACTGCAAGGAGATCCAACCAGTCCATCCTAAAGGAGATCTGTCCTGGGTGTTCACTGGGAGGACTGATGCTAAAGCTGAAACTGCGATACTTTGGCCACCTCATACGAAAAGTTGTTGACTCATTGGAAAAGACCCTGATTCTGGAAGGGGTTGGGGGCAGGAGGAGAAGTGGACAACAGAGGATGAGATGGCTGGATGGCATCACCGACTCAATGGACATGAGTTTGGGTAAACTCTGAGAGTTTGTGATGGACAGGGAGTCCTGGCTGCTGTGATTCATGGAGTCACAAAGAGTCAGACACGACAGTGATTGAAATGAACTGAACTGATTTACAATGTTAGTTTCAGATGTATAGCAAATTATATGATTATACATACCTTTCATATGTATTTATGTATATGTATATTCTTTTCTATATTCTTTCCCCCATACTTTGCTGTTGTTTAGCTGCTAAGTCATTTGCCACATTTTTGTGACCCCATGGATGTAGCCCACCAGGTCCTCTGTCCATGGAATTCTTTAGGCAAGAATCCCGGAGTGAGTAGCCATTCTCTTCTCCAGGGGATCTTTCTGACCCTAGAATTCAACCTGAGTCTCTTGGATCTCTTGCATTGACAGGCAGATTCTTTACCATTGGGAAGCCTTTACGCTCTCTCCTAAATCACCTAGGATTATACATTGGAAGTGATAAATAGATTCAAGGGATTAGATCTGATAGAGAATGCCTAATGAGCTACAGAGGTTCAGGGGTTCTTAACACTGTGCAGAAGGCGGTGATCAAAACCATCTTCAAGAAAAAGAAAGGCAAAATGGTAAAAATAGTTGCCTGAGGAGACCTTACAAATAGCTGAGAAAAGAGAAGTGAAAGGTGAAGAAGGAAAGATATATCCATTTGAATGCAGAGTTCCAAAGAATAGCAAGGAGAGATAAGAAAGCCTTCCTAAGTGATCAATGGGAAGAAATAGAGGAAAATAACAGAATGGGAAAAACTAGAGATCTCTTCAAGAAAATTAGAGATACCATGGGACATTTCATGCAAAGATGGGCACAACAAATGACAGAAATAGTTAGGTATGGACCTAACAGAAGCAGAAGATACTAAGAGGTGGCAAAAATACACAGAAGAATTGTACAAAAAAGATCATGACCCAAATAATCACAATGATGTAATCACTCACCTAGAGCCAGACATCCTGGAATGTGAAGTCAAGTGGGCCTTAGAGAGCATCACTACAAACAAAGCTAGTGGAGGTGATGGAATTCCAGCTGAACTATTTCAATTCCTAAATGATAATGCTGTTAAAGTGCTGCACTCAATATGCCAGCAAATTTGGAAAACTCTGCAGTGACCACAGGACTGGAAAAGGTCAGTTTTCATTCCAATCCCAAAGAAAAGCAATGCCAAAGAACGCACAAAGTACCACACAACTGCACTCGTCACACACACACGAGTAAAGTATTGCTCAAAATTCTCCAAGCCAGGCTTCAACAGTACATGAACCATGAACTTCCAGATGTTCAAACTGGTTTTAGAAAAGGCAGAGGAACCAGAGATCAAATTGCCAGCACCCATTGGATCATATAAAAAGCAAGAGAATTCCAGAAAAACATCTGCTTCATTGACTACACTAAAGCCTTTGGCTCTGTGGATCATAACAAACTGGAAAATTCTTCAAGAGATAGGAATAGAAGAGCACCTGAGAAATCTGTATGCAGTCCAAGAAGCAACAATTAGAACTGGACATGGAACAGCAGACTGAATGCAAATAGGGAAAGGAGCACATAAAGGCTGTGTATTGTCATCCTATTTATTTAATTTATGTGCAGAGTACATCATGTGAAATGTGAGACAGGATGAAGCACAAGTTGGAATCAAGATTGCCAGGAGAAATATCAATAACCTCAGATATGCAGATGACACCACCCTTATGGCAGAAAGTGAAGAACTAAAGAGCCTCTTGATGATGAAAGTGAAAGAGTAGAGTAAAAAGGCTGGCTTAAAACTCAACATTCAGAAAATGAAGATCATGGCATCCGGTCCCGTCACTTCATGGGAAATAGATGGGGAAACAGTGGAAACAGTGTCAGAATTTATTTTGGGGGGCTCCAAAATCACTGCAGATGGTGACTGCAGCCATGAAATCAAAAGACGTTGCTCTTTGGAAGAAATGCTATGACCAACCTAGATAGCTCATTAAAAATCAGAGACATTACTTTGCCAACAAAGGCCCATCTAGTCAAAGCTATGGTTTTTCCAATAGTCATGTATGGATGTGAGAGTTGGACTATAAAGAAAGCTGAGCGCTGAAGAACTGATGCTTTTGAACTGTGGTGTTGGGAAAGACTCTTGAGAGTCCCTTGGACTGCAAGGAGATCTAACCAGTCCATCCTAAGGAACTCAGTCTTGAATATTCATTGGAAGGACTGATGATGTGAAGAACTGACTCACTGAGAAGACCTTGCTTCTGGAGAAGATTGAAAGCAGGAGAAAGGAATGACAGAGGATGAGATGGTTGGATGGCATCACCAACTCAATGGACATGAGTTTGAGTAAACTCCAGAAGTTGGTAATGGACAGGGAGGCCTGGCGTGCTGCAGTCCATGGGGTCGCAAAAGGTCAGGTATAACTGAGCAACTGAACTGAACACCTCCAAAGCACTGACTTTCCAGAAATGTGTTTTGTATCTCTATTTATTCAGAAAAGTACCTTTGTTTACTTATTGAGCACCTATGATTCGTCAACATCATGCTTGGCTCTGTGGAATCCAGCAGGAAACCAGATAGAGGATGTTTCTGCACCTGCCCCCCCAACCTCCCCCCAGAGCTGACTTTCTCAGGACTTGGTGGCAGGGTCTTGTCATCTGCCTTACCCAGGGTCAGCCACTGCTCTTCTGCTCTCACTTGCACGCTTGTGATGGTCAGGCCCTGGTAGCTTCCTTTAGCATCAATATTTTATTATTTTATTTTCTCCTGAATTGTATGAATTTGGGAAGCATATATTTATTCCAGAGGCTTTCTTTTCTTTTACTAAGACAACTATAACATCGGAAAAAGAAAATACAATATATTCAAGGTCATGAAAATAGAAACTGTTGTCATTTTTAAAACATCACAGCAAATGTAATGGAATTTCAATGTAAATTATTTAGCATCCATGAAAGAATCCCCCCAAAGATTATCCCACTTTTAAAGTAGGTCAGACTCTGGGCTATGTGTCTCTAGACTGTACCTAACTGAAATTCAACTATGTTTAGTGCTCTTGCATTTAAATGATTTTGACATGAAATTTTAATTAGTCTTCAAAAAGCATTGTATGTCTGCTGCTGGGAGATGGGGAATTTAGTAACCCTGCCTTTTTTGTTTCCGGATGTTACACCAACAGGGCAAATGTAATGAAAGGTGGGGTTTTCTTGTCCTTCATGCCTGGTCAGTTGTGTAAGGTGAAAAAGAGAAAAGTTACGCTTGGCATCTGGGAGCTGGCCTGGTGCTCTCTGCTGGGCTGTGGTCCTCTGACCATCAACATCAGACAAGGCCATTCTGTGATGCTGATGGGTAGAGACAAAAACAAGACCACCCTATGGTAATGTCTGAACACAGGCAAATTGTGATCATCGTCCAAATCACAATGACCGATGTTCCCTATCCTGGTTTTCCAAACATCAGCCTTGGTCTTTTCCTCTCCACCTCTAGGTGAGATTACTTGGGTATACAATCACAGAATTCCCCTAGCACATAGATCTCCCAGCAACTCAGGATCTAATTGTGGAATGGAGCTCCTAATATCTGATTCTATATATTCTCTTCTTGGACCACCATTTCCCATTCTTCTGGCCTGACCTCAGATGCATGGATCTTACAGATGCAAAGCCAGGTTTTTCACCTTCCCCAGGCCTGGCCTCTGCCACTGGGAGGCTGGAGAAGCTCACAGCATCAATTGAGTTGCCTCACCTTAGGGTCACTGGCAGGATGACTACTGACTCTCCCACATGCTTTCAGCTGTGGGACATACCAGGCAGGCGATTTCCCCAGAGTGAATTGAGTTGTTCAGCCTTGAGGGAAGGGAAGAGGGGTTTGAGATAGAAGAGAAAGATTCCAAGGGAACATACAGGGAGGAAAGGGGATTAGGAATGAGTGGTCATTTTCAGAAACACTGGCTCCCGGTGGAAGAAAGTGTCACTTTCTTAGAAAGAAAAAATTCCTTTTGGAAGTGTGACCCTTTATGCCTCACCCTCCAAAATCCTAACCATCCCATTCATCCCATCCCCTCTTACATAAATCCTTTATATTTTAGAAAGAAGTTCATTTCACTAAAAAAGAAAAAGCACTACCAACTGGCTTAGTGCTGCCATTGTTCACAGGGGTAGAGAGTCTCACAACATCTGGTCTCTGGAGAGCTCACTATTGTTGCTACCCCCATAGCACTAGCCAGCCTGGAATTGCCCCCTTCAATCCTAAAGCCCTTTGCCTCAACCCACGTGCCATCCTCTACTCTCAGCTCATCTGGGACTTAGAATATCTCTTCTCTTAATTTGGCCTACTCTAGAGGCCTCTTCTTTCAAACTCCCCAATCACCTGCCTCTTTCCCAAAGACACCCCAGTGTTAATAAAAAAAAATTTCTGCTCAAGCCACAGTCACAAAGCATCTAGTGGTAATGCCCACATGGCAGTAGGAAGGCATTCTTTCTTACAGAGTGTGGTAGACTGAAAATGGGTCCCCAAAGATATACCTGTTCTAATCCTTGGAAGCTGTGAAAGTTACCTTATCTGGCAAAGCAGAACTTTGAGAAGTGATGAAGTTGAGGATTTCAAGATGGGGAGATTGTTCTGTATAATGGGAGTGAACCCTAAATGCAATCACATGTATCCTCCCAGGAAGGAGGCAGAGAGAAGGCAGAAGAGAAGTAGAGTGAGGATGGAGGGAGGGGTTACAGGAGTGCAGCCTCACAACAAGGAAGACCTACAGCCCCCAGAGGTTGGAAGAGGCAGGAATGGATTCACACCTGGAGACCCCAGAGGAAACCCAACAGGCTGACGCCTTAATATAAACCTCTGACCCCNAAGCTGGTTTTAGAAAAGGCAGAAGAACCAGAGATCAAATTGCCAACATCTGCTGGATCGTCGAAAAGGCAAGAGAGTTCCAAAAAAAACATCTATTTCTGCTTTACTGATTATGCCAAAGCCTTTGATTGTGTGGATCACAATAAACTGTGGAACATTCTGAAAGAGATGGGAATACTAGACCACCTGACCTGCCTCTTGAGAAACCTATGTGCAAGTCAGGAAGCATCAATTAGAACTGGACATAGAACAACAGACTGGTTCCAAGTAGGAAAAGGAGTACATCAAGGCTGTATATTGTCACCCTGCTTATTTAACTTATATGCAGAGTACATCATGAGAAACTCTGGGGTGGAAGAAGCACAAGCTGGAATCAAGATTGCCGGGAGAAATATCAATCACCTCAGATATGCAGACCCTTATGGCAGAAAGTGAAGAGGAACTAAAAAGCCTCTGGATGGATGAAAGTGCAAGGGGAGAGTGAAAAAGTTGGCTTAAAGCTCAACATTCAGAAAACGAAGATCATGGCATCTGGTCCCATCTGGGAAACAGACGGGGAAACAGTGTCGGACTTCATTTTCGGGGGCTCCAAAATCACTGCAGATGCTGATTGCAGCCATGAAATTAAAAGACGCTTACTCCTTGGAAGGAAAGTTATGACCAACCTAGATAGCATATTAAAAAGCAGAGACATTACTTTACAAGTAAAAGTCCATCTAGTCAAGACTATGGCTTTTCCAGTAGTCATGTATGGATATGAGAGTTGGACTGTGAGGAAAGCTGAGTGCCAAAGAATTGATGCTTTTGAACTGTGGTGTTGGAGAAGACTCTTGAGAGTCCCTTGAACTGCAAGGAGATCCAACCAGTCCATCCTAAAGGAGATCTGTCCTGGGTGTTCACTGGGAGGACTGATGCTAAAGCTGAAACTGCGATACTTTGGCCACCTCATACGAAAAGTTGTTGACTCATTGGAAAAGACCCTGATTCTGGAAGGGGTTGGGGGCAGGAGGAGAAGTGGACAACAGAGGATGAGATGGCTGGATGGCATCACCGACTCAATGGACATGAGTTTGGGTAAACTCTGAGAGTTTGTGATGGACAGGGAGTCCTGGCTGCTGTGATTCATGGAGTCACAAAGAGTCAGACACGACAGTGATTGAAATGAACTGAACTGATTTACAATGTTAGTTTCAGATGTATAGCAAATTATATGATTATACATACCTTTCATATGTATTTATGTATATGTATATTCTTTTCTATATTCTTTCCCCCATACTTTGCTGTTGTTTAGCTGCTAAGTCATTTGCCACATTTTTGTGACCCCATGGATGTAGCCCACCAGGTCCTCTGTCCATGGAATTCTTTAGGCAAGAATCCCGGAGTGAGTAGCCATTCTCTTCTCCAGGGGATCTTTCTGACCCTAGAATTCAACCTGAGTCTCTTGGATCTCTTGCATTGACAGGCAGATTCTTTACCATTGGGAAGCCTTTACGCTCTCTCCTAAATCACCTAGGATTATACATTGGAAGTGATAAATAGATTCAAGGGATTAGATCTGATAGAGAATGCCTAATGAGCTACAGAGGTTCAGGGGTTCTTAACACTGTGCAGAAGGCGGTGATCAAAACCATCTTCAAGAAAAAGAAAGGCAAAATGGTAAAAATAGTTGCCTGAGGAGACCTTACAAATAGCTGAGAAAAGAGAAGTGAAAGGTGAAGAAGGAAAGATATATCCATTTGAATGCAGAGTTCCAAAGAATAGCAAGGAGAGATAAGAAAGCCTTCCTAAGTGATCAATGGGAAGAAATAGAGGAAAATAACAGAATGGGAAAAACTAGAGATCTCTTCAAGAAAATTAGAGATACCATGGGACATTTCATGCAAAGATGGGCACAACAAATGACAGAAATAGTTAGGTATGGACCTAACAGAAGCAGAAGATACTAAGAGGTGGCAAAAATACACAGAAGAATTGTACAAAAAAGATCATGACCCAAATAATCACAATGATGTAATCACTCACCTAGAGCCAGACATCCTGGAATGTGAAGTCAAGTGGGCCTTAGAGAGCATCACTACAAACAAAGCTAGTGGAGGTGATGGAATTCCAGCTGAACTATTTCAATTCCTAAATGATAATGCTGTTAAAGTGCTGCACTCAATATGCCAGCAAATTTGGAAAACTCTGCAGTGACCACAGGACTGGAAAAGGTCAGTTTTCATTCCAATCCCAAAGAAAAGCAATGCCAAAGAACGCACAAAGTACCACACAACTGCACTCGTCACACACACACGAGTAAAGTATTGCTCAAAATTCTCCAAGCCAGGCTTCAACAGTACATGAACCATGAACTTCCAGATGTTCAAACTGGTTTTAGAAAAGGCAGAGGAACCAGAGATCAAATTGCCAGCACCCATTGGATCATATAAAAAGCAAGAGAATTCCAGAAAAACATCTGCTTCATTGACTACACTAAAGCCTTTGGCTCTGTGGATCATAACAAACTGGAAAATTCTTCAAGAGATAGGAATAGAAGAGCACCTGAGAAATCTGTATGCAGTCCAAGAAGCAACAATTAGAACTGGACATGGAACAGCAGACTGAATGCAAATAGGGAAAGGAGCACATAAAGGCTGTGTATTGTCATCCTATTTATTTAATTTATGTGCAGAGTACATCATGTGAAATGTGAGACAGGATGAAGCACAAGTTGGAATCAAGATTGCCAGGAGAAATATCAATAACCTCAGATATGCAGATGACACCACCCTTATGGCAGAAAGTGAAGAACTAAAGAGCCTCTTGATGATGAAAGTGAAAGAGTAGAGTAAAAAGGCTGGCTTAAAACTCAACATTCAGAAAATGAAGATCATGGCATCCGGTCCCGTCACTTCATGGGAAATAGATGGGGAAACAGTGGAAACAGTGTCAGAATTTATTTTGGGGGGCTCCAAAATCACTGCAGATGGTGACTGCAGCCATGAAATCAAAAGACGTTGCTCTTTGGAAGAAATGCTATGACCAACCTAGATAGCTCATTAAAAATCAGAGACATTACTTTGCCAACAAAGGCCCATCTAGTCAAAGCTATGGTTTTTCCAATAGTCATGTATGGATGTGAGAGTTGGACTATAAAGAAAGCTGAGCGCTGAAGAACTGATGCTTTTGAACTGTGGTGTTGGGAAAGACTCTTGAGAGTCCCTTGGACTGCAAGGAGATCTAACCAGTCCATCCTAAGGAACTCAGTCTTGAATATTCATTGGAAGGACTGATGATGTGAAGAACTGACTCACTGAGAAGACCTTGCTTCTGGAGAAGATTGAAAGCAGGAGAAAGGAATGACAGAGGATGAGATGGTTGGATGGCATCACCAACTCAATGGACATGAGTTTGAGTAAACTCCAGAAGTTGGTAATGGACAGGGAGGCCTGGCGTGCTGCAGTCCATGGGGTCGCAAAAGGTCAGGTATAACTGAGCAACTGAACTGAACACCTCCAAAGCACTGACTTTCCAGAAATGTGTTTTGTATCTCTATTTATTCAGAAAAGTACCTTTGTTTACTTATTGAGCACCTATGATTCGTCAACATCATGCTTGGCTCTGTGGAATCCAGCAGGAAACCAGATAGAGGATGTTTCTGCACCTGCCCCCCCAACCTCCCCCCAGAGCTGACTTTCTCAGGACTTGGTGGCAGGGTCTTGTCATCTGCCTTACCCAGGGTCAGCCACTGCTCTTCTGCTCTCACTTGCACGCTTGTGATGGTCAGGCCCTGGTAGCTTCCTTTAGCATCAATATTTTATTATTTTATTTTCTCCTGAATTGTATGAATTTGGGAAGCATATATTTATTCCAGAGGCTTTCTTTTCTTTTACTAAGACAACTATAACATCGGAAAAAGAAAATACAATATATTCAAGGTCATGAAAATAGAAACTGTTGTCATTTTTAAAACATCACAGCAAATGTAATGGAATTTCAATGTAAATTATTTAGCATCCATGAAAGAATCCCCCCAAAGATTATCCCACTTTTAAAGTAGGTCAGACTCTGGGCTATGTGTCTCTAGACTGTACCTAACTGAAATTCAACTATGTTTAGTGCTCTTGCATTTAAATGATTTTGACATGAAATTTTAATTAGTCTTCAAAAAGCATTGTATGTCTGCTGCTGGGAGATGGGGAATTTAGTAACCCTGCCTTTTTTGTTTCCGGATGTTACACCAACAGGGCAAATGTAATGAAAGGTGGGGTTTTCTTGTCCTTCATGCCTGGTCAGTTGTGTAAGGTGAAAAAGAGAAAAGTTACGCTTGGCATCTGGGAGCTGGCCTGGTGCTCTCTGCTGGGCTGTGGTCCTCTGACCATCAACATCAGACAAGGCCATTCTGTGATGCTGATGGGTAGAGACAAAAACAAGACCACCCTATGGTAATGTCTGAACACAGGCAAATTGTGATCATCGTCCAAATCACAATGACCGATGTTCCCTATCCTGGTTTTCCAAACATCAGCCTTGGTCTTTTCCTCTCCACCTCTAGGTGAGATTACTTGGGTATACAATCACAGAATTCCCCTAGCACATAGATCTCCCAGCAACTCAGGATCTAATTGTGGAATGGAGCTCCTAATATCTGATTCTATATATTCTCTTCTTGGACCACCATTTCCCATTCTTCTGGCCTGACCTCAGATGCATGGATCTTACAGATGCAAAGCCAGGTTTTTCACCTTCCCCAGGCCTGGCCTCTGCCACTGGGAGGCTGGAGAAGCTCACAGCATCAATTGAGTTGCCTCACCTTAGGGTCACTGGCAGGATGACTACTGACTCTCCCACATGCTTTCAGCTGTGGGACATACCAGGCAGGCGATTTCCCCAGAGTGAATTGAGTTGTTCAGCCTTGAGGGAAGGGAAGAGGGGTTTGAGATAGAAGAGAAAGATTCCAAGGGAACATACAGGGAGGAAAGGGGATTAGGAATGAGTGGTCATTTTCAGAAACACTGGCTCCCGGTGGAAGAAAGTGTCACTTTCTTAGAAAGAAAAAATTCCTTTTGGAAGTGTGACCCTTTATGCCTCACCCTCCAAAATCCTAACCATCCCATTCATCCCATCCCCTCTTACATAAATCCTTTATATTTTAGAAAGAAGTTCATTTCACTAAAAAAGAAAAAGCACTACCAACTGGCTTAGTGCTGCCATTGTTCACAGGGGTAGAGAGTCTCACAACATCTGGTCTCTGGAGAGCTCACTATTGTTGCTACCCCCATAGCACTAGCCAGCCTGGAATTGCCCCCTTCAATCCTAAAGCCCTTTGCCTCAACCCACGTGCCATCCTCTACTCTCAGCTCATCTGGGACTTAGAATATCTCTTCTCTTAATTTGGCCTACTCTAGAGGCCTCTTCTTTCAAACTCCCCAATCACCTGCCTCTTTCCCAAAGACACCCCAGTGTTAATAAAAAAAAATTTCTGCTCAAGCCACAGTCACAAAGCATCTAGTGGTAATGCCCACATGGCAGTAGGAAGGCATTCTTTCTTACAGAGTGTGGTAGACTGAAAATGGGTCCCCAAAGATATACCTGTTCTAATCCTTGGAAGCTGTGAAAGTTACCTTATCTGGCAAAGCAGAACTTTGAGAAGTGATGAAGTTGAGGATTTCAAGATGGGGAGATTGTTCTGTATAATGGGAGTGAACCCTAAATGCAATCACATGTATCCTCCCAGGAAGGAGGCAGAGAGAAGGCAGAAGAGAAGTAGAGTGAGGATGGAGGGAGGGGTTACAGGAGTGCAGCCTCACAACAAGGAAGACCTACAGCCCCCAGAGGTTGGAAGAGGCAGGAATGGATTCACACCTGGAGACCCCAGAGGAAACCCAACAGGCTGACGCCTTAATATAAACCTCTGACCCCTAAACTGGAGAGAATATATTTCTCTCTGAGCCACCGAGATTGTGAGAGTTTGTCACAGCCACCCTAAGAAACCAGTGCAGGGAGGTCCCATGTCAGCAAGCTGGGGAGCAGCCTGCCTGGAGCAGAGAATGGGCATCAGACACAAAAAACAAAGAAATGTGTGCAGAGCTGAAAAGGGATTCCAGCTGAAGTGTTTGTTTCTGTTCTTGACCTCTCCCTAGGCAATGAGGGTTTCTACCCAACAAGAGGCAGAAAGTATATTACTTCAGATGAACCAGAAGCCCTCAGCTACAAGTCAGCTTCTTTTGGGGGGTAGGGGGGTGGGAGGGGACATTTTTTGAATAGAAAAAGTTTAAGGGAATGCCTTCAGGGGGGTGACCTTTCTTAAAATGTCATAGCCTGTGCAAACCCCCAGTGTTCAGTTTGGAAAATGAAGAGCACCATGGCAGGAGATGAAGGCACAGGATAAGCTGATGCTAATGAGGGTTGTTGGTTTAAGAGAGGCTGGAAGTACCAGCGGCTGAAACTGTTTGCAGAAAACTGCTTTATTTCCTTAGTTCACCTAAACGCAGTGTTGTCCAGCAGGAGCTGAGGAACCAAAAANTCCTGTTCTGTTGATTTCCTCTATTTCTTTGCATTGTTAATTTATGAAGGTATCCTTATCTCTCCTTGCTACTCTCTTGAGATCTGCATTTGGTTGGATATATCCTTCCCTTTCTCTCTTGCCTTTCACTTCTCTCGTTTCCTCAGTTATTTGTAAAGCCTTCTCAGACAACCGCTTTGCTTTCTTGCATTTCCTCTCCTTTGGGATGGTTTTGGTCATTGCCTCTTGTACAATGTTACAAACGTCTGTCCATAGTCTGTCTCTTATACACATCTTGTGAATGGCAAAAAATAATCCCTTTGGGGGATTGTGAGCTATGCTGTGCCCAAAAGGAATCTGGGGTCTCTTAAACCGATGCTTCTTTCTCTTGATAGTTACTTTTCAAAATTAAAATGTATAAGCATCTTACAGGAAATTTGTAAAATAGGGAATAGAAGGGGGAAAATCACACACCCATCTCTCTAATGCACCTATCCACTGATGGAATTTCAGAATATTTCCCTCTTCCACAGCATTGTTCTTTGATTTTAGAAAACTATAATCAGAGGGGGCTAGATTCTCAAATTCTGAGAGCTTGCACCTGACCACCCACTCTGAGACAGTTACCTGTCACCTTTCCTTGTTTTTAATTTTCCTTGTAGCCCACATCATCTTTTGCAACACTCACCTACAGTCTAGTCACAGACAGTATAGGGAAAAAGGATGAGAAGGGGATTGAAAGTTGGTACAGACTGCCAAAGCAAAATTAAGCTCAATTTGGATAAATGGTGTTCATTAGTAATGTTAAATCCAAGTGGCAAAAGTGAAAACACTGACTTTATACAGTTGATTCTCAATGTTCATGGATGTGTGAATTCGCCTACATGCCAAACTGCCTCTGTAACCTGACAATCAATACTCATAGCCCTATGATCATTTACAGACACACAGGAAGGAGTAAAAACCTTAAGACTGCCACATGTTCCCAGCTGAGGTCACACAAAGTGACACTATCTCCTTATTTCAGTTCCTCCTGTAAACAAGGGTCTTTTTGATGTCTATTGAGTGCTATGTTTGTACATGCTTGCACTATGTGTTGGTGATTTTGCTATTTTCTGAGCCTAGTGCTAAAGTGCTGTCCAGGTCCCACATGTAGAAGGCTGTAATGAAGCTTACAGGCAAAATGCATGTGTTAGGTGAGCTCCATTCCAGCATAATTTCTAGTGCTGTTAGGCATAAGTTCAACCTTTATGAATCAACCAAATATATTAAACAGTGTCTTTAAACATAAATACACAGTAAACAAAGTATGTACCAATTGATTGACAAAAACACTATGACTAGAAGACCAGGACTCTAATCCTGTACTTCCACCAGCGGTGGGTGGAGGGTGGGGGGTGGTTCCAGGTTCATGAATCCAGTGTCTATGGCAGCTTTATAGAACACCAGGACCACAAATAGCAAGATTCAATTAGATACCTTTTTAAAAATGCTTTCTTTAAAAAACAAAAAAACTATAAATAGAGTTGCCATATGATCCTGTAGTCTCACTTCTGGGCATATATCTGGCAAAAATTCTAATTTGAAAATATACATGTACCCCTGTGTTCATAACAGCACTATTTACGATAGCCAGGACACAGAAACTGCCTAAATGTCCATTAACAGATGAATGGACAAAGAAGATATGGTATATATGTACAATGGAATATTATTCAACCATAAAAAATGAAATAATGCTATTTGCAGCAGCATGGATGGACCTAGGGATTATGATACTAAGGGAAGTAGGTCAGACAAAGTACCATATGATATCACTCATAGGTAGAATCTAAAATATGACACAAATGAATTAATTTATGAAATGGAATCACAGACAGGGAAAATAGACCAGGGTGGGGTCTGGAAAGCTTTAAAGTTTGGAGGTAGCAGATGCGAACTACTATATACAGGATGGATAAATAGCAAGTTCCTGTTGTACATGTGAATGAATGTGTTAGTCACTCAGTCATGTCTGACTCTTTGTGACCCCATGGGCTGTAGCCTGCCAGACTCCTTTGTCCATGGGATTTCCCAAGCAAGAATACTGGAGTGAGTTGCCACTTCCTTCTCCAGGTAATCTTCCTGACCCAGGGATTGAACTCAGGTCTCCTGCATTGCAGACAAACTCTTTACCATCTGACCCACCAGGAAAGTTGCATATACAGGGAACTATATACAGTGTTGTTGTTCAGTCTCTAAGTCATGTATAGCACAGCACAGCAGATCTCCCTATCCTTCACCATCTCCCGAAGTTTGCTCAAACCCATGTCCATTGAGTTGTTGATGCCATCCTCATTCTCCTTTCTCCTCCTGCCTTCAGTCTTTTTCAGCATCATGGTCTTTCCAGTGAGATAGCTCTTCACACCAGTGGCTGAAGTGCTGGAGCTTCAGCTTCAGTATCAGTCTTTCCAATGAATATTCAGGGTTGATTTCCTTTAGCATTGACTGGTTTGATCTCCTTGCAGTCCAAGGGACTCTCAAGTCTTCTCCAGCACTGCAGTTCAAAAGCATCAGTTCTGTGGGCTCAGCTTTCCTTATGGTCCAACTCTCACATCCATACATGACAACTGAAAAAACCATAGCTTTGACTATATGGACCTTTGTTAGCAAAGTGATGTCCCTGTTTTTGAATATGCTGTCTAGATTTGCAAACAGCTTTCCTTGTAAAAAGCAAGCATCTTTTAATTTCATGGCAGCAATGATTTTGGAGCCCAAGGAAATAAATTCTGTTACTGTTTCCACATTTTCCCCTTCTATTTACCATGAAATGATGGGACTGAATACCATGATCTCAGTTTCTTGAACACTGAATTTTAAGCCAGCCTTTTAACTCTCTTTCACCTTCATCAAGAGGCTCTTTAGTTCCTCTTCACTTTATGCCATTAGGGTGGTATCATCTGCATATCTGAAGTTGTTGATATTACTCCTGGCAATCTTGAATCCAGCTTGTTCATCCAGCCAAGCATTTCACATGATGTACTCTCAGTTCAGTTCAGTCACTCAGTCGTGTCCAACTCTTTGCAGCCTCATGGACTGCAGCATGCCAGGCTTCCCTGTCCTCCACCAGTTCCCAGAGCTTGCACAAACTTAGGTCCATCGAGTTGGTGATGTCATCCAACAGTCTCATCCTCTGTCATGCCCTTCTCCTCCTGCCTTCAATCTTTCCCATCATCAGGGTCTTTCCCAATGAGTCAGTTCTTTGCATCAGGTGGCCAAAGTATTGGAGTTTCAGCTTCAGCATCAGTCCTTCCAATGAATATTCAGGACTGATTTCCAGTAAGATTGACTGGTTTGATCTCCTTGCAGTCCAAAGGACTCTCAAGAGACTTCTCCAACACCATAATTCAAAAGCATCTATGCTTTGGCCCTCAGCCTTCTTTATGGTCCAACTCTCACATCTATTCATGACTACTGGAAAAACCATAGCTTTGACTAGATGGACCTTTGTCAGTAAAGTAATGTCTCTGCTTTTTAATATGCTGTCTAGATTTGTCATAGCTTTTCCTCCAAAGAACAAGCGTCTTTTAATTTCATGGCTGGAGTCACCATCTGCAATGATTTTGGAGCCTCCAAAAAATAAAGTCTGTCACTGTTCCCACTGTTTACCCATCTATTTGCCATGAAGTGATTGGATGTACTCTGAATATGTTCAATAAGGAAGGTGGCAATATATAGTCTTGATGTACTCCTTTCCTGATTTTGAACCAGTCTGTTGTTTCATGCCCATTTCTAACTCTTGCTTCTTGTCTTGCATACGGGTTTCTCAAGAGGCAGGTAAGGTGATCTGGTTTTTCCATCTTTTTAAGAATTTTCCACAGTTGTGTGTGTGTGTGTGTGTGTGTGTGTGTGTGTGATCCACACACTCAAAGGCTTCAGTGTAGTCAATGAAGCAGAAGTAGATGTTTTTCTGGAATTCCCTTGCTTTCTCTATGATCCAATGAGTATTGGCCTTTTGACCTCTGGTTTCTCTGCTTCTTCAAAATCCAGCTTATACATTTGGAATTTCTCAGTTCACATACTGCTGAGGCATGGCTTGAAGGATTCTGAGCAAAACATTTTTAGCATATGAAATGAGCACAATTGTGTGGTAGTTGGAAAATTCATTGTCATTGCTTTTCTTTGGGATTGGAATGAAAACTGACCTTTTCCAGTCCTGTGATCACTGCTGAGTTTTCCAAATTTGCTGACATATTGTGTGCAGCACTTTCACAGCATCATGTTTTAGGATTTGAAATAGTTCAGCTAAAATTTCATCACCTCCACTAGCTTTGTTCATTGTAATTCTTCCTAAGGTCTGCTTAACTTCACATTGCAGGATGTCTGGCTCTAGGTGAGTGATTACACCATCGTGATTATCTGGGTCATGAAGATCTTTTTTGTACAGTTCTACACAGGTGTATTCTTGTCACCTCTTAATCTTTTCTACTTCTGTTAGGTCTTTACTATTTCTTTTATCATGCCAATCCTTGTGTGAAATATTCCCTTGATATTTCCAATTTTCTTGAAAGATCTCTAGTCTTTCCTGTTCTGTTGATTTCCTCTATTTCTTTGCATTGTTAATTTATGAAGGTATCCTTATCTCTCCTTGCTACTCTCTTGAGATCTGCATTTGGTTGGATATATCCTTCCCTTTCTCTCTTGCCTTTCACTTCTCTCGTTTCCTCAGTTATTTGTAAAGCCTTCTCAGACAACCACTTTGCTTTCTTGCATTTCCTCTCCTTTGGGATGGTTTTGGTCATTGCCTCTTGTACAATGTTACAAACGTCTGTCCATAGTTCTTCAGGCCCTCTGTCTACCAGATCTAATCCCTTGAATCTATTCATCACCTCCACTTTAACATCATAAAGGATTTGATTTAGGTTGTACTTGAATGGACTAGTGGTTTTCCCTACTTTCTTCAATTTAAGCTCCAATTTTGTGATAAGGAGCTCATGATCTGAGTCATAGTCAGCTCCAGGTCTTATTTTTGTTGATGGTATAAAGCTTCTCCATCTTGGCTACAAAGCTGGGGGTGCTTATCTTCTGGTGTCATATCTTTTTGCCTTTTCATACTGTTCATGGAGTTCTTACAACAAGAATACTGGAGGGGGTTGCCATCTCCATTTCCAAGGAACTATAGTTTGTCATGCTTCATTGAATTACACAAGGCCCTTCTGCATGACAAGGCTGAGATCCATGAAGGAACGTTACACATAGCATGTGTATATACCACATTTTTTTCACTGATTCATCTGTCGATATATACTTGGATTGTTTCTACCTTTTAGCTATTGTGAACAATTCTATTATGAATGAAGAAGTGAAGTGAAGTTACTCAGTCATGTCTGACTCTTTGTGACCCTGTGGACTGTAGCCCACCAGGCTCCTCCGTCCATGGGATTCTCCAGGCAAGAATACTGGAGTGGCTTGCCATTTCCTTCTCCAGGGGACCTTACCAACCCAGGGATCAAAGCCAAATCTCCCGCATTGCAGACAGATGCTTTAACCTTAAGCCACCAGGGAAGCCTGTGTTTAGATCCCTCTTTCCATTATTCTGGGTCTATACCTAGAAGTGGAATTACTTGATCCTTTGGCAATGCTATGTTTACTTTTTTTTTTTTTTTTTTTTTGACAAAGCGCTAGTAATGCTTTCAAGATAGCCCTTCAAAGTCACCTCTATCAGGGGGTGAACTTTTTACCTTTCCCTGCTTCCTTTACTTTCTCTCTGAATGTTGGCGTAATGACTGGAGCTTCAGAAACTGTCCTAGAATTGAAGGCACTTTGAGAATGGGGACTAGGCACTAAAAAACAAAGAGGAAAGTTTCCCTGGTCACATCATGAAGTGTGCTATAGAGATGGTGATGACCAGATATCCTTCATGTGAGAGAAAAATCCATTCTCTCATTTGTCTTGTGAGGTTAGAGTGATCTCTGATACTTAGCCAATACTGGTCCTGACACACCTCCCGTAGTACTGACCTCCATCCTGCGGTAACATTGGTTGGATCAGAAACACTGGTTTGCATCTGCTAACCCTGAACTCCTAATCCTTCCCTCTCCCACCACCCCTCCCCCTTGGCATCCACAAATCAGTGAACACTTGTGATTCTTTTATGTTCCACATGATATTTCTCTTTATCTTTCTGACTTACTTCACTTAGCAGGATAATCTCTAGGTCCATCCATGTTGCTACAAATGACATTATTTCATTCTTTTTATGGCTGAGTAGTATTCTATTTTATATATATATATATATATATATATATGGAAAACCACTAGACCATTCAGGTATGATCTAAAGCAAATCCCTTATGATTATACACTGGAAGTGAGAAATAGATTTAAGGGCCTAGATCTGATAGAGTGCCTGATGAACTATGGAATGAGGTTCTTGACATTGTACAGGAGACAGGGATCAAGACCATCCCCATGGAAAAGAAATGAAAAAAAGCAAAATGGCTGTCTGGGGAGGCCTTATAAATAGCTGTGAAAAGAAGAGAAGTGAAAAGCAAAGGAGAAAGGAAAGATATAAGCATTTGAAAGATATAAGCATCTTATATCGAAAAAATAGCAAGCAGAGATAAGAAAGCCTTCCTCAGCAATCAATGCAAAGAAATAGAGGAAAACAACAGAATGGGAAAGACTAGAGATCTCTTCAAGAATTAGAGATTCAAGGGAACATCCAAAGATGGGCTCAATAAAGGACAGAAATGATATGGACCTAACAGAAGCAGAAGATATTAAGAGGTGGCAAGAATACACAGAAGAATTATACAAAAAAGATCGTCACGACCCAGATAATCACGATGGTGTAATCATTCACCTAGAGCCAGACATCCTGGAA
>SJYW01052125.1:98788-109517 GCA_006410735.1 Raphicerus campestris
TGAACTTCCTGATGTTCAAGCTGGTTTTAGAAAAGGCAGAGGAACCAGAGATCAAATTGCCAACATCTGCTAGATCATGGAAAAAGCAAGAGAGTTCCAGAAAAACATCTCTTTCTGCTTTCTTGACTATGCCAAAGCCTTTGATTGTGTGGATCACAATAAACTGTGGAAAATTCTGAGAGAGATGGGAATACCAGACCACCTGACCTGCCTCTTGAGAAATCTGTATGCAGGTCAGGAAGCAAGAGTTATAACTGGACATGGAAAAACAGACTGGTTCCAAATAGGAAAAGGAGTGCGTCAAGGCTGTATATTGTCACCCTGCTTATTTAACTTATATGCAGGGTACATCATGAGAAACGCTGGACTGGATGAAGCACAAGCTGGAAGCAAGATTGCCAGGAGAAATATCAGTAACCTCAGATATGCAGATGACACCACCCTTAAGGCAGAAAGTGAGGAGGAACTAAAAAGCCTCTTGATGAAAGTGAAAGTGGAGAGTGAAAAAGTTGACCTAAAGCTCAACATTCAGAAAACAAAGATCATGGTATCCAGTCCCATCACTTCATGGGAAATAGATGGGGAAACAGTGGAAACAGTGTCAGACTTTATTTTGGGGGGCTCCAAAATCACTACAAATGGTGACTACAGCCATGAAAGTAAAAGACGCTTACTCCATGGAAGAAAAGTTATGACCAACCTAGATAGTATATTCAAAAGCAGAGACATTACTTAGCTGACGAAGGTCCATCTAGTCAAGGCTATGGTTTTTCCTGTGGTCATGTATGGATGTGAGAGATGGACTGTGAAGAAGGCTGAGTGCCAAAGAATTGATACTTTTGAACTGTGGTGTTGGAGAAGACTCTTGAGAGTCCCTTGGACTGCAAGGAGATGCAACCAGTCCATTCTGAAGGAGATCAGCCCTGGGATTTCTTTGGAAGGAATGATGCTAAAGCTGAAACTCCAGTACTTTGGCCACCTCATGCAGAGTTGACTCATTGGAAAAGATTCTGATGCTGGGAAGGATCGGGGGCAGGAGGAGAAGGGGACGACTGAGGATGAGATGGCTGGATGGCATCACCGACTTGTTGGACGTGAGTCTGAGTGAACTCCGGGAGTTGGTGATGGACAGGGAGGCCTGGCGTGCTGCAGTTCACGGGGTCGCAAGGAGTCAGATAAGACTGAGTGACTGAATTGAACTGATATATGTATATCACATTTTCTTTATACGTTCATCTGTTGATAGGCATTTAGCTTGTTTCCACATCTTGGCTGTTATGAATAGTGCTGCTATGAACGTAATGATGCATGTATCTTTTGAATTATGGTTTTGTCTAGGTATATGCCCAAGAGTGAGATTTAGATGCATTCCTATTACTTTAAACTCTGTGCTATGTTGCCTGTGCTTAGTCACACTGCTCTGCACCTTTTGTAAAAGAATGTTGTCTATAGCCTGAAATATAGAGGAGAGCCTATTCTCAGGGCTCTGACCTTTATGAGTCAGATGTAAAAGTTGCAAAAAAAAAAAAAAAAAGAAAGAAAGAAAGAAAAAAGAGCAATATTTGTTGGAGGTTTACAGAAAGATCATGACCTGATGAACATGATATAAGAACAAAGGATTCCAACACCAAAAATTTAGTAACAACTAATCAGGTCCCTCCCTTTCCTTGCCTTAAGAAACACTTTGCTGAAACCCTACAGGGGGTTCTGGGTTTGTGGGGCATGAGCTACCTTCTCCTTGCATGGCCCTGCAACACACCACTTGCATTTTGTGGTTTTTAGACAGTTATTGTGTGGATTAACTAATAAAATGCATGTAGAGGGCCTGGCAAAAGGAAGGGCATAGGCTAATAACATTATTATAACTCTTACTTTGGCAAAAGCCTCTCCATTCAACTTCACACAGTGATTCACATAAAAGACCTCCTTAACAAGGACACATCAAGCAACAAACACTAGGATTTATGTGTATTTTCCCATTTAATCTTCCTGAGAAACTTACAAGGTGGTTGCCATTAATATCCATTTTACAGATGTGAAACTTGAGGTTCAGAGAGATTGAGTAACTTGCTCAAAGCCCATAAGTCATGCAGCCAAGATTCAAATCTGGGTCTCTCTGTGTCCAGACCGTGAAATAATAAGAAATACATGTACTTGTCTCTGCTTCAAGATTCTAAAATCCTTGTAGATAGGGTGGCTGGGAGAATCTTTAGTAGTAATATTTAGTCTTTTTGACCCTTGTTCCTGATACTGAGTTTCTAAATCCCCTGGAATTTCCTGGGAGGTAAGAACATCTTTTGTTTAAATAAGGTGACTATGTGGGCTCTTGGATGAGGGCTGATCACAGGGAAGACCAAGCCATGATTAAAAGCTTGGAACTTTCAGCCCCTCTCTTCATTCTCCAAAGAGGGGAGAGGGAATGGAATCAGAGTTCCTAATTGATCATGGCTATGTGATGTTCAGTTCAGTCATTCAGTCATGTCCAACTCTTTGCGACCCCATGGACTGCAGCACGCTAGGCATTCCTATCCATCACCAACTCCCAGAGCTAATGCAAACTCAAGTCCATTGAGTCCATCCAACCATCTCATCCTCTGTCATCCCGTTCTCTTCCCACCTTCAATCTTTCCCAGAATCAGGGTCTTTTCAAATGAGTCAGTTCTTCACATCAGGTGGCCAAAGTACTGGAGTTTCAGCTTCACCATCAGTCCTTCCAATGAATATTCAGGACTGATCTCCTTTAGGATGGACTGGTTGGATCTCCTTGTAGTCCAAGGGACTCTCAAGAGTCTTCTCCAGCACCACAGTTCAAAAGCATCAATTCTTCAATGCTCAGCTTTCTTTATACTCCACCTCTCACATCCATACATGACTACTGGAAAAACGATAGCCTTGACTAGATGGACCATTTTTGGCAAAGTAATGTCTCTGATTTTTAATATTCTGTCTAGGTTGGTTATAATTTTATAAGCATCTTTTAATTTCATGGCTGCAGTCACCATCTACAGTGATTTTGGAGCCAAAAAAATAAAGTTAGCCACCATTTCCACTGTTTTCCCATCTATTTGCCATAAAGTAATGGGACCAGATGCCATGGTCTTAGTTTTCTGAATGTTGAGCTTTAAGCCAACTTTTTCACTCTCCTCTTTCACTTTCATAAAGAGGCTCTTTAATTTTTCTTCACTTTCTGCCAGAAGGGTGGTGTCATCTGCATATCTGGGGTTATTGATATTTCTCCCAGCAATCTTGATTCCAGCTTGTGCTTCATCCAGTCCAGTGTTTCTCATGATGTACTCTGCATATAAGTTAAATAAGCATGGTGACAATATACAGCCTTGATGTACTCCTTTTCCTATTTGGAATCAGTCTGTTGTTCCATGTCCAGTTCTAACTGTTGTTTCCTGAACTGCATATGGGTTTCTCAAGAGGCAGGTCAAGTGATCTAGTATTCCCATCTCTTTCAGAATTTTCCACAGTTTATTGTGATCCACACAGTCAAAGGCTTTGGCATAGTCAATAAAGGGGAAATAAATGTTTATCTGGAGTTCTCTTGCCGTTTTGATGATCCAACAGATGTTGGCAGTTTGATGTCTGGTTCCTCTGCCTTTCCTAAATCCAGCTTGAACATCTGGAAGTCTAGGTTCATGTATTATTGAAGCCTGGCTTGGAGAATTTTGAGCATTACTTTACTATGTGATGAGTTTTCATAAAAATCTCAATAGTACATATGGGGAACTTCTGGGTTAGCAAACACATCCAGTTACTGGGCTATTTGCACACCTGTCAGGGAGGAAGAACTTCCCCCCTACCTCTCCTGGGTTCTTGCAGCTGGACTAATAATGAAATTAACACAGGACAGATTAACAGGAGGAAAAGAAACAGTTTAAATGGTGAGCATGAAGGTCTCATAGAAATGGCACCTACAAAATGGCCAAAGCAGACAGCTTTTATACTATTTAGACAAAGAAACAGTAAATTTGAAAGGAATTGACAAGACAAACTTAGGTTTGGGTGCTTAATTGGTTCTGTGAGCTGTTCTAGCAAATAATGGCATCCAGGGAAGGGACTGTGCAAACATCCAATTTGTAAGCAAGTTGGATAGAAGTTGTGTGTGACCTGGGGACCTACTGCATGTTGACTGGCATCTATCATTCAGGGAACAGTCATGTGGAACTTAGCTCCTAAACTTCAGGGTCTGTGCTAACTCCAGCTCATGTCAGACTTGAACTGAATTGTGGAACACTCAGCAGGTTGCCGAGAATTACTTGGTGAAGGAAAAATGCCCAGACACTTGGGGACCAGAAGTGTCAGACCAAAGTGTTCTCTGTGAGGAGCAAGAAGCTCAGTGTGTGCCCGTCCTGGACAAGCCTCAGAGTCTGACCACTTTGCTGCACAGCCCCCATGCCCCTGGCTCTGTCCCCATATCAAACCCTTCCCAAAGTAGCAGGGAATGAAATGATGATTGCTAATTTAATACTAGGCAGGGAAAGCCACAGGGTGGACGCATATACAGGTCAATATCTGCTTCTATTATCTATGTTTATTGATTTTTGGCTTAGAAAAGATAATCTTCAACACATGCCCTGGATCAAACTAGGGCATGACTAAAGAGTGCAACTGCTCTCAAGTGAAGCTCCTCTGGGTACCCAGAAGGAGGGAGTGAAGGGGCTGGAAATACAGAGAAGGGGGAGGAGGAACAGAGTGCAGCTCAAACTGGACAGGACAGTGGGAGCCAAAAGGGACAGTGAGGGGCAAAGCCCAGGCAGCCACTGTGCTAGGGACTTCTAAGAACAGGGATCCCTGGTATCTGGTGTTTACTGACCTGCTGGTCTGACCCAGGAGCCCAGCCCCACAGTTATCTGCAAATGTTGATAGCAGAGACTTCATGGGAGTGTGGGTGTTTGGGGAGGCAGCAGGGAAAGGAGGTGGGGGCTGATGTTTGGGGGGCTGAGCACATCCAAAAATAGGAATGGCCACAAAAGACAGAATGGAATCCAGAAGTAAAAAAAAAAACAGGAAATCAGACTGTGATAAGTAGGAGAAACACGTGCCCTTAAGAGTATCCCCCAGAGGCTAAGGAAGCCAAGATTTTGGACTTGACACATCCAGGTGGCACTAGGTCAGACTGATTGGTGCCTCTAGCTCAGTGTCTGCTGCTTCTGCAATGTCAGAGCCTAGATGTCCTCTGAACAGGTTCCTTCAAGAATCCTAATTGGAAAGAGAGATAGTGCCCCATCCCAAGTTACCTGAGAGAGAGAGAGAGAGAGTGCGTGTGTGTATNGTATCTGCTGCTTCTGCAATGTCAGAGCCTAGATGTCCTCTGAACAGGTCCCTTCAAGAATCCTAATTGGAAAGAGAGATAGTGCCCCATCCCAAGTTACCTGAGAGAGAGAGAGAGAGTGCATGTGTGTATATACATGGGTGTGTGTGTCTGTGTGTGTGTCTCTGTATGCATGCGTGTTATGTGTGTGTGTGTGTAGGGGCAAGGAGGATTCTCTGGGACTGGAGTTGACCCTGCCTTCCCCTCCCCTTGTGCTAAACCTTCAAGAGCTGAGGAGGGAGAACTGCAGAGAGAGGGCTGCTGAAGGCTGAAGGGAATCACGCCTATGAGAGGGCCCTGCCAGGACCTAACATTTTCCCTTCTCCAGCCACAGTAAAAATAAATGCTCCTGCAATTCATAGGACTAGGCCTTGCCTGCCAATGAACACCTCTGCAGAGGAGCCACCTGGAGGGAGAAATACACAGGGACTTATCAGCTATCCACCTGCCAGACCACTTCTCTCAAAGACCCTGTGGGAAGCCCTCACATACTACCCAGAAGAGAACCTGCTAAGTTCTTCTGTGCAGCAGAAAGCAGGCAGGTAAAGGGACAAAGGGCTTCCCTGGTGGCTTAGACAGTAAAGCGTCTGCCTGCAATCCCTGACCCTCTCCTGGCCATCCCCCTCATCAAACCAGACACCTTGTTCCATCTGCCTCTTCCCCCAACACATACAGTGACACAAGGAGGCAAGAAGGAAAAGCAGGTGTGACAGGGCCCGTGCCACTTCCACAAAATACACAACGCTAATCCCACCTGGATCCTGCCTTCCCAGGGTAGGAGGCAGCAGCCTGGAGCAGGAAGACTAGATAGCCTGAGGTGCACACCCGGCCCAGCACCTGTGAGATGGGAAGCACTGTGAAAGCAACAACCCCTGATGCCTGTTTCCTCACCAGTAGAAATAGTGGTTGTAGGAGTTGTTCAGACTATCTCACCTCAAAACATGTTATTTGGGCATATTGATAATTCGGAATTAAAGATATTTGAGAGGCACCCAGTAAAAGACACTCTTGAATCTTCCACATGAAATGTACTTTCCAGTGCCAGGAAGGGAAAAGGCACCCTCATCACCATAAGTAGGGAATACAGGGCCCGGTAGTCTGTATGAACAAACCTGCTATTTCTTCACCAGTTCACTGCCCCAAGAACAAACCCCTTGTCTTGTCAATTCTTCATAAATATATCATTTCCTTGNATTTCTAATTTTCTTGAAGAGATCTCTAGTCTTTCCCATTCTATTGTTTTCCTCTATTCTTTTTCACAAAGCACCTGCTGCTGCTGTTAGTCCTAAGTTGTTTCAGTCATGTCCAACTTTGTGTGACCCCAGAGATGGCAGCCCACCAGGCTCCCTCATCCCTGGGATTCTCCAGGCAAGAACACTGGAGTTGGTTGCCATTCCCTTCTCCAATTCATGAAAGTGAAATGTGAAAGTAAGTCACTCAGTCGTGTCCAACTCCTAGCGACCTCATGGACTGTAGCCCACCAGGCTCCTCCGTCCATGGGATTTGCCAGGCAAGAGTACTGGAGTGGGTTGCCATTGCCTCCTCTGTCACAAAGCACCTGACCCTCAGTAAAACCAGACACCAGGCAAGTGATTCAAATTAAAAGAGCATGAGTTCAAGTTTCAAGCTGGGCTTTGGCTCGGTTCAAGTCCCACCTGAGTTACGCAGTTCTGATACCAAGAGTTGAAGTAAATGGCAAGAGGTTAGTGCTTATTACTATCCTGAATGTAAGGCATGATGAGTGGAACTTTAAGAGTCTGTATTAAAAATATATATATAAACAAATGTAAAACTCATCAATCCATTAACTAAAAGCTTTGCTGCCCCACTCATGGCAATTTCTCAGACACCAAATCAGTGATTTGCAACATAAATAAAGCAATCAGAGTGATGAAAATAGAAAGCTTCCAGCAAAATCCACTTCTGAGAGCTACTGCCAAAGGGAGAAGAAAAAGCATTTTCAAGCTAAAATTTGGGCTGCAAAGAAGCTGCAAATGATCACTCTCTCTGAAACCTAGTGGTTAATTATACTGTTTCACAGCAAGGTGTGTACAGATACATCCCAGATAAAAGAAATAAATGTACATTCAGAGAGAATTCAAACCACAATTCCTTTGATGGTGTATCACTCATTTCTTTTTCTCGACCACAGACCAGGTTGCAAATATACACTGACTTCCTTCAGTAGAGGTTGCAAAATTGCTGGAAAATGGCTGAGGATCTTTGACTTGTCTCTTCAAAGGACCAGTTCCCAGTCTCTCCTTTCAACACTCCCTGCTCACTGCTATTTAAGCTACCACCTGGAAGTACATTCAGCATGTAGGACCAGCCCTAAAACTTGCTGGAGTTCTTGTTTCTTCCTTGGTCTGTGTGACTAGCAAAGACATGTAAGATCCTACACATGTAGGTTCTGGGGGCTGCTGCACAGCTCTAGATGGAAGCTCTATTCTCTGTACTCAAAATATGACTTATGATTTCATTTTCATATAAACACATCTACTCACAATCCTAAGCAGTGAGAATAGAACTTTTTAAACAATTAAAATGAGCATAGTAGCTCATGTTGAAATGAAGCAGGATCCTGTGGTTCTCCTGGATACAAATCCTTTCTGTGTCCCCTCTTTCTTGTTTGTAGGAAATAGGTTTAATTCAGTCTCCTTGACTGTCCCTGAGTTTCAGACAGGGAAGAGAGCAGATGCAGAAGTAAAGGAGGAGGAGTAAGAAAAGTTTAAAGATAGTGTGACCTTGGGCCAGGGTCCTGGTCCCTCCTCAAGGAGTATACATAACAATATTTTTGAGCAGAATTAACACCCCCACCAAAATGGAAGATGCTAACCACTTGGTGACATACTCTTTATTCCAGAGACAAGGTCACCATTCAATAACCTTGAGAACCATTGAACCCGTCCCAAGACCACCTGATGGCAGATGATTGAAGGAGTGAAGGCCCTGCATGCACCCTGATCCTTATCAGCACCTCTGCCTCTTGACTACAAAACTCACAGTCCACTTATTCCACCCCCGGTTGGGACATACAGTTTTGAGGGCATTAGCCTGCCGCAGCCCCTTTTGCCTGGCAAAGCAATAAAACTATCCATTTCTACGTCATCCAAAATTGTGTCTTTGAGAATCAATTTGGTGCTGGTTGCACAGAGGCCAGATTTCTGCATCACACATGGACTAAAAATATTCCAGCAGTTTTTTAATGTGACTCCTTTGCCCAGTCTTAAGCTCCAGTCCACACCATGGAGCCAGATTAAGCTTTCCATTGTCCAGCTCAGGCTATATGACCCCCAATTTTAAAACTCTTCAATAGTTGCCTCCTCTTGATGCAAGAAGGTTCAAATGCATTAGGTTGGTATCCCAGGCCTCTTACAATCATATCCCAACCTCTCTAGATCTATCCTTGACTTCAGGTAGACAGTAGGTACCTAATTAATGTTTGGTAACAAATGGATGATTAAGCTCATTAATATCATTTACCTGAATACAGTGGCTTGCTTTCTGCTCTTAAAAGTAAGAGCTGTTGTCCCTTTCCCTTGTTGGGTATCCCACTTATGAGAAATGATCTGAGAAAAGTCCAGCAAAGCAGTAAGAGAGCAGTGTGACAGAGGATATGTAATGAAGCCAGTTCCCATGGTAATAACTGTGGATCCAAACAGAACCCCGCACCCCATCCCCGAAAGTACAAAGGCCTCTCCATGTTTATAGGAAAGCTGAAGTCTCCATGCCTCTTTAAGTCACAAAAGAGCAGGTTCAACCAGCTAATAATTAGGACGATAGAGTCACAAACTCAGGGTCTGATGAATATTCCTGTATTGTCTTACAAATCCTTTAACTTCCACCAGAGGGGAAAAGCTAACTGCATGATGACCAGACTGTAGCTATGACTTAAGCTGCTCCATCTTGAGAAGTACAGAACCCATGGCTAGTACAATTCCAAGAACTAGCCTTAGGAGAGTGGGGTTAACACTATTACTCATAATAATCTATATCTTTTGGGGCACCAAAATAATGTAGCCTCTTCTGCCTGTATATATAAGTGGGCAGTTGTCAGCAAAGAGATGCTGCAAGCAGTAGCTCAGCTGGTAAAGAATCCAGCTGCAGTGCAGGAAACCCTGGTTCAATTCCTGGGTCAGGAAGATCCACTGGAGAAGGGATAGGATACACACTCCAGTATTCTTGGGCTTCCCTGGTGGCTCAGCTGGTAAAGAATCTGCCTGCAATGTGGGAGATCTGGGTTCAATCCCCGAGTTGAGAAGATGCCCTGAAGAAAGGAAAGGCTACTCACTCCAGTATTCTTGTCTGGAGAATTTCATGGACTTTACGGTCCATGGGGGTCGCAAAGAATCGGCTTTCACTTTCACATTGACATTTTCCAGTCTAAGAATATGGCAATCTGTGTCAGCATGAAGTTACAGAAAACAGACTTTCACCCATTTTTCCAAAGAAACAAAATGATGTTCTGAGAAGTGGGGATTTGTAAGCACCTTTCGGAAGGAAAAAAAAAAAAACCTCTGTAGGAAAGAGTTCCCTGCATGAAGCCCCGTTTCTCTTCACTAACCTTAAATCAGAAATCCCCATCTACTCATCTCTGGCTCTAGCATACTTTTCAAATATTCTGATCACACAATACTTTGCCTAACTTATTGGCTCTTTCTATAGATCAAAAAATAGAATAAGGAATTAACAGATGACCAGATCTATTCCTCTTCCCATCAATATTCTCACGAAGAAACTGAGTGAAATAACATCCAAAGAAAGACTGGGAGAAATCAATAAGCCTGCACACAGTAGGGGATGGTGATGTCTCTCCCTCTATCTCAATGAGTAACTGAGATTACTTCCTAGTTTCCCTTTGGAAGCTTTCATGGCTGAGCAGAATCTTCAGAGATGGTTTTGGAGGACCCTGTGTTCACCATCTCCCCAGATAGCCAGGTTTCTGACTAAAGGTAACTTTCCTCTCTACCATCATCTGTGAGTATTGATTTTGTAAAGGGCAAGGAGCAAGAGAATCTGTGGGATCAGATTCCATAACAACTGGAGATTGCTTCTACTGGGTGTCCTGAGGAATAGAAGAAGACTGCCTTCAGAGTTGTCCCAACCAAGAGGTGAGAACATGGTGTGTATTTATTGACTAATTCCCCATCTGTTACTTGAGTTGAGTATTGCTTCTGTGGACATTGTCTCCTGACACTTGCAGCTGCTCTGCACATGGCTCTCCCCTCCAGACAGAAATGCTCAAGCAAAGTCACAAGCCTTCCCAGTAAGCAGCCTTTAGGGCACCAAAAGCCCAGGCTGTAATCCTGCAGAAATTCCAAACCAAGTGATTCAATATATTTCCTACACATTAAGACAGGCTCCTTTCTTTTAACATTGCTCTTTCAGAAGCCTTTTTTTTTTTTTTTT
>SJYW01052126.1:5675-20342 GCA_006410735.1 Raphicerus campestris
GCTTCCTCCTTCCCAAGCAAAGTGGGAAAATTCAGGATGAAGGGTATATACTTGAATATACATATATTTGAATATATACTCATTTTGGGATATTTATTATGTGAAGATATCTATATATATCTAAGATATAGATATACACCTTATTATATTATTGTCACTAAGTCCACTATATCAATATTTATAACTATATCTATACCTAAAGATATATATATATGTACATATGAAACACCAGGGAATCCAGTGGCAGTCCAGTGGTCAGGATTCCTTACCTTCACTGCTCATGCCCCAGGCTCAGTCCCTGGTCAGGAAACAGATCCTGCAAGCTGTACAGCACGGCCAGATAGAATGCCTCCCCACCCTCAAACCAAAAACAAAGCCGATGCAACGCAATATGCCTACCCACTTTCCTACATTGTGGCAGAGGCTTCACAAACTTGTCAAACCCCAACCTGCTGAAATAAGACTTGACTGTGCTTTCCTTTCGATAGGGAAAGCAAAGACAACTATTTTTCAAACTTGCTTCACCTGAAACCTCTGGAGTTTTGTAGTCAGCCATGACTTGCCTTTCAGGGCAGACGTCCACCATGGGAGGGCTGCCTTCTCCCATTACCAATAGACAAAACATTCTCTCTCTCTTTTTAAAATTTTATTTTTAATTGGAAGATAGTTACTTTCCAATATTACGATGGTTTCTGCCATATATCAACAGGAATCAGCCATAGGTATACATAGGCCCCCCTCCTTCTTAAACCTCCCTCCCATCTCGTTCTTTGTCCCATCCCTCTGGGTTATCACAGAGTACCAGCTTTGGATTCCCTGCATCACCCAGCAAATTCCCACTGGCTATCTATTTTATATATAGTAATGTCTATGTTTTAATACTACTCTCTCAAGTCATTCCCACCTCAGCCTCCCCCACTGCGACTGTAAGCCTGTTCTTTACATCTGTGTCTCTTTTGCTGCCCTGCAAATAGGATCATCAGTACTATCATTCTAGACTTCATATACACATGTTAATACTCGATATTTGTCTTTCTCTTTCTGACTTACCTCACTCTGTGTGATAGGCTGTAGGTTCATCTGCCTTATTAGAACTGACTCACATGCATTCTTGTTTTTAATAGCTGAGTGATATTTCACTGTGTATATGTACCGCAGCTTCTTTATCCATTCATCTGTAGATGGATATCTAGATTACTTCCACGTCCTTGTTGTTGCTCAGTCGTCAGCNTATCATTCTAGACTTCATATACACATGTTAATACTCGATATTTGTCTTTCTCTTTCTGACTTACTTCACTCTGTGTGATAGGCTGTAGGTTCATCTGCCTTATTAGAACTGACTCACATGCATTCTTGTTTTTAATAGCTGAGTCTTTATCCATTCATCTGTAGATGGATATCTAGATTACTTCCACGTCCTTGTTGTTGCTCAGTCGTCAGCTGTGTCCAGCTCTTTGTGACCCCACGGACTGCAGCACACCAGGCTTTCCTGTCCTTCACCATCTCCTGGAATTTATTCAAACTCATGTCCATTGAGTCAGTGATGCCATCCAACCATCTCATCCTCTGTCATCCCCTTCTCCTCCTGCCTTCAATCTTTCCCAGCATGGGGGTCTTTTCCAGTGGGTTGGCATGTCACATCAGATGGCCAAACTACTGGAGCTTCAGCTTCAGCATTAGTCCTTCCAATGAATATTCAGGGTTGATTTCTTCTAGGATTGACTGGTTTGACCTCCTTGCTGTCCCAGGTGCTCTCAAGAGTCTTCTCTACACTACAGCCCCAAAGCATCAATCTTTTGGCACTCAACGTTTTTTATGGCCCAACTCTCACATCCATATGTAACTACTGAAAAAACCAAAGCTTTAACTATATGGACTTTTATTGGCAAAGTAATGTCTCTGTTTTTTAATACGCTAACTTCATCATAGCTTTTCTTCTTCTTTTTTCTTTTATTTCATGGCTGCAGTCACCATCCACAGTGATTTTGGTGCCCCACCAAAATAAAGTCTGTCATTGTTTCCATTGTTTCCCCATCTATTTGCCATGAAGTGGTGGGACCATGATCTTAGTTTTCTGAATCTTGAGCTTCAAGCCAGCTTTTTCATTCTCCTCTTTTACCTTCATCAAGAGGCTCTTTAGTTCTTCTTTGCTTTCTGCCATTAGGGTGGTGTCTTACCTACATATCTGAGGCTACTGATATTTCTTCCAGCAGTCTTGATTCCAGCCTGAAATTCATCCAGCCCAGCATTTAGCATGTTGTACTCTGCATGTAAGTTAAACAAGCAGGGTGACAATATACAGCCTTAATGCATTTCTTTCATGATTTTGAACCATTTTATTATTTCATGTATGGTTCTAACTATTGCTTCTTGATCTGCATACAGATTTCTCAGGAGATAGGTAGGGTAGTCTGGTATTTCCATCTCTTTAAGGATTTTCCAGTTTGTTGTGATCCACACAGTCAGAGGCTTTAGCGTAGTCAATGAAGTAGATGTTTTTCTGGAACTCTCTTGCTTTTTCTATGATCCAACGGATGTTGGCAATTTGATCTCTGGCTTCTCTCCCTTTTCTAAATCTGGCTTGTACTTCTGGAAGTTCTTGGTTCACATACTGTTGAAGTCTAGCTTGGAGAATTTTGAGCATTACTTTGCTAGCATGTGAAATGATTGGAATTGTGTAGCAGTTTGAACATTCTTTGGCATTGCCCTTCTTTGGGATTGGAATGAAAACTGACTTTTTCCAGTCCTGTGGCCACCACTGAGTTTTTCCAATTTGCTAGCATATTGAGTGCAGCACTTTCACAGCATCATCTTGTAGGCTTTGAAATAGCTTGGCTAGAATTTCATTCATCACCTCCACTAGTTTTGTTCATAGTGATGCTTCCTAAGGCCCACTTGACTTCACACTCCAGGATGTCTGGCTCTAGGTGAGTGATCACAGAATCGTGGTTATCTGGGTCATTAAGATCTTTTTTGTATGGTTCTTCTGTGTATTCTTGCCACCTCTTCTTAATATCTTCTGCTTCTACTAGGTCCATACTATTTGTCCTTTACAAGCCTATCTTTGCATGAAATGTTCCCTTGGTAAGTCACTTCAGTCGTGTCCAACTCTGTGTGACCTCATAGATGACAGCCCACCAGGCTCCGACGTCCCTGGGGTTCTCCAGGCAAGAACATTGGAGTGGGTTGCCATTTCCTTCTCCAATGCATGAAAGTGAAAAGTGAAAGTAAAGTCACTCAGTCGTGTCCGACTCTTAGCGACCCCATGGACAGCAGCCCCACAGGCTCCACTGTCCATGGGATTTCCAGGCAAGAGTACTGGAGTTGGGTGCCATTGCCTTCTCCAGAAATGTTCCCTTGGTATCTCTACTTTTCTTGAAAATGTATCTAGTCTTTCCCATTCTGTTGTTTTCCTCTATTTCTTTGCACTGATCACTGAGGAAGGCTTTCTAATCTCTCCTTGCTTTTCTCCGGAAATCTGCATTCAGATGGGTATGTCTTTCCTTTCCTCCTTTGCCTTTCACTTCTCGTCTTTTGTATTTCTTTTTCTTGGATGATTTTGAATACTGCCTCCTGTACAATGTTACAAACCTCCATCCATATTTCTTCAGGCACTCTATCAGAACTAATCCCTTGAATCTACTTGTGACTTCCACTGTATAATCATTAGAAATTTGATTTAGGTCATACTTGAATGGCCTAGTGGTTTTCCCTATGTTCTTTGATTTAAGTCCTCATTTTGCAATAAGGAGTTCATGATCTGAGCTAGTCAGCTCTCGTTCTTATTTTTTCAGACTATATAAATCTTCTCCAAAAGCAGAGACATTACTTTGTCAACAAAGGTCCATCTAGTCAAGGCTATGGTTTTTCCAGTAGTCATGTATGGATGTGAGAGTTGGACTGTGAAGGAAACTGAGCGTCAAAGAATTGATGTTTTTGAACTGTGGTGTTAGAGAAGACTCTTGAGAGTCCCTTGGACTGCAAGGAGATCCAACCAGTCCATTCTAAAGGAGATCAGCCCTGGGATTTCTTTGGAAGGACTGATGCTGAAGCTGAAACTCCTGTACTTTGGCCACCTCATGAGAAGAGCTGACTCAATGGAAAAGACTCTGATGCTGNCAAATGCATGCAATTCTGGCAGCTGTAGAAAAAAAAAAAGGTGGGGAATCAGGAGACTGATCAAAATGTCATTGTCTAGTAGGCTCAGAAATCCTAGAACAAATAGGACAACAATCCTACAAACAGAAACATCTATCTTTGAGACAACTTTGCCTAACTAACTAAACAAAATCAATCATGGGTCGAATTTTTCGAATTCAGAAGGTTGACAGAGGGTCGGATCATAGTTTGAGTCCCAAAAGGGTATTATTTTTGTTAGGGGAAGCACACTGACTGAACCTGCCCACTCTGGCCAGGCCCTTTAATAACCATTCGCATGAGTTGTTTTATGACAGGAGATCCTGGTAAGGAATACGGAACTAATAAGCCACCACCAACTAGAAGAGTTCGGGAAAGGTCAAAAGGAGACACCGCGTGTCTGTACACTTCCCAGAATCCCTCTTGCTAGCACCCATCTTGGCTGGGCGATGTGTGCGCCACAAGGAAAGACTCTGAATTAGAATGACTGGCCAAAGACAACCCGGAAACTAATCCTATCACCACAAAACCCTAGACTGTGAGCCACGTGGCAGAGCAGTTCTCCCGGGTTCCCTTACCCTACTGCTCTCCACCAGGGTGCCCTTTCCCAATTAACTCTCTTGCTTTGTCAGCACCTGTGTCTCCTTGGACAAATCATTTCCCAGTGTTAGACCAGAGTCCAGTTTCCGGCCCTGGAAGGGGCCCCCCTTCCTGCAACATTTTGACACATTGTTAAATCCTGTGAACTAAAATGAGCCCATTAGACTTGGATTCTAATGTCCTTAAGATCTTTCCAACTTTAAAATTCTATGAGCTGTTAAGGAGAGAGACTGCTGTGAGGGTTGGTGACCTCTGTTTTGAGCAAGGCTATATTTCTTTCTTGCATTCCTGCTGGCTCTACAGTAAAGAATCCGCCTGTAATGAAGAAGACAGGATTTGATCCCTGGGTTGGGAAGATCCCCTGGAGGGGGAGATGGCAACCCACTCCAGTTTTCTTGCCTGAGATATCCCGTGGACAGAGGAGCTTGGTGGGCTACATTCCATGGGTTTGCAAAAGAGTCAGACACGACTGAGCAACTCAAGAACAACATATTTCTTTGAAGGAAGAAAGGGAGCCAAGCTAATCTAAATATCAAAACCTTACCCTGGTGTCCAAAGGGCTTGAATGTGCACGAATGCCATGCAAAGGAAGCTGTAATTGTCCTTATTCACTAGAATATTTTACCAAAGCACATGGGTTTATGGAGTGTTTGACAATGGTTGTTGGCAGAAAAGACAGAAGTCTTACTTCTCTCAGAGTACCCTTCTCTATCTAAAATCCTGTATTGAAAAAATAAAGTTCCTAGAGTATCCTGCCTACTAATTCTGTTATTCCTAACAGGCTCTGAGGCCTTTGATTGGAAGGCCAGCAAGGCTGAAGTGAGAGCCTGCTTTTGGGCAGCCGAGTTTCCCTTCAGCCTGGTCAACTTTCTTGCAAGAGCAGCAGATGGGAAGGAGGCCAAAGTTGGCACAGGGCTCTTTCACAGGCATTGCCATCACCATGAAGACACCTGAGCGCACCTGCAGGCAAGTGCCGCATTTTGCTGTGACAATAAAGGGTAAGTCACTGGAGTGAGAGTTTTGTGTTCTCAATGGCCCATCGCTGGGTAAACAGGAGTTGGGATTTGAACAATTCTTGAATGTCAAGTGTCCTGTACTCTTAAGTACATACCGAGCATATCAGAAATTCATCTTCCTCACCATCTTTACTCAGATCCATGTCTCTACTGAAGGACATTGTGTCTTGACTTGAGTCTCTGATTCCTAAAAGATCAAAATAAGGGAATACCAAAAGAAAGATGAAAAATCAGATAAACTACAAAGAGAGAAAGGTAACACTTAAAGTCTTCAGAAGTTTGTAAGACACCTTTAAATTTTATACCATTTAAATATTTCTTTTGTTGTCTCCTTACTCTGTCAGTCAAATTAATGATGTTTCAACAAAATCTTTTTTATGAAACACCTCAAATTTTTATGCAACATGTATTTTTAGGCATTTAATACTAGTTCAAAGAATTCTATATGGACTGTTCAATTTTCTTAGGTCTATATTTTTTGATCAACTTCAGTTCCTCTGAATATTAACTCACTTACCTCATTATTCAGAAAAAGTATTTTTTATTCAGGAAAAAAAAGGCTAACAATAATGAAAACAACAATAATTAATGTTTTGAAATAATTTGCTTTGGGCCACATACAGAGGAGGCACTTTACAGATGAGATTTTGTTTAACCCATTTTGAGAGACTAAAAATGGCCACAGAACATTTACAATTAGCCTCATGGATAAGAGGTGCCTAGTATGCTCAGGGTTTCTCTAGTGGTTCAGACAGTAAAGAATCTGCCTGCAATGTGGGAGACCTGTGTTCAATCCCTGAGTTGGGAAGATCCTCCGGAGGAGGGCCTGGCAACCCATTCCAGTATTCTTGCCTGGAGTTTCCCCATGAGCAAGGAGCCTTGGCGGGCTATAGTCCATGGGGTTACAAAGAGTCAGACACCATTGAGTGACTAAGCACAGCACAAGTCTGCTCGACAGCTGACTCTGGGCGGGCCTTATGCCTGGCTCTGACTGGCAACACCAGTCAAGGCGCTGAAGAGCTTTGCAGTTTCACTGCACATGCTGGGAAGCCTGAGCCACCCCGTATGGGGATACAGCTACCCTTCTGGAGAGACCATGTGGAGTCAAGACCCAGCACCAGCCTCTGGACACGTAAATGGGGCCATCTTGGATCATGATGGCCCCAGATGACCTCAGCTGCACCAGCAACTCCAGATGAATTCAGATGGAGAACTGTCAGCTGAGTCAGTCAACTCCAGAATCATGGCGCGTAATGAACTAGAGTTGCTTCTAGATGCTGCATTTTGAGTGGATTGTTACATAGCAATAAATACTAGATAAACTCCATGGTAGGTGAATTCTTGGTTTGAATTATTCCAGTGAACCTCAGTTGGTAAGTAGGGTATGTGAGAAAACATATTCCTGGGTAACTGGGAGGAGTGTCAGAGATGAACCCAGAATGCTCATTTGGTATTTGGGGATGAAGCAAAAACAGTTAGGAGCTTCCTCCTTCCCAAGCAAAGTGGGAAAATTCAGGATGAAGGGTATATATTTGAATATATACTCATTTTGGGATATTTATTATGTGAAGATATCTATATATATCTAAGATATAGATATACACCTTATTATATTATTGTCACTAAGTCCACTATATCAATATTTATAACTATATCTATACCTAAAGATATATATATATGTACATATGAAACACCAGGGAATCCAGTGGCAGTCCAGTGGTCAGGATTCCTTACCTTCACTGCTCATGCCCCAGGCTCAGTCCCTGGTCAGGAAACAGATCCTGCAAGCTGTACAGCACGGCCAGATAGAATGCCTCCCCACCCTCAAACCAAAAACAAAGCCGATGCAATGCAACATGCCTACCCATTTTCCTACATTGCGGCAGAGGCTTCACATACTTGTCAAACCCCAACCTGCTGAAATAAGACTTGACTGTGCTTTCCTTTCGATAGGGAAAGCAAAGACAACTATTTTTCAAACTTGCTTCACCTGAAACCTCTGGAGTTTTGTAGTCACCCATGACTTGCCTTTCAGGGCAGACGTCCACCATGGGAGGGCTGCCTTCTCCCATTACCAATAGACAAAACATTCTCTCTCTCTTTTTAAAATTTTATTTTTAATTGGAAGATAGTTACTTTCCAATATTACGATGGTTTCTGCCATATATCAACAGGAATCAGCCATAGGTATACATAGGCCCCCCTCCTTCTTAAACCTCCCTCCCATCTCGTTCTTTGTCCCATCCCTCTGGGTTATCACAGAGTACCAGCTTTGGATTCCCTGCATCACCCAGCAAATTCCCACTGACTATCTATTTTATATATAGTAATGTCTATGTTTTAATACTACTCTCTCAAGTCATTCCCACCTCAGCCTCCCCCACTGCGACTGTAAGCCTGTTCTTTACATCTGTGTCTCTTTTGCTGCCCTGCAAATAGGATCATCAGTACTATCATTCTAGACTTCATATACACATGTTAATACTCGATATTTGTCTTTCTCTTTCTGACTTACTTCACTCTGTGTGATAGGCTGTAGGTTCATCTGCCTTATTAGAACTGACTCACATGCATTCTTGTTTTTAATAGCTGAGTCTTTATCCATTCATCTGTAGATGGATATCTAGATTACTTCCACGTCCTTGTTGTTGCTCAGTCGTCAGCTGTGTCCAGCTCTTTGTGACCCCACGGACTGCAGCACACCAGGCTTTCCTGTCCTTCACCATCTCCTGGAATTTATTCAAACTCATGTCCATTGAGTCAGTGATGCCATCCAACCATCTCATCCTCTGTCATCCCCTTCTCCTCCTGCCTTCAATCTTTCCCAGCATGGGGGTCTTTTCCAGTGAGTTGGCATGTCACATCAGATGGCCAAACTACTGGAACTTCAGCTTCAGCATTAGTTCTTCCAATGAATATTCAGGGTTGATTTCCTCTAGGATTGACTGGTTTGACCTCCTTGCTGTCCCAGGTGCTCTCAAGAGTCTTCTCTACACTACAGCCCCAAAGCATCAATCTTTTGGCACTCAACGTTTTTTATGGCCCAGCTCTCACATCCATATGTAACTACTGAAAAAACCAAAGCTTTAACTATATGGACCTTTATTGGCAAAGTAATGTCTCTGTTTTTTAATACACTAACTTCATCATAGCTTTTCTTCTTCTTTTTTCTTTTATTTCATGGCTGCAGTCACCATCCACAGTGATTTTGGTGCCCCACCAAAATAAAGTCTGTCATTGTTTCCATTGTTTCCCCATCTATTTGCCATGAAGTGGTGGGACCATGATCTTAGTTTTCTGAATCTGGAGCTTCAAGCCAGCTTTTTCACTCTCCTCTTTTACCTTCATCAAGAGGCTCTTTAGTTCTTCTTTGCTTTCTGCCATTAGGGTGGTGTCTCACCTACATATCTGAGGCTATTGATATTTCTTCCAGCAGTCTTGGTTCCAGTCTGAAATTCATCCAGCCCAGCATTTAGCATGTTGTACTCTGCATGTAAGTTAAACAAGCAGGGTGACAATATACAGCCTTAATGCATTTCTTTCACGATTTTGAACCATTTTATTATTTCATGTATGGTTCTAACTATTGCTTCTTGATCTGCATACAGATTTCTCAGGAGATAGGTAGGGTAGTCTGGTATTTCCATCTCTTTAAGGATTTTCCAGTTTGTTGTGATCCACACAGTCAGAGGCTTTAGCGTAGTCAATGAAGAAGTAGATGTTTTTCTGGAACTCTCTTGCTTTTTCTATGATCCAACAGATGTTGGCAATTTGATCTCTGGCTTCTCTCCCTTTTCTAAATCTGGCTGGTACTTCTGGAAGTTCTTGGTTCACGTACTGTTGAAGTCTAGCTTGGAGAATTTTGAGCATTACTTTGCTAGCATGTGAAATGATTGGAATTGTGCAGCAGTTTGAACATTCTTTGGCATTGCCCTTCTTTGGGATTGGAATGAAAACTGACCTTTTCCAGTCCTGTGGCCACCACTGAGTTTTTCCAATTTGCTAGCATATTGAGTGCAGCACTTTCACAGCATCATCTTGGAGGCTTTGAAATAGCTGGCTAGAATTTCATTCATCACCTCCACTAGTTTTGTTCATAGTGATGCTTCCTAAGACTCACTTGACTTCACACTCCAGGATGTCTGGCTCTAGGTGAGTGATCACAGAATCGCGGTTATCTGGGTCATTAAGATCTTTTTTGTATGGTTCTTCTGTGTATTCTTGCCACCTCTTCTTAATATCTTCTGCTTCTACTAGGTCCATACCATTTGTCCTTTACAAGCCTATCTTTGCATGAAATGTTCCCTTGGTAAGTCACTTCAGTCGTGTCCAACTCTGTGTGACCTCATAGATGACAGCCCACCAGGCTCCGACGTCCCTGGGGTTCTCCAAGCAAGAACATTGGAGTGGGTTGCCATTTCCTTCTCCAATGTATGAAAGTGAAAAGTGAAAGTAAAGTCACTCAGTCGTGTCCGACTCTTAGCGACCCCATGGACGGCAGCCCCACAGGCTCCACTGTCCATGGGATTTCCAGGCAAGAGTACTGGAGTTGGGTGCCATTGCCTTCTCCAGAAATGTTCCCTTGGTATCTCTAATTTTCTTGAAAATGTATCTAGTCTTTCCCATTCTGTTGTTTTCCTCTATTTCTTTGCACTGATCACTGAGGAAGGCTTTCTAATCTCTCCTTGCTTTTCTCCGGAAATCTGCATTCAGATGGGTATGTCTTTCCTTTCCTCCTTTGCCTTTCACTTCTCGTCTTTTGTATTTCTTTTTCTTGGATGATTTTGAATACTGCCTCCTGTACAATGTTACAAACCTCCATCCATATTTCTTCAGGCACTCTATCAGAACTAATCCCTTGAATCTACTTGTGACTTCCACTGTATAATCATTAGAAATTTGATTTAGGTCATACTTGAATGGCCTAGTGGTTTTCCCTATGTTCTTTGATTTAAGTCCTCATTTTGCAATAAGGAGTTCATGATCTGAGCTAGTCAGCTCTCGTTCTTATTTTTTCAGACTATATAAATCTTCTCCAAAAGCAGAGACATTACTTTGTCAACAAAGGTCCATCTAGTCAAGGCTATGGTTTTTCCAGTAGTCATGTATGGATGTGAGAGTTGGACTGTGAAGGAAACTGAGCGTCAAAGAATTGATGTTTTTGAACTGTGGTGTTAGAGAAGACTCTTGAGAGTCCCTTGGACTGCAAGGAGATCCAACCAGTCCATTCTAAAGGAGATCAGCCCTGGGATTTCTTTGGAAGGACTGATGCTGAAGCTGAAACTCCTGTACTTTGGCCACCTCATGAGAAGAGCTGACTCATNCTGCATTCAGATGGGTATGTCTTTCCTTTCCTCCTTTGCCTTTCACTTCTCGTCTTTTGTATTTCTTTTTCTTGGATGATTTTGAATACTGCCTCCTGTACAATGTTACAAACCTCCATCCATATTTCTTCAGGCACTCTATCAGAACTAATCCCTTGAATCTACTTGTGACTTCCACTGTATAATCATTAGAAATTTGATTTAGGTCATACTTGAATGGCCTAGTGGTTTTCCCTATGTTCTTTGATTTAAGTCCTCATTTTGCAATAAGGAGTTCATGATCTGAGCTAGTCAGCTCTCGTTCTTATTTTTTCAGACTATATAAATCTTCTCCAAAAGCAGAGACATTACTTTGTCAACAAAGGTCCATCTAGTCAAGGCTATGGTTTTTCCAGTAGTCATGTATGGATGTGAGAGTTGGACTGTGAAGGAAACTGAGCGTCAAAGAATTGATGTTTTTGAACTGTGGTGTTAGAGAAGACTCTTGAGAGTCCCTTGGACTGCAAGGAGATCCAACCAGTCCATTCTAAAGGAGATCAGCCCTGGGATTTCTTTGGAAGGACTGATGCTGAAGCTGAAACTCCTGTACTTTGGCCACCTCATGAGAAGAGCTGACTCATTGGAAAAGACTCTGATGCTGGAAGGGATTGGGGGCAGGAGCAGAAGGGGACGACAGAGGATGAGATGGCTGGATGGCATCAGGGACTCGATGGGCGTGAGTTTGAGTGAACTCTAGGAGTTGGTGATGGACAGGGAGGCCTGGTGTGCTGCAGTTCATGGGGTCGCAAAGAGTAAGATACGACTGAGCGACTGAACTGAACTGAACTGATAGATCTTCTCCATCTTCAGCTACAAAGAATATAATCAATCTGATTTTGGTATTGACCATCTGGTGATGTCCACGTGCAGAGTTGTCTCTTGTGTTGTTGCAAGAGGATGTTTGCTATGACCAATGTGATGTTCTAGCTATTGTAAATAGCTAGCCATGTCCTAGCTATTTTAAATAGTTCTGCAATGAACACTGGGGTACATGTGTCTTTTTCAATTATGGTTTCCTCAGGGTATATGCTCAGTAGTGGGATTTCTGGATCATATGGAAGTTTTATTCCCAGGTTTTTGAGAAATCTCCATAATGGTCTCCATAGTGGCTGTATCAATTTTCATTCCCACCAATAGTGCAAAAGAATTCCCTTTTAATAATACCCTCTCTAGCATGTATTGCTTGTAGACTTTTTGATGATGGCCATTCTGATGGATGTGAGATACCTCATTGTGATTTTTTAAAATTAATTTATTTTTTATTGAAGGATATTGATTTGCATTTCTCTGTGATGAGCAATACTGAGCATCTATTCCTGCGTTTGTTAGCCATCTGTATGTCTTCTTTGAAGAAATGTCTGTTTAGGTCTTCTGCCCACTTTTCGATTGGGTTGTTTGGTATTGAGCTGCATGAGCTGTTTGTGTATTTTGTAGATTAATCCTTTCTCTGTTGTTTCATTTGCTATTACTTTCTCCCACTCACCTTGCTTATAATTTCCTTCATTGTGCAAAAGTTTTTAAGTTTAATCAGGTTTCATTTGTTTATTTTTTGTTTTTATTTCTATTACTCTAGGAGGTGGGTCATAGAGGATCTTGCTGTGATTTATGTCAAAGAGTGTTCTGCCTATGTTTTCCTCTAAGAGTTTGATAGTTTCTGGTCTTACACTTAGGCCTTTAATCCATTTTGAGTTTTTTGTGTGTATGTTGTTAAGAAGTGTTCTAATGTCATTCCTTTACACACAGTTGCCCAATTTTCCCAGCACCACTTACTGAAGACTGTCTTTTCTCCATTGTATATTTTTGCCTCCTTTGTCAAAGATAAGGTGCCCATAGATCCATGGATTTATCTCCGGGCTTCTTGGATTGGAAGAATCAATACTGTGAAAATGACTATTCTACCCAAAGCAATCTATAGGTTCAGTACAATTCCTATTAAACTATGAGTGGTATATTTCATGGAATTAGAACAAACAGTTTGACAGTTTGTACAAAAGACCCTAAATAGCTAAAGCAATTTTAAGAAGAATGGAGAAGGAGGAACCAACCATCCTGACTGCAGGTTATACTACAAAGGTACAGTCACCAGGATAGTACGGTACTGGCACAAAAACAGAAACATAGCCCAATGGAAGAAGAAATTCTCTTACTGAAGCTACTGCTGAGGATCTTGCCCTCTCATTGTAGGGTCAAGACTCAGAACACTAAAACAGAATATTAGCCAATGATGCTTTTATCTAGTTTAGTGCTGACTTCATTAACATACTCAGACTATGAGCCAAGTCAGTGTACACACTTGGGTTAGCCCTGTAATGCAACCTCCCTGGACAGAATTCCTAGAAAAGCCAGGAAAATATAACCAATGCCTTGTTACAGATTCATGCAACTGGAGGGAGCCCTTGTAAGGGTTCTTTAGCACTTCTGTTTGGAGAAAGCAATGGCAACCCACTCCAGTACTTTTGCCTGGAAAATCCCATGGATGGAGCAGCCTGGGATAGGGTGCAGTCCATGGGATCATGAAGAGTCGGGCACGACTGAAGTGACTTAGCAGCAGCAGCACTTCTATTTATCATCTTTTACTCCCAGAAATTCCTACAGTTGATTCTGATTTTACCAAGATCAAGGGCATCTCACAGGAATTCTTCTCCATCTGCCATTATACCCAACTTCTCTCTGCTCATCTAATTGTAACTTAATCCATTCCACATTGGTATATTTTATCCTCTTCATAACTCTTGAGCTCTTTCCTCTTCCTCCCTTCTCTTCAAAGGGGAAATAACTTCTCTTTCTCCTTATTGTTTCTTTACTGTTCTATCTTCAATCTCATGATCCCCAATGGCTCCTTTCTTTTTTTTACAGACATGTAAAATCTCTTCCACTTGGGGAAAAATACAATTTCTCTTGACTCTGATCCTACCTCCAACCTTCAAATTTTCTCTCTCCTTTACCTCTCTGTAGTTGTTATTTATAAGATTCTTATTATCTAATCTTCAGAATTTAGCTTCCACTGACTAATGAAACCAAATTGAATTCTTGAAGGCAGTAGTGACTTCATCATCTGTGTTAATGTTGTTTTTAAAGTCCTCATTTCATCCCTCTCAACTCTTAACTATCCCTTTGGTTTGAAATTGATTTTTAAAACTCTCCTGGTGGTCCAGTGGCTAAGACTCTATGCTCCCAATGCAGGGAACCCAGGTTTAATCCCTGATCAGGGAAGTAGATCTCACATGCCACAACTAAATATCCTGCATGCTGCAACTAAGAGCCATCACAGCCAAATAAATAAATTAATTAAAATCTTCCTTACTCTTCCCAAACTCATTTTAATGATCTCAGTGTAAAATTTCTGATAAGAAATCTGATTGATTTCAGATTTGGACTATTGCAATCATCTTCTGGTTTCCTTGCCTTTATTTTTTATTTTTACTTTTTTATAACCTATCCTAGTCAATAACCTCAGATATGCAGATACCACCACCCTCATGGCAGAAAGTGAAGAGGAACTAAAAAGCCTCTTGATGAAAGTGAAAGAGGAGAGTGAAAAAGTTGGC